>JARFJB010000835.1:0-367500 GCA_036346205.1 Vesta saturnalis | reverse complement strand
AATTATTGTTGGTTCATGTTTTAAACTATTGTTTTCTAACATTTTTTTTTTTTAGATGTCTGGTGATACTAATGGTAGCAAGAAGAAAAAACTTTCTGATGCACAGAGCTGAAAAAGAAAACTGGAGAATCTATTAAATTTGAAATGAATACTAGTTCCATTCTTCGGCTATCGAAGATCTAGTCGTTAACAGAAGAAGCCCAGGACGTTTTGGTGGAACCTTCTCCACAAACTACGCCGACAATTGTTGGTGTTAATTCAGACGTCACCGAATGTGACGATGTATCTACGATAGAGTTAATTGAAGAAGATACAATGAATGACCTTGCATTACGAGGAAGTGATATCAGATAAACTTAGAATATGTTTAATAGATCACGGACCCGCACAGATAAATAATTATTCCTATCCAACGAATAATAGAAATAGGTCGTTTTCGAATTCATATTATACAAAGAAATTATTAAATGGTGAAACCGTTAAAACAGACTGGCTTTATATTGAAAATCAAATGATTCTATTTATTGTTATTACTGCAAACTTTTTTTATGCTAATATCACTCCTTTCAATAGTAAAACGAGTTACAATAATTGGCAGTACTTGTCCAGAAACATAGAACGTCGTGAAAAAAGTGCAGGACATTTAATGGGTGCCAAAAAATATCTAGATTTAAAAACTGATATTTTGAAAGGTAAGATTGTAGACTTTATGAATCAAGCAATAATTGAACGTGAAAAAAAGGGGGCGGCTGTAATTGAACGCATAAATAATATTATTTATTTTCAATGTTTAGCATTTAGAAGGAAGTCAGAAAAAAATTTTTCAATCTGATAATGGTAACTTTTTTAAACTTATAGAATGTATCTCTAATTTCGATGAGGTGTTCTCGGAACACGTTGCTCGCGTACAGAAGGGTCAGACTCGTATGGCTGATTATCTCGGTCATAAAATTCAAAATGAAGTTATCCAGCTTTTGGGAGATAAAATAAAGAAAACTATTATATCGAACTTAAAATAGTCAAAATATTTTTCTATAATGTTAGACTGTACTCTTGATATCTCCCACGAAGAGCAGATTTCAGTCGTCATAGATTCGTTTTTCTTGATAAACAAAGTTGAAGTGAAGGAACATTTGCTGGTTTTTTGCCTATTAACTTCTAATATGGATTTACAGCATATGCGCGGTCAAGGTTACGATCATTGTTCGAATATGCAAGGTAATAATATAGGTCTGCAAAAAATCTAGAAATACACCCACCGGCATTCTACGTTCCTTGTGCAGCACATAGTCGTAATTTAATACTGAATGACGCCGCTAAGAGTTCATTAGAAATAACAAACTTTTTTTTCATCGTTCAAGAAATTTATGTATTTTTTCCGCATCAACTACTCGTTAGCAAATACTGATTAGCGAGGGACCCACTTTGACTTTAAAGCCGTTTGCTACCCGACGGAAGAGCCGAATTGAAGCGTTAAAAGTTCTTCGTTTCAACCTAGGAAAGGTCTATGATGCCTTATATTCAATGTATTCTAATCCTAGCAAAAATACTTACTCAAGAAATGTAGCTAATTCTTTATTGTCAAAATTAAAGTCATTTAAACTCATCTGCTCCATAGTTATTTGGTACGGCATGTCATCCAAAGTTAATATTACCAGCAATGCTTTACAAAAATCCGATGTTGATCTTCCAGAGACAGTTAAAATGAAAACGCAAGTAAAACAGGGTTTGGTCGAAACTCGAACTGAGTCCGCGTTTAGGGAATTGGTCAGTAACACAAAAACAGTGGCTGAAGAGGTTGGTGCAGCGATAGAATTTCCCGCACCAACATGTTCCCGTCCCAGAAGACAATTATTTAACTATGAGGCTGTAGATGAACCTATCACAGATCCAGAACCCGTTTTTAAAGTATATTTTACTATTGTTTGCTTGACACCGCTGTAACAAAATTAGACGAACGTTTCCAACTTTTAAATGAAAGCAACATATTTTTTTCTTTTTTACAAAACTTTAATAATTGGAAAACATTGCACTCAGAAGGGAAATTAGCGCATTGTTCAAATTTGCAACATAAATTGAACAGTGGTGATGGTTCAAATCCGGACATCAATGAAATCGAACTTTTACCAATGTTTGTAGACAATTGTACTATCTCTAATCAGTATTGAACATTAAATCCAAACTAAAACCAGTGACACTGTAAGATATTTTACTAATGCAAAATCACGAAAAGCCGATTTTAATATTGTAATATCTTAGTTTTAAAAAAAATAAATGATAATTGTAAAAACATCTTCTTTCCCTTTTAAGTCTTAAAAGCCCGATATTTCAATAAAGCGGTTCAATAGAGTAAAGCGTTTATTCAAAATGTCATTAGGTATACCGATATCTAATGACATTTTGAATGAAAGATTTTAGTAGGGCTGGATTCAATTGAACTCCAGCAGTCACCTAACAAGGTGTGGGGGGCCAATGTATCGCTAGCGCAAAATGATTAGCCATCTTTACACCTCTTTCTGAAAGTAATTTTAGTATTCCCACATACAAAATCTCTCCTTTTATATCCCGCCTGTTTACTCATGTCTCCTCTCTGAAGTTTCCTGTGTTCGCCTTCACTCATCATCATAGAAGCATCTCGCCTCTGCCATTGGACTTTCTGCTTGAATTTAATTTCATATTTCAGCATCCTTTTTCCTTACACTAACTATATAGTTTATTTATTTTCTCAAATAAAAGTATATTTCTTTACGTGTGACTCTAAGTAGTATGCAATCTTGCCATGCCCTACTGTAAGCTAGCTGGTATAGCACCGTGTAAAAATTAAAGCTTATCCTGTAATCCATTCTCAATCAACCCTTGAAGCAAGGAAGGAATAATAGATTTATGGCAACAAACCGCAAAACATCGTAGTACACAAGAAAATCCACGAGTTTCGCGAATATCAAAACGCAAGTTTGTGAGAGATGGTAAAATGCACGAATAGAGCTCTTACATAACACAAAAGTAGATGTATGTGAAATATAATTTTCCATACATAGATGTATGTAATAGTTTAAACATTTGCAATAAATAACAATATATACATATACCTCCATTTAGAAAAGTTCGGGTTCGTAAAACCGATAATGCAAACGAATTAAGGAGAAGATCCCGTACCTCCAATAGATTTTATACATGATCATGCTCCCATTTTCTTGTGGTTACGCCACTGGTATAACTGTTCCAAAAGGTGAGGTTAAATAACCCAAATCGATTCATTAATTTAATCATGTTTCAGAACAATTTGATGAAAAACAATTTATATATGATTTTGTTTTGTTTAAAATTATTGCTTATAATCTCAAAATGTTCAGATTAATACCAGTTATTCTAAAAAATTTTTATGAAATACAGAGATCGGTCTGGGTGATTGAAACGCATCTGAAAGTTGGCAATGAAGTTTGGTAACGGTGAAAATACCTTACCCTATTTTTTAAAATTGAATCAAGTTTTAGAACAATTTGATGAAAAAAAAATTATACATGATTTTGTTTTATTTAAGATTATTGCTTATAATCTCAAAATGTTCAGATTAATACCAAGTTATTCCATACATTTGTTTATGAAATACAGATCGGTAGGGATGATCGAAACGTATCTAAAAGTTGGCAATACAGTTTGGTAACCGTGGAAATACCATAGATAAAGGGAAATTACCTTACACTAATTGTTTTTAATACAATGAACAATCCAAATTAATAATAAAAATGAATATCAAAGCAATGTTAATAAAATTATTAAATAAACCCATATCACTTTAGTATTTAATGTATTATTTAAGAAAAAAAGATTAAAAATGTTTGTTAAAGACCCCTGTGGTATAATATGTATTTTAGTAACTTATGCTGCTGTATTTTACGCAGACTATGTTGTAATACGATGGATTGTTCTACAAACAATGTATAACAGGTATAAAACAAATGAAGTTTACATAATTTTACACCGTTCTTCACTGCAGCTTGTGGGGGCCATTTAACGCAGTTGCATTTAATACTATTGTTTTTTTTTTACTAATGGCTCATATTAGAGCAGTTTTTTCCGATCCTGGAATAGTACCACTTCCACAAAATCGGGTGGATTTCTCTGATATTCACTCTGCCGAAACAGGTATGGTTTTATTTCATAAACGGGATTAATCAGAAATACTATCAATAGGTTGTGAACATCTGGATTGGACTGTTTGTACAAGATGTGAAATGTACAGACCTCCACGTGCTCATCATTGTCGCATTTGTAAAAGATGCATCAAACGTATGGATCACCATTGTCCATGGATTAATAACTGTGTAGGTGAACGTAACCAAAAATATTTTATGCAATTCCTAGTGTATGTTGGTAATGATTGATTTGCACAATTGAGACTTTCTACCCATTCATTTTGTTTTTAGGTATATTAAGCGGGTACGCAATCGTATTAGTAGTTATATCATGGATTAAAGAATGTCCGGATTGTGATCCTACAATACTCGTAAAACAATCAAGAATGTAAGTTACATATTTATAACTATTTTTTGTAATCTAATAGGCCATGAAGTTTTTTTTTGTTATGTTGGCACTTGAAATTCTAATAGGCATTTTTGAAAATTAAACTAGATCAACTAAACTATTCCGATTAATCGATTATTGCGAACAATTTAAAGTAATTGGTTATTTTCAAAAACACCTTTGTTTCAAGAGATGTCCGAAATATGTCAATCGGTTATGGCAGTGTTAGCTAATTCTGTATAGTAGATAACAATACCTTGATAAACGGTAACCACTCAGAATTTAAGAACAGTCTCTACAAAATGTTTCTCGTCAATAGATGGTGTGTTTTTGAGGGTAATTGATACCATGTAATATGAAATATATGACGATTCACATCTTTACATTCTGCACAAAATCACCATGCTCTGAATATGTATTTACATTACATATATTTCCTTAATTTTACTCTTAGTATTTTAACATCGTTAAAATATGTGGTCGACGTGGATGTGTTTCCAGTAAGGACATCTATTACATGTGAACAGCACATTATTAATTAAAAACAAAAATATTTTTTATTGTGCCTTTCTCTGTCCTAACCATAGTAGTAATACGAAAGAATAAATAAAGAAAGAAATGATACTCATGTTAGAATATGTGTCACCTCCGTTATTCTTATAGAATACTAAAGACAATTTAGTAGTAAACGGCCTAAATGTAATTTTGTTGAATGCTATATTTCTTGCTCCAAAGTTCCTTGTTTTACCAAATTGCTTTAAGTTTACTAGTGTTGCTTCTTTCTAGTAGTAATGGTTTATTTTTTGGTAATACTACTTTCTTGTTTTGTCAACTTACTCTATAATGCATTTACCGAACAGAAATAGTTAAGCTCGTCCCCAAAATTCCCACATTTTTATTGGTCGCATTTTTAAATCCGGAACACGATCACTTGCTTTCATCTGTTGTAGTTGGCGTACCTAACTGGAACTGACTCTAATCTGTCATTGCCAATATTAAAAACATGGCACTTTGTAATTTAGTCCTGACAAAGTGACATTTCGATTTATGTTTTTTTAATTCCCGGTTTTATGATTTTGTGGGTGTGAATTTAGCGGGAAGAGCATAGCTTTCATCTGTTTGGTAACTAGAGTATAGTAAGGTAGCTTAAGAAAAATTTTCTAACATGGCCAGCTAGATTTGCCTATTGTGATTAGATATAAACAAAATTTAAATGCTTACAGAATGCATTGCATAATACTATTACTGGAGAGTGCATTATTTGGAATGTTTGTTGCGGCTATTCTTATTGACCAATTACAAGCTATATTTGGTGATGAAACGGGAGTAGAACAGGTGCAACATAAAGGCCCATATCGAGCACACAAATCGAAGTATGCACTTTTAAGTGAAGTATGTGGACGTCAGCATCCATTAATCTGGCTTCTTCCATGTAATTCCACTTCACGAAGATTTGATACACCGCTTATAGATTATCACATTTAAATAAATGTTAAGTATTATTTATTTTTTTATGTTTTTGTTATGTTTTTTAAATTTTATACTTATATCTGACTGAGACTTTTATTTCAACATCGTACTTGATGCTTAGTAAATGTAAGCTATCTCAATGTGTAGTACCAAAAGATGATATTGTACTATTTATTACTTACATAATGAATGTAATTAATAAACAATTTTTACAAGACTAAATAGGAAATTTTTTAAGACTTTTAACCGTAAAATACAACTTTACATTATTATAATAAAACTAAGATATATTTGAGTTACTTATTAACGATATAATCTAGTCAAGTCTTTTAGAGCGTGGGTAACTGATTTCGATGTGTCTGATCTAAAACATTAAAAATTACGCCAACATAATTACATTTCTGTCAAACTCACCTTGTAATTGAAACAAAAATTGATTCAAGTTGATCCTGTGTTGCTGTTATAATACCTCCTTGTCCTTGTTTAGGTAACGATTCTAATGCTATGCTCAACCATTTTCCTGTAATGTCCCGATCTAATTGCAGCAATTCAACAAAAACATCTGCGACTTCAGAAAGCATATAAGAATGTAAGTAAAAAACGCAAGCGTGAATTAAATTTGTTATCAATTGCTGGCCATGTTCATTTAAGATCGTTTGAATTATTACTTTTCGTTTTTCATAATCGGTATGTTGTTTACCAGTATGGCCTGTACTAACAAGATCATAAAAAAATTTCATTACAGATGTGTTTGCTTCTTTATGATCGAGGGAGCATGCAAGAAGTGAACATTGTAAGATTGATGGTAAAGTATTACATTGAAGGAATTCCATTGGTGCTCTTTGTAGTAGTCTTGCACATAATCTAAAAAGTTACAACATAATAGTAGGTAATATACATACAAAATGAATTATTCAAAGAGCGAGAATCACACTTGTAGTGCCCTCCTTACAAAGGCAGATTCTCATTCACCAGAAAATAAGATTTTCATTCCTGATTAAATTACCTATCTTTTCGATGAATTTTCACCGATAAGATATGTATCTTAATTTTTGTGTATATTTATTGGATGAAAAAAATAGTATAATAGTTTCAAAACGTCGTGGCGGTTGAGATGCGCGACGGGATTTAAAACAATTTGAAAAGTTAGCACGACATTATACATCGAGAAACATCGGTAGGTAAAATGGCAATCCTACAAATGTAGAGTACATAAATATATGTTTAATTATTTATGGAACTTCACGTTAGTATCATAAATTTTAAGTGTACAAATAATTTAAACGTAGGTATGTATTGATTCGAATGTGACACCACTGATTTACTGGAGGCTACAGATCAGATGTTAACCTACTGTAAACTTAACTATAAAATAGAAAAATCCCCTCCTAAAAAAATTCTATTCCATGACTTTGATTTAAATCGCTTTGAAAATGATGTGAGAATAATAAATTGGAATTGTGTTAAAGAGACAATGAAATCAATAGTAAAGTAAACTTTATAAATTCCGACATTCTAAAATTATTTAATATTTATGCACGTATCAAAACTGCTCAACTACGTCGGACATATTGTCCTTACATTACATACACTTTGAAAGTGATTATAAACTTAAAAAAAAGTGTATAAAAAATATACAACAAAACTGAAATCCGATCTTAATTATTATAAACAACTTCGTAACTACCTTTCTGTTGCTATGAAAAATGAAAAAGTGACATATATTAAACACCAATTACGTATTAACAGAAGCAATCCCCGAAAATTATGGTGTAATTTTGCGGCATGGAATATTCACTCCACACCCCAAAATGAATTAGATACTAACATTAAAAATCCTAATCTAATAAATAATTTTTTAGTAAACATTGTGCAACATGTGGAAATAGATAATGACAACTATAATTCTTTCTTACAAAATAAATGTAATAATAATTTAAAAGGTGAAAGCTTCAAAACTATAACATACGAAGCAATTAAAGAGGTTATTAACAGTTTAAGTTCTAACACGTATGGAATTGATAACATTAACTTAAAAATGATAAAGCTGATTCTTCCCTTTTGTGAGGATCAATTAACTCACATCATCAACTTTTCTTTAACCAACAGCATTGTACCATCTACATGAAAAAAAGCATTAATCAACCCACTGCCCAAAGTGAGTAAAGCAACCGAACTCACAGAGATATTAGGCCAATTAATGTATTACCGACGATGTCAAGGATCGTTAATAATCATTTAGTAAATCACATTAATGAAAATAACATTTTACCTTCAATTCAATCAGTACAACTACTGCAATGTTGAAGATAATGAGTGACATTACTAGAGGTATAGATGATAGGCAGATAACACATCTTGCACTACTCGACTATAGTAAAGCGTTTGACGTAATACACCATAAATTTGACCAGTCAGGGTGCTATTAAAGAAATGTTTGCCAATAATCTGAGTACCAATTATTCCATCCCAAACATTAATAGACCACTTATTTTGACATTCCATAACAATGTGTGGATTTCCATCGGAATAATAAAGATAACTATGTCCATTACTAACCCATTATTATGAAACGTAGATTCATCTGTCCATAAAACGAAATTGTAAAATTGGGGTTCCGTTCGAAGTTTATTCATCAGCAACTGACATAAATTTGCACGTGCCTCATAATCGGTTGGTAGTAGTTCCTGATGTAGTTGCACTTTATATGGATGGAAATGGTTTTTCTTTAACATTTGACCAAATGATCTAGACGAAATTCCCAAATAAGAAGTTAATGTCCGTTGACTAACTTGTGGGTCATCAATAACAGTAGTCAACACTGTATATTCATTTTCTTCATTTGTCACTGCTTTATTTCGTTACGAGCTGTGTATCTTACATTTCCTGTTGAAACAAATCTTTCTAAACTTTTTTCTTGTGGTGCCTTCTATCTGGGAATCTTTCTTTATAAATTCATGATGCCAATAAATAATTTTTTTGGCATTCGCCAAGGATAATAATCATGTGTACCATTTTTTCTGTAGATAAATTCATTTTGAAAAAAATTTTGGTCACAAAGACTATGCCAATTGAAAACCTTAATAACGTATTGAAAACTGACAGTTACATGTGTTTTCATTTGTTTAAACGTCTACGACGTCGTGTACAGGAAAAATTAACAATAAAACGGTTAAAGTTAGGTATAGGGAATGTGATGGATGTTTGATAGACAATTTAAAAAATGTATAAAAAACGTTAGGGTTCTATTTAAAAAAACGGAGTTATGTATGTTTGAAAATTTTAAAATTCGGCGCCCTCTATTTGGTACCCCCTGACTTTGATACCATTTTCCACAGAAGGAAAGTTTGACCAATTCATGCTTAATCCGATAATTCAAACCGCACCTCTGTAAATTCCTGAGATATCCGATTTTTTACAGACTGCAACAGACGTCAATTGTTACAAAGAAAGTCGAATTACTCGGAAATAGTCCATTTTAGACCTTACGTGTGATACATAAAGTTGATTTAAAATGAAACGAAGAATCAGAATATGCAATAATATACAAGGTGTTCCATTTAAAATAAAAAAATTTGGTTGCGCCTGGGTTGAACATCCTGTATACTCAAATATATTTTTACGTGATAGAAAACTTGACTGAGAACAACTTTTATATAAACAATTTTTATTTATTTTCAATATTCGAGCCATTATCCACCAAATACAGACAGTTGCCACACCCTGTATACCACTAATTTTACGAGGATTCGCAAAACTACCGTTTCTGGCCTAGTGACGCAAATCACTATTTACGCATATGTACCAAGAATTGAACAAATTTCTAATGTGAATTTTACAAATCCCAAAACACTGTATCTCAAAAGTAATATATTATAGGCCAATATTTATATGTTTTTTCTCTTATTATGACAAACAATATGGTTGTCTTATGTACAGAAGAATAACTACAGTATAAGCGCGGCAACGTGAACTTACGTCTATATGAACCACTCAATAATGTGAACACTAAAATATTTCCAATTAAATTCTATAGTGTGAAAAAACAATTTTCGATAATGCGAATTTCAATAAATCTTAGCAAACCTGTTCAGATTTGTCTAAACTTGCCTGCTAATACATATGTATATCGGTATACGAGAGTGTCAGGCCCCGGGCCGTGCGTCTTACAAAACGATTAAAAATAATAAGAAATGTTTAATTCTTTACGAGAAATCTAAAATTTTGGAAGAGCATTAGCGAAAAAATATCAAATAGTAAAATCAACTATATGTGCAATAAAAAATAAGGAGAAAAAAATTCTAAAAGTGGTTGGAGAGAGTTCAAACTTAATAAAATAAAAAAATACACATTAAAACGTGCCGAGAACCCAAAAATGGAAAGCTTGCTGTATAAATGGTTCACCAAACTGCGTGAAAGGAATTTGCCAGTCACAGGTGATATGCTTAAACACAGGGCTTTAGATTTATATAAAAAGTTAAAAGAAAATGAAAAATTTAATACAAGCGGTGGGTGGCTTCAAAAATTTAAATGGCGCTATGGTGTAAGATTGGTGAAAATTGCAGGAGAAAAGTTGCCACAGGTTCACACAAACTATAGCCTCGAGTAGTGGAAAAAGCAAAATCGCCTAGATGTTTTAAAGAATTTCATAATGCAGTCATCTATAAAAACTCTAAAAATGCCAGGATGACGCAGGAAATTTTCAAAAACTGTTTTTTTTTTTTGTTACTGAGGTAAGTAAAATAAAAATTGATTTTTTCCCTGAAAATTTGTAGTTGTGCTTTTTTAGGTTAAATCATTCCTAAAAAGCAAAGACCTTCCTATAAAAGCTGTGATCCTCTTAGACAATAACCCTTCGCATCCACCGGCAGAAGAATTGAAAACTTCTGATGGAACCATCTTTGCTATTTACATGCCTCCAAATGTTACACCATTTATCCAACCGTTAGACCAAAATATTTTGCGAATAACCAAGCCATATTATAGAAAAGGCTGATTAAGTTTGATTATTTCAAAGGTCAAGGATGCTCTAAAAGCCATAACTTTAAAAGATGCTATTGTACATTTGCATATGACATGGCAGAAAATAGAACCTTCAGTCATTTCAAAATGCTGGAACAATGTTTTGGGAAAAAATTTGGAGGAACTTTGGCCCGAACTTAAAGAGATATGGAAAAACGATGCTAGAGACTCTGCACTAAACAGTTATCCTTATTGCGGAAGCGGTCGATAACTCTGTCCCATTAAAAAACATCGACATTTCTCAAAAACCGCTCCCACGTAACATTGTGAACTGGATCAAAGAGAAAAGATGAATCTATCGTCAATTCTTGCGATCCAGGGACCCGGCTCTCAAGACCGAATACAATCGCCTTAACGCCTTAATCAGACGAGAAGCCAATAAACACTCTGAACACCCCTGGATCAAAGCCACCTCCCAGCTTGATTATAGAAATGGTAAACTCTTCTGGCAACAGTTTGATAGACTGGCCAGAAGAAAAGTAAACCCCAAATCCCACCTAACAGACCTTTAGGACAACCTAATCTCCTCCCCGAGCAAGGAAAGGCCCATTTCTTTGGTCGCCACCTCCAATTCATTTTCCGAGCCCCAGATGATAACCAATTTAAGGCACTCCTTGAGAGTCGCCTTGAAGATTTCCATACCCTTAACCTTCCCGAAACCCTACACGATAACGAGAGTCCTTTTTACGTCCGACCAGGTCAGCTCATATTTCAAAAAAGGTAAAAATTCTGCCCCAGGTCATGACGGCCTAAACCGTAAAATTCTCCGCCACCTACCCGACCCAGCCCTCCGTTTACTTTCCACTATTTACAATAGTGGAGTGGAAATCGGCCTCCACCGTCATGGTACCTAAACCCCACCCTGATCTTACCTCGCCCTCCTCCTACAGACTAATCTCCCTCCTGACCTGCCTCGGAAAATGCTTTGAGCAGATTCTAGCCAGGCGACTCAGGGACCACCTAGAATGCAACGACCTCCAAGCAAATTCGGCTTCCGTCCTAACCGAACGTGTCACGATCCCTTGTTGAAGCTGCTTACAGAGACCACCAGAGCATTCAATCACAAGCAATGCAATCTGGCTGTTTCTGGACATTAAGCAAGAATTTGACAGGGTCTGGCACGCCGGTCTCCTGCAAAAGATCCGAAACCTTAACATACCCGACCCCTTCGCCAAACTCCTACTCTCGTACCTGACCAATCGGTCAGTTCGGGTCAAAGTAGGGAAAACCTTCTCCGATCCTTTTCAACCTACAGCAGGCGTTCCGCAAGGTTCTGCCTTATCCCCTATCCTTTACACCATCTTTGCATCCGACATTCCCGAAGTGACCCAACCCGGAGTAGTCGTTGCGCAGTTCGCGGATGACACCGCCTTCTGGGCGGTTAATCGGAACAGCGAAACGGCCTCCCGCCTCATCCAAAACCCTACGGAACTTCTCTGGAGAGTCTCCGTCAATCCCACCAAAACCCAAACAACCCTTTTCCGACATCCTCATTACGCAGAGGATAAGTTCCCCAATCTTGCCTCCAGAAACGTCTCCCTCACCCTTAACCAAGAAAGGCTCACACTCCAAGATGAAATCACCTACCTAGGAATCCTCTTCACTAGAACCCTCAATTGGCTCCCCGATGTAAAAAGAACACTAAACAGGATTAGAAACCCCGCAAACCTACTGGGCGCCCTTCGGGGTAAAATCAGAGGTTGTCACCCCAAAACACTTATACACACATAAAACATACATCCGCCCTGTTATGGATTTCCGAGCTCCTATATACACAAACATTAACCCCAATCACCTTTCCTCAATCGCCTTTCCTGTGAATGCCGAATTTTTAGACGGATACACAGGTTACCCCTCAGGTACCCTAATGACCTCACCCTACACCACGCCAATATACCCCCAATCACAAACCGTATCCAAAAACTCCAGGAAAACTTCGCCTATAAAAGAATTTTCGGCAACACTATCCCAACCAAAGAAATCCTTACCACTCCCTACAACTACCGCTTTCCCAAATTCCCTCGAAAAAAACCAAATTAAAATTCAAACATCCTCCCGCAATCCTCACACAACTCCTCGACCACCTCCCCGAGGAGGTAGAAAAGTCCCTCAGTAATACCCCATATGCCCTCCGCATCCCCCCGTCTACTCGATGACGACCCAGCATGACACCGGCCAACGATTTAATTAATCACACTGCACACCACACCACACTAACCCACACGCACACTTAAACCCAACCAATTCAAATCAATTTAAACACTTTTTTTTACCAAAAATTACCACACCTCATGATTATACACAATACAATAACACAAAACAGTGCAACGCCAACAACAAGGGAATGACCAGGACTGAAGAGGAGAGAGACTCCTGAACAGTCTACAATAAGAGATAGTATATATATATATATATATATATATATATATATATATATATATATATATATATATATATATATATATAAAAGCTAAAATAAGTAATTACTAACCATAAGCATGAGCATACTAACAAAAAAAACTAGAGACACTGCACTAAATAAAACTATTAGTTTGCTCCAAGCAATTGAACAGGTATTTAATGCAAACTTAGCTGCCCTTTTTCTAAACTAAAAAAAAAACAAATCTTCATCTTCTATTATAAAAATCGATCGTAGAAGAATTTGAGTGTCAACAAATGCATCTGTCCTTTTAGGTTGAATACAGTCCCAGAGATATTGAGAAATGGAATAAAAATGTAGACCAAAATGACAACAGTTTGGAAGAAAATCTTGATAGCGGTGATTCTGGGGATAGTGAATGCAAAATGTCGCGGAGAAAAAGGTATCTCATTCTGAGGTTCTTGGAGCATTAAAAATTGTTACACAATAGGCAAATCAAAACCCTATTGACAGACAGGACATTATAACACTTAAGAGGAAAAAGTGCAAATCAAAATTACATCATTTTTTAAATGAGAGCCCTGTAAAGTTTGAAAGTTTTGTATTCTTTTTAGTTTAATAAATAGAGACGTTAAAGATAATTTTCTTTGATTTTAAACATTTTTTTAATATAATCTCCATAATGTGAACATTTCAATAAAGTGAACTACTCCAAAACTTTTTGAATTGACGTTAGCGCGAGTCTACTGTGTTAACATTTTTATATATCTAATTGAGCTAAAAAATTTAGCTTTTTTTAGTTTACAATCATTAATTGGTGATTAATGTAAAATTAATACTGTTGAAAAAAAAATCGTAACTGAAGATAATGCTTAAGTTGCTACCCACAACAATTATCCTGTGCGAAGTAAGTGGTGGGACCATATTAATACATAATGTAAATTGGTTAAAATAACATTGATGAGAGAGGAAGAAACATTTATTTTGTTGGTTTGTATGGAGACACCTTAAACAAGTGGGCTCCAAAATGTATGGGATTATTAATCTTGACCAAAGTATACTTTGAAATTACAATTTGAATAAAACAAAAAAAAAGGGGTTAGGTAAAGTTGGGGATGACTCTCATTCGGAGGGGGGAGGGGGCAGCAAACTTGCTGTTTCGATACGATCGGGACAAAACTAAAGAGTTTTCTAAAACTATGTATATTCATAATTCCTTCATCATAAATCAAAAATCCGCCATATTGGATTAAGTCCGTGTCCCAGAATAACACAAACAAAAAATCTTAGTCACTAAAGCTTTTGAGATCCACAAAATTTATGGGACAAACAGTACTAATCCTTGCCAAATTTCGAATTAATTGAACTACTTGTTCAGAAATAAATTCAACAAAACCAACAAACGACGATTGGTTTATATTGGAGCCCTTTTAACATGATTGGAGCACCTCCAAAATTGAGAAGTTTGTAAAATAAATATAAGCAAAAAAATGAAATTCACATCAGGGTCCTTTAAAGACCCCTAAACCACCCCCAAAATTGCTAATCCTCACCAGTAGAGTGCTCCACTTTTGAAAAGTAGATACTAATTGATAATAGGTTTCATAGCTATAATACGGACCCTTCTTGAGATATTGACGATTTATTTGAAAATATTGACATACAGAAGAACAAATAAAACAAAATCCAGAGCAAATAAGAAAATACGAGTCGCAAATAAATCTTTAACTAATAGGAAAAATTAATTAATAAGTAAACAATAAAATAATTCGCTACACCTAAAAATAAGTTGAACAAGTAAACATAAACGAATAAAACCATAAATTCAAATTAAATGTTCAAACTGCTGACCACGCCTAGTTAAACACTTTGCAATTCACTCGGTAAACAAAAGATTCACTCGCAACAACATTAGAGGCGAAATGGATTGAAACGCAGCTCTAATTCTATTTTTCATATCTTCGCTTGTGGTGGGAGGATGTTGGTAAACTTTTTCTTTAAGGAAGCCCCGAAGGAAGAAATCAAGGGACATAAGATCCAGTGATCTGGCTGGCCAGTTTTGCACACCTCCTCGTCCTATCTACCTCATCGGATAATTTCTATCGAGATATTGCCTAATGTTGATTGCATAGTGTGGAGGGGCGCCATCCAGTTGAAACCATATCATATGAATATTATCTACCTCGAGATTTTCGAAAAGCTGTAAATATCTTTCTCCCATCAAAGAAAAAAGAGACCAACCACATTAAAATTGATTGTACACACATTAACTGACCATCGATGCTGGTGATCAACAACTATTAAGATGTGTGGATTAGTATCTGAATAGTGATGATAGTTATGTGTATTAATATTGCCATTACTGTGAAAAGTTGCCTCATCCATAAATAGAATGTTATTAACAAAACTGGGTTCGTCATTTGCTCTAGTAGTTACCCATTGGCATAAAGAGTCACAATTTTGAAAATCTATTTCACTTAAAGCTTGATGTTGCTCGATATGATAAGGATGCAATTTTTTTTTTTTTAATAAAGCTGCCAACTGTATTTGTATTTAGGTCTAGGTGTGTACTTAGCTCTCTGGTACTAATTTGCGGATTTTCTATAAGAGATGCCACAACTTGAAACTCAATTTATCATACACAGTACAAACGGGTAGCCAGCAAAGCATTTCTTTGAGGGTGTTGCATTTGAAAAAATTGAGAAAAATTACATGTCGCGTAAGTTACAAAACGGTCGTGACAATGTTAACTCTATTTTGGTACTAAAGTGACGATATCTGCAGAACAGTTAGTGATACAGATACAAATTTCTATACTTTTATCCTAAATGTAACAGTGAATCCAAAAATGCAAAAATATGCAGGGTGTTCCATTTAAAAAACGCTGTGACTATCCACACGCAAAAATTATAACCTTAAACTGTCTAAAGATGGAAATAAAACGGAAAAAATCTATGGTAACCTGGGATTCTCTCAATTGACTGTAGCGTAACGTAGCTTGGATCCTAGGTTACTGTAGATTTTAGATTCCCTTTTTATTCAAACAGGTTTAGGTTGACATATTTTTGTCAAATCACCCTGTATATACCAAAATATTTTTGAAATGTTTTGATATCTCTAATAGTTAAGGAGCAATCAACCGTCCACACAGTAGACGGTGGTAGAACCAATTTTCGTTAGCGTTACTACTTTATTGAGGTAGTTTGTAACCTAATAAAAAAATTTACCTAAAGAAATCGTCGACTGTGTCAGGATGATTCCGTAAACCATTCTCTTGTTGTAACAAATTAAAAGTAGGATTAATAAATGCTTGTAACATTTCCAAAAGTCTAGATATACAGTTAGGATCTGTTGCATATTCATCTACTAAAATGCTTCCTAAGTATAAGAAACACGAATGTTGATATGAATTATAAAGTCGTACAATTTGACTGATTAAGGGTTCTAGAACTTCGGGTATTTGTTGAGTAACACATCTTAACATAAATCGCATACTTCTACAACACCTTTCCATTACTCTTAAATCAGTTTGATATTTGTCCATTACATGACTAAGAACAGGCCATACTTCCAATGCAGCACTTTTACAAGGGTTGGCATCTCCTTCTTGTAATGTTAAGCAGACATTTCGAAATATTGAGGATAATCGATCCAGCCATAATACCGGATCAGTTTTTGTTCCACGAGTTATTGCAATATTCTGCTCTAGTAATTGGCATAAAGGATTGGTTTGCAATAGACACAATTCTCTAAGAGCAGTTGCAATTTCATTGTGTGGCATACAGCCGATAATTGCTGCAACTCCTTTTAATAAACCTATTATTGCATTATTTGCTATCGACAGTGTGTCAATTTGTTGTAATAATTGTAAAAGAATTGGAATGTGACGTGGCATGTGGTCATTACAGGCAGCACAGACATTTTGTAGTGCAGTCGCTGATGCACTACCGACTCCGGATTGCGATAAACAACAAACCAAAAAATTTAGGATTGGATCTAATGATGTTGGATGTTGTTCGATCCATTCACATAACTCGCCTAGCAATAAAACTGAAGTATACTTAACAGCAATGTGCGTATTTTCTGGTAAATTTAATATTGCCTCCACTACCTTAGGAACAACTTCGTTTTCGTTCCTGAAACAATAAAACATTGTTGAAATATAAGCAATAACTGTAACGGTGAAAATGCTTTAAAACTATTGTTTTAAAGATACAGTGCTAACGAATTTTTTATCTTTTTCATTTACACAAAGACATAAATAATAGATACATGGTCTTGCACCATTGCGTGCATAGGAGATAGCGCCGTTAATATAACAGATAGAGCAAAATGTCTCGGGCAAAAGTTATTCGTAATGAAAAGCTTCACAACCTAAAAATATTGACGTACATACAGAGTGCCCCTAAACAGGCTACGCAGGGTCTCCCTCTGTTATCTTAAATACAACCACCTATATATTATCTTATATTAAGATCATTGAGTAAATTTCATTACTCACTGTTATGATTCTACATGTAATTTAAGTTGAACTTTGAAAAAATGTTACTATTGCTAACAGTTTTTGGAAGTGGCCATTTTTTTCAAATTTTGACATTTTGAATGCATCTGAAAAAGACACTTTTCTCTTGACCTGTGAAGTACAGTAATGTGCTTTAGATATGTTGTTGGGGAAGATTTTCTACAATATTTAATGGGAATGTGTGAGAAACTTTGCAGTCTAATCCAAAAATCACTTCAAACTTGAATATCGTAAAATTTTGAAAACTTTTTTTCTCAAATAGAACACTGTATTTTTGGTTTTCATCAAATGCAGTCTTAAATGTACTATTGTGATTATTTTGATGCACCGTGTATGTGTATTATTTTGATAACGTATGTAACGTGTTTTGAATGTAGCTGAAGTGAGTTTGCATTAAAAGAATTTTTTTTTAGTATGTGTAATGTAAGTTGGTGTAAGTGATATGCCACTGGAATTTAGTAAGGCATTGGTTACCGTATGAAGGAATATTTGAATGGTGTAGAAAATAGAAAGCGTTAAATTTGGTTGAGAAATAATGTTTTGAGTAAATTTTTATTGATACGGCACTGATAAAACTACTGGTCTTTTTGCTACTGTGTATAAAGGAATTTGGACTAAAGAAATGCTTGTAGACGTGTGAGTGAGTGAGTTTACGATATATTAATATTTTATTAATGTACAGTAAGGAATATAGATGCATATTTTTGTTTGTAAAAATTTTTGGAATATGGTACAGCCGGAAAATGTAATGCATGTTCAACAATGAAGTTGATAGAATGTGAGAGAGTTCGTTAGATTGTGCGGAAATAGAATTCGCCCACACGTGAGATTTGTATAAAAAGTTGAGGGATAATCTGGTTAATCTACAGTGTGAATGTAATTGCAATTGACGGTTTCTTCGGAAAGTTTTTAGTGAATTTACAAAGTAATTCAAAATGGCTACGTTTATTTCGCATCGTTGACGTCTTCTTCCACGTTGGAACCTTCGACGCGGCAAAGAAACCCACGAAATACACGGTTGGAATAGGTGAATTTTGATTTTAGCGCGAATTATGACGTATTGGCAATATGGCGAGCAGAAGGTATATAAGCGAGTGTCAAATTTGAGGGGTTGATAAGTTAGTTGGTTAGAGGTTTTGAGTAAGAGTCGCGCGCGCGTGAATAGTTAGTGGAGTTTATTTGTGAAAATTATAATGTTAGCAGAGCATGTATAGCGACTGCATTAACCCATAAGGGGATAAATCGTATAGACATTCACAAATAAATAATTTAATATATTCTGAGTTGAAGGAAAACATTAGTGATTTTCTTCAAGAAAAAAAGTGCTGTGGCAGATTAGAAGTTAACACAACAACTATTTTGTTATTCGTGTTCAATTGTGGGACGCGCGACCTAATATTATTATAAAGAAAAATGAAGGTAACCATTTAAGTGACCGAAAGAAAAGTTGTAAAATTTAGTTAAGTTATTGGTGATTATCATTTACATGGAATGTGTACAATCGTTAGCAATACCAAATTGATTGTATGAAAGCAAATAAGAGCTTTAATATGTATATGGAAGTAACCATTTTCCATTGTGGTAAACGTATTGAAGGGCAAACATCACAGTATAAGGTGATGTGATATTAGGCTAAAGAGTCCCTATACCCGGTATGCGAGTGAACAAACCATAGACACTGCGTTAGTGAGTACTACAGCCGAATGCGTAGGGCGAATACGGCTACCTCTTGTGTTTAGTGCATAATGCATCTAAGAATTTCAAAAGGGTTACCAAAATCAGATCATATGGCCTACAACTACCGCACCGAAAAAGGATTAATTAATGTAATACGTCAGAATTAGATTTAAATGTTATTGAACCAAGACAAGTACGATTATCTTTTAAGTACTTTTTTTTTATTGTTGCGTTAATTACGGTTCATTCAATGAAAAAAAGCTAATCGAACTTTAGTTATTTTGTTGTTCGCAGTGTTAAGAATTGGGGAATTTTAGTCTTAATGTATTTATGTTCGAATTTGCCAATACATATCCACTGTTTATCCACTATTTATTTTGTCGTTTATTTGTGTCAATTGTGTGCCTAACTGGTTACACCTTCTGATAAGTGAAATTAGTCTTTGCACATTTTCGAATTTAAGGATCGATTGGAAATTGCGTAATGAGCCAGATTGATCACAAAATTCCATTTAACTTTGAAATATTAATGCAGAACACTACTAACAAAGTACTTATTATTATTTTTATTCAGCATAAATTACAGTTTTGAAGTATTAAAGTTTAAACCTATTAATGAACGTCTAAATAAGATAAAGATAAAGTATTAATAAAATATAACGATATTATTGATGAGACAAGCACTGACCGCTCTATGTTTGAATTATTCAGCAATCAACAAACATTTTGTTCGGATAACAATTTATTATTACACCGATTTCGTTTATGTTATTTAGAATTTTCTAAATTGGGAATATATATATTTAATTCAAAGTTTTATAAGTTAGAAATATAAATTTACACGTATACGAGGGATACTTAAAAAGTATTCAAGTTAACGTTTTACGATTTGGGAATTTTCATTTGTACAGGGTGTGTAATAAGTTTACAACTCATGTATTTCAGAATTTTCTTAAGCTTTTGTATCAATTTATTTTGAAGTGTGATTGAATTTGAATCCACAGTCAGATAGGATTAATTTACCATCCCGCCTAAGACTATTTATTTTAGCAAAATTTAAGATTGTGATGGCGCCTAGAGACAATTTTTTCCGGACTGAGCTTTGTGAGTTGTAGATTAATGGTAAGTGTAAGCTGTTTGAAACTACCCTTCAATCATTTTACTCCTTATATGGACCACTCCCATTTCCACTGTAGCTGGCTTGGCAACCCGCTTATTTCGGTAAGCGTACGCGACGCCTAGTGCGGTTTGGACGTGTAACACTATCGATCTGATATTGCATTCCCTATATCTATCTCACATAGTTTTCACATGATTTCGAAAAATTTATTTTTGGGTATGACCATAATATCATCTGACGGAAATGTACAGTATCTTTTACTAGTACCTATATTATTTCTTAACATCACTGGATTCAAAATTGAAGGGCAATCCCTTACCATTTTTCAAGAAATAAACACAAAACATCAGTACAACAGCATTCGATTGAGTATTCTGTGTTTTACAAACCTACCATTGTTCGTTATCAGTCAATGTTTGACATTTTGTGAAGTAAAATATTTTTTCTAATTCTGTATCATAAAGTTTACATTATCGTTCTGTTTTGGGGTGAAAACAAAACGATAATAATGCATAACGCAAACTTTATTTTAGTTTTTGGCACATTTCGATTTATGGCATTGGTTACCCTGGATTTGGAAGTTTTCCAGACAGCTGTTAGCCCTAACCTCTAAAGAGTGTGCGAAAAATTCTCAATTTCTAAAAGTCAGTTTACTATCAGTGTAGCCAATGTGACGGTTCTCACGTTGGGGATCGTTTTGTAACGCGCGTATTACCTGCGACTATTACCTTGCTTGCATACTCCTGGCTACAAAGAATAATATTTGGGTTCTTTTTCAATCTTTTATAATTTCAAAATCATTGAGTAAAAATTTTATATTGTTTTTATGAAAATGTGAAATGATTCAATTTTAACTAAGTGGTTTTAATTTATAAAGGTAACGTTCATTAACTAAACTTTACTTTTATTGTAATCACATTTCGGTTTGTGTAAATAAACTTTAATAATTACTCAACAAATTCCTTCTTCCTTTTATCGGGACGCTCCAGCTAGCTCAATAATGTAATAAGTGGTTATTGTTATCATTCATCAAAATTATCCTCAATCTGATGTTATTAATTACCTGTATTTTGTAATCAATTGAACTTGCTTTCTTCAGTATTTACATATTCAGTGTTTGTATAAGCTTTTTAAGATTTGTAACAGTCAATAATAAAAATGAATCAAAAGTGATAACATTTAATTAAGCCAAATTCTCAATGCAGACTGTTTTGTTTACAGTACATATGTAAAAATCAAACCTATAATGTAAAATAATACTCTTAAAACTAACGTGTAACAATAAAATCTTTGATTTTGATGTTCAAATTCAAGCTCAAAGAAAAACATAAATGTTTTATTTATTCACACAATCAAAAGGTTCTTACTTGTTACTTTCGTTTAAAGCTGATGACGTAACTCTGCGTTTCTTTCTGCCAATTTGAGGTCTCGTTTAGGTTGATGACGTTCTGTCGCCAAGCTGAAACCGCTCTCCTTCGTTTTCTCTATCTTTTCTTATACCGTTGTTATGGATTAATACGATTCTAATTTTCTTCCCACTATTTAATGATTTTTGTAAATAATTGCTCGATATATTTACAATTTTTACTTAATTGTTCAGTTTTAAGTACCAACGGCAGGCGCGACAAAATGCAAGTGAGCTACGAAAGGCTATGCTTTTGATTATCAATATTTTTTTGTTATTATACTTTATATATCGATCTATTATACTGGATCGATTGTCTTACTTTACATTTATCACTTGCTATCAAAACATTAACTTGGAGCACTTTCAATACGTACTTAAAACGCGATTGTAAGTAATCTTTTTATTATCGCCAAGTTGATAATATTAACACTTTAATTCGTTTTAGCTTTTCCTCCCATTAATAAGGAAAATATCAATTATATTCTCTTAACACAATACTAACTGAATTATCGTTATAATTTCACAATTTTAATTGCAGCACAACTTAAGCTACAGTAATCGCTTTCCAATCGTTTGGTTACCTTCAACCAAATCTGATCGCTTTTTAACGCGACTAACTAACAAATACGTCATTATGACAGCGTCGCTACAAAACAGTCATGACCCGCAAATTGCCGCGTTTATTTAAAAGCTTTCCAATTTAATATGTAAATACTCGTCGAAACAAGCTCAAGCTTTTCATCTTAATATTAATTATGTCTACACACAAATAACCAATAACCACTTAATGTCATATAACAGCGCGAAATTCGAATTTCTAATGCCTCCATTACACCAACATACAAAATCCAATCTGATAATAATGCAAATTAGCAAATTGAAATTTCTAAAATTGTATCAGAATCAGAATTAAAAAAAATTGTATAAAATACACGATTCATAATGTGTATTGCCGTGCTCGTGCTTTGGAACATTCGACGCTTCGCGTCTCGTGTTACAAACTTGCACTCGCCCGCTGATACTAACATAATGATACTTGTATATACTATTATTCTATTTTAGAACTATAATCTTGTTTATAAACACTTAAATGCAAGCACAAATTGGCCTTTATGGCACAGATTAATCAAAAATTGCTAAGCAACAATTGCACTAAAACGGTAATGAAAATCATAGACAAATATATTTATAGAAATTAAAATCATTTTCACGAGTCAGGGCAGTTGCGTCACTCATATTAATACTGTCAGAGGATGCCGATGTGAGATGTCATCGTAACTGTCTGAACAAGGTGTTGTCGCGTATCTATTTTAGATAAGATAAACAAAACTACTGTAACCTAACATAATTAGATTAGATAAACAAAACTACAGTAACCTAAAAAAAAAATTGCATGGGCCGGATTCGAACCCGCACCAATAGCGTGAAAGACGACCCCTACCACTACACCACCAGCGTTCTAGCAGTTTGACATTGAAAGTAATATTTAAACCATTTATAAAAATTCCTATTTATGTAGATAAGGCACGCGCAATTGGTCATCGGCACCTTCCTATGTTCCTTCGTTTACCGCCTCATTCAGATTGTAGAGAATAGCAGTTTGACAACTGTCAAATCTCAGATTCAGGGGTTATGTTTATTTTAGCACAATAATAAACATATGTTATGTCAAATGTTTGATGTCCGAAATGCTTGACAACACCGGACAGAATTGCCAACCCAAATCAGTTCTATCTGCATCCTCTTGTGCACAATAGGCAATAGGTGGTAATGAAACAAAGTTAGTTTTGACGTAACTGACTCGTGAAAATTGGAGTATCCTTAACAACATCAATATAGCCAACTGTCACAAACTTGCTGGAAATACTAAATATTTTTGTTTTATTTTTAAACTAGTTGTTTTTATAAGTTTTAAATGTTAAAGCATATTACATAACGAGCTACTAAAGTGATAGATATTGTATATGCACCAGCCCTCATGTGAGAATCCTGCGAGTGCAGGATAGACACCGCCATGTGAGCTTAATGTACACTATTTTTCCTGTGACCATAAAAAAGACCATCTCTGTAATGTCTTATTGATTACAAATTAAACAATTACAATAACTTAATCTAATTATTTTTATTAAGGAATCATAATTATGCCCTAACAAATAGTGCAGTTCGTAATTATTATGAATTTAAAGATGATTACCTGAATATTTAAACATGTCAATCAAATCCTAAAAGTCGAATAATTTGAAATCACTATGGTACTGCCATCAGCTTGCTCATATTATTTATGTGTATAGCAGTAAGCGCAGCTACTTTGATCACGACCGAACTCTCTGTCAGGCCAATGACAACCGGTAGTTACTGCGGTAATTTATAGAAAATCAATGCGAAAGTGAAACACACTAGTGTGTGAAAGTATTATTTTCTGTACGGTTAATTGCGCAATATGAATCACTTTCATACATGGTCGTAGTAAAAAATTATTTTATGACAAACTCCAATCTCTTGTTTTTCTAAATCTATGGAAACCTTAGACAGCAATCTATACATATTACAAAAATTTTGTTTTTGAAGGTTTTAGAAACTAAAATAGAATAAAACATTGTTTGTACCACGGGCGTAACAATCAAGAAGACGAGGCAGTCTTCTACAAAAATAAACAAGTCAACCTTCATAATTTTTCCCTGAGACAATATTTTGCTCCTATCTATCTAACTAGTCATGGGTAGTGCTATTAACCATAAACTTTTATTTGCACTTATATTTGTGGGCCGCGATCTAAACACAATCGGAAGGGTCAGGCTATGCACATCAACTACTAATGGTTATTAACACTAACCGTCCCTAGAATTGTGCCTTACTAAAGAAATTCCACCTGTAGTAAGGAATCTTTAATGTGTCAAACATGGTATTGCCACGTAACCTATAGTTTTACTTCCTATCCAAGAAAGAGCATTTTGGTTTTTCTCCATTTTAGAAATATGGATACCTTGGCCAGGTTTGAACCCTTACCATTCAAGTGAAACGAAATCACTCTTATCATTTCACCACTGAGGCAGCTAATAACCATTAATTATTGATGGGCATAGAGATGCTCGACATTTTCATTTACATCTATATCTTGGCCCACAATCAAAAATACAAAATTAAATGAATATCAAGTGAACATAAACTATAAGTAAAAAATTTGAAAAATCTATGAAAACAACAATACAACAAATATGACCAAGTTAAATCAGTTCATTTGGATCTACTAAGCCACAGTTCATAAGAAAATGAGACCACTGTAGTACTTACATTGTAAAAGTGATAACCCTGTATAAAAACATGAAAAATAATTGTACTTACGGCAATATGTTTTTAGCGACAGCTTGCATAACAAAAAGCGATGCTTCACTAGAATCCCAGGTAACACCGGGAACCTGTAAACTCATAAACATCTGTCGAAAACAATTACTACTTCCGACAATAAACACAACATCTTTAATCAAATCAAAGACTTTTAATCGAAAATCTTTAAAATCATCTCCATCCTCTAATAAACCTTCATGATCGGGTTCCATTTGGCTATGCCGAGACAAAGCGGTTATTAACCTTTCCACATATGGTTTAAATAAATTCGTGTACTGATACGTATTTCTTTGATACAACTCCTCACTCAACAAATACCACAAATTAAATGTTACTTCTGCTACTTCGTAGTCATGATGTCCGACACACATTAAAACCAAATCCAACACTTTTAATGCAAAATGCTGAGTCTCATCGTTACTATGTGTAATGATCTTATTTAAAAATGATTCTGCTAATTCTGTAAATATTCGACAATAATTCAAAGACTTTTCTTGATCCTCATTCGCAACTGATAAATGATAAGGCACTTCTAACGCTATTATCTTATTAAAAAGATACATTTCCAGAACCTGCTAAATAAACAAAAACGTTTAATTGCACATTGAAACCCACAACTCACCTGATGATTATTATTATCTTCTAAACATTGTAAAAGTGTACAAATGCAATCAGTCGCACTATCATGTAATGCACCTGTTACTGGTTGTATTTTCTGTCCATCAAACTTCTGATTTAATATGTCAAACGCTTTTGCTATTACAACACTATCAGCTAAATTCTCAAGAGAAATCGCACAAACAGAAACCCACGATGTAAAACACCGTACAGTTTTAATGTTAGCTTGAATGTTATCATTAAAATCGTCACCGAAACTATTGCAACAATGTTTTAAAAAATCACTAACAGTAGGAGAGCATAATTTTAAATTGTCTAAAATTTCAGTTCGTCGATTTTCTCCCAATCTAACAGATCGACTTTCTAATTCTTCCGGAAGCACAGTCAAAACTTCGAGAAGTGGCCATGTATGTGTTTGTGAAAGTCTGTTTATTAGATCATAAACTGGTTGATTCCAATTAGGCATTTGTAATGCCAAATCAGCCAATGCAAGACACAGTTGAGTTACTATCACAGTATTCGTGTTTTCATTAATTTGACTAATATGTTCAAGTAATGAGTCACGTAATGAAATATGAGCCTCTAATGGTAATTCATGAAAACAGTGCTGTATTTTAGTACGCATTGTTTGTGCAGCAAAATAACATGATTCTAAATCACTTTTAAGATGTAATAATTCATCGGCAATTGTCCATGCATGTACCTAAAAGGAAATATATTTATGACTTGGTGCATCAGAAAAAATTGTCTTACAGATTTTTGAAGTTCACCCAACCAAAGAGAAGCTCTTTCTTTTTCGGCAGTATCAGGGTTATTATACAGTGATGAAACTGCCATTAATACAACTTCAAGAGTAGGTTTCTGATCCATTTTTTTGCGTTTAGGAAGTTTCTACTACTTTTTTACTTTTATGTGAAGATAAACATTTTATTTTACTAGTAAAGCATAAATTCCCTCTATATATAAAAACTTGGCTTTAAAAAATTATACCAACTTTAGAATTCTTATGCGCATGGCGTTTTTTCAGAAATACCAACATAAAATTCTGTTCACTAACAATTAATTCATTTTACACTAACTTGTGACGTCAAAAATGAGAATTTTTCTAAAACTGATCCAGAACAAATTTTTTCTTTAAATAAAGTCTAGAAATAACTAAGTATTGATTTGACCATTAAAAAAAAAATCTAATGAAATAGTGCATTAAAATTTTATTATAATTACTATTCTTTTTAATTAATTTTAACTAACGAGAGAATGGTATCTACAACTTAGATCGAATCGAAACATGAACCTGCCAGGTGTGTTCAAAATCTATCGAATATTTGTTGTTTTATCGAACTTTAGGATATCCATTATCCATCAGAAATATGGTATATGTTATTAAAAATTGAACATTTTATAGTACACACTTGTTAATTTAACTAGAATATTTAAGTTAAAAGATATGTGGATTTGTATCAAATTGAAACAGTATTTAGTTTCTGTTGTTTACTGCTTAGAGAAATAATACTCTTTATATTAATAAGTATCTTTAATATTCTCTTTGCCAAAACTTTTTTACTACATTCTAAATAAATAATCGTAATACCCAGCCCCACATCCAAATAGTTACTCTTGCTAAGTGCTAAGTAGCGTCGCATGTTCTGCTAACGGTAGCTTATACTACATTCCCTTTTTAGGGGTACTTTTAACACGAGTGCCTCGGGACAGTCTACTGTAATCTAAGATCCAAGCTACGGTACTCTATAGACCATTGAAAGGATCCTAGATTGCCATAGATTTTAGTTTTTCTTTTTAATTGTCTGTTTTTTAGACAGATTGAGGTTGCGTTAACACGATTACAGCCAAAAATTTTACTGTCGCGAGACACTCGTCCCTAACTAAATCTAAAATGTTCAACTATGCTAACTTAAAATTAAGCCACTTCACTTAAAACTAGCTATACACATTCTACAACCACTTAACCTGATAGACTTGCAATATTACGCATGCAAGAGCCCAATTGCACTTCAAGTGAGTGATGCTCTTCGGACTCTCTTTCAGCACTGGTCGATGGTAGAGGCTGTAAATGTTTTCGGTTTTTACGTATTTAACCTTCTCCTGTGTCGATCATATATTTTTGTATGCTGCTTGGAGAAATAATACTCTATATTAATAAGAATCTTTAATATTCTATTTGCCAAAACTCAAAACCTTTTTTAGTACATCTTAAATAAATAATCGTAAAACTCAGCGCCACATCAACAGTTGCTGTTGCTAAGCGCCAAGTTGCGTCGCATGCTCTGCTAACTGTAGCCCATACTACAGTTTCCATTTCTGTGATCAATGTATAGTTTTTCTTTTCGGTTTGTTTGCCATTAATAAATATAATGCCCATTTGCACCAACATTTTAAAGGTGCCCTTAACGTTAAGTGTTTGTTAAGTGGTATATTTCATTGAACCAATGTATAAGTCATCTTTATTCAATTCTTAAAGCGTTCCTAACAAAGCCGTGATTTTTGGCCGGCTTAAAGTTCATTTTGTTAAGGTAAACTATATATTAGGTTAGGTTTCCATTTGTTTACAAGTAGGTTATAAATCTGATTTTATTATTACGATGGATTATTTCGATGATGACCTGGAAATACTAGACATGATTGATTATGGTTTTCCTAGAAGGGTTTATGAGAGATCTAACCATTCGGAGGAAATTGATCCCATGAGTTTTTTCAAAAGATTTCCCGTCTTAGGAGAAAATACCTCGACCATAAAAGAGGCGATTAGATTTATAAACATGTCTCTAGGGACGATATTAGAGTGTGATTAGGTCAATACTTCAGACTTTTCCCGAAGATAACCGGTTCTACCCGAACAATGACGAGCGCGCTTGCGCACAAGGCCCAAGACTAGCTGCGTTCTCGTCTCTCGTGTATTTCGCTCTTTAAAGTGTAACTGTCATCGAGTGAGCATTATTATAATGTATTGTCCTGTTTATGATCCAACATCAGCGGACATTAGAGATTTTACTGATTTGTTATTCAACTATTACAACATACCCGTTCAAGATAATGTTGAAAGCGATGACGTGGTTGAGCTGAATGTATCTCACATCCAAGGTGATGGTGATGATTCACAGAAGAGAAAGAAGAGCGGTGAGATAGGGGAGAAGGGCGAATCTCAAAACCATGATGATGATGACGACGAATCACGGTTCAAGAAGAAGAAGAAAACCGACAAAGCATGTTATTAAATAATAATGATGTATTGTTGTTTATAATAATAATAATAATAATATATTTTTCAAACGTTGAGCTTTCCTTCAATTTTGTTAATAAACTTGTTTTTCCCAACGGTGCTTCACCGTCTTGATTCATGTTTGCAGCTTTACGAGTTTTCGCGTTAGCGTGTTTTCGTATTTGCCCGTTTTCGTTTGACAGGTTTTCACGTTAGCGTGTTTTCGTTTTGCGTGTTTTTTGTGTTGGCGTGTTTTCGTTTGGGTGTTTTCGTTTTTACGTGTTTTCGCATTTGTATGTCTTCGCGTTTGCGTATTTTCATGATAGCGTGTTTTCGTGATAGTATTTGTGTGTTTTTGTGTTTTCGCGTTAGCGCGTTTTCGTGTTTGTGTGTTTTTTTGTGTTAGTATCTTGTTGCGTTTGCGTGTTTTCGCGCTCTCGTGTGTGTGTGTGTGTGTGTGTGTGTGCATGTGCGTGTGTGTGTGGTGCATGTGTGTGCGTGCATGTGTGCGTGCGTGCGTGCGTGCGTGTGTGTGCGTGCGTGCGTGCGTCCGTGCGAGCGTGCGTACGTGCGTTTGTGCGTGCGAGCGTGCGTGCATGCGTACGTACGTGCGTGCGTACGTACGTGCGTGCGTGTTTTTGTTTGATCCTCGTGCTAAAGCAGTGCTAGCCGATTGTGTGTAGTTGTAGGCAATATTGTGTTGACTAAAAGCTATAATTGGAAACCCTGCTTGCTATGCCCAGTCCGTGGAGTTATGTTTAATTAGCTTTTTGACAGATGTATTTATGATAAGGTCAGGCTTGCATGTAAAATAATATAGAGGTGAAACTAACTAGCTAATGTGTTTTGTTGTTGATACACGCATCACAGTATTGAAGATTCTGTTTATGTCTTAGAAAACGTACTACAGTCTCGAAACAGAATGCATATAAAATTGAAGGAAATGAATACGGTACAACTTCTGCGAACGAACTGAAAGATTTGAAGCGTGTGCAGCATTCCCGGAGCCGTGTTGAAACCAGTTAATTTAGAGCTAACCTCATGTCCATGTAATAATAATAGTGTCTGATAAAAAACTATCAGGGGGTTATTAGCTACTTCTGTAGGTTGTTACAATATAATCGTTCAAGATGAAGACGATGAGGTGATTATATCTCAATATCTCGCTGATGGTGATGGTCTCTACGAAATTTCAAATAAAATTAGATTACGTCACTCTTATTTCAGATTAGAAATTTTTTAAAACGTTTAGTTGACATTGCTATTAATCCCAACTGATAAAAATCCATATAACGTGAAGTACATGTGTGTGTGTGTGTGTGTGTGTGTGTGTGTGTGTGTGTGTGTGTGAGCGTAATTGAGTATACAATAGTGTATGTAATCTGAAGATTCAATTATTTAAAGTAATTTTTGCGTTAGCAAAATTTTTAAAATATTTGTAAGTGTTTTGAATGTAAATTTTTGTAAGTACAACATAATTGTTAAATACGAGCAGCTATAATCAGGTTTTTTTGTATATTACTTTCTAAATTAGTTAATGATCGGAATGTAATAGCCTGTTTATATCCAGCCATTCACAAATCGTATTTTAGTGAGATTACATGTGGACACGTGTAAAAAATATTTCAGTTCAACGTATGGTACAGCTAAAGGAAAAAAACACTTCTGAAGGTAAGCGTATTATTTTTAATATATGTTTTTTACCTGAGATTGCTAACAAAAATGTCGATAAAGATTTTTAAAATGTATTATTACTCTTATAAGATGACGTCATAAGATCAACTCTCAAATAGCTGGTACGTATTCGTGGATTTTAAACTTGTAGTTATTTTTAACTCGCGTATAATAATAAAACCATTAAAACCTTTTGCCTTTTTATTTCCGTTATATCAGTTTGATATTCTTAAAAACATGTTAATTTAATTTAACTCTATTTTATATATAAGTAATTATTACTTTCCAGTCTTTTTTAATGGGATTTTTACAACTGTAATGAACACGTTACAATGAAACAATTTTGTATGTATGTAATTGAACATGCAAATAAATCAGATATGATGTTCCGAATGTATAGGTGGTGACTGTTTAGAGAATCTGCCTATACATAAAGCATCATTGCATTAGGGTAGAAATTATTTATTATTTCACGTCATATTTAATTAGACTTTAATGTATTCAGATTGAACTGTAATCTGGTTTCCGCAAACTGTAAGACATAATTTCGGTTGATTGATTGAGATTGATCTGGTGATCGAGCGTGATTTGTTTTAGATTGATTAATTAATTGATTTGTTTGTGTGTGAGAAAGAGCCGAAAGAGGGAGGGTGAGAGAGAGAGAAACAAGATAGAGCAAGAGAGAGGTGTGGATTATCAACTTCTGTTATAGAAAATGTTCATTAGTCTATACGCCACTAGATGGCACTAAAATCAATTTTTACTCAAAGGGGCCAGGGCATAGACCCTGATACAAGTCCTGTCTTACAAGAACCTCCTTATTAGAATACAATTTTGTATGACGGGGCGAAGGCCTACAGCTGCAAGATTAAGTTAGAACCACATACAATTGCACCAAGGGGGCCACGATAGGGGCTAAGCTCTACACTTGTCTTATAAGGTTAGGTTCCCATACCATCTCCGGCCTGGTGGCGAAGGCCCGAGAACAAGTTGCGAAGCCCTACACGTGTCTTACGAGAACCTCCTTATTAGAAATACAACGTTTTCTCGTATAGGTAAAAGATCATCCAATAGTATTTGACCATTTTAAAGCAATAGCATCGCTAATTTTAATAATAATATCTTATTAATTATGCAATGTCCAACATTGTATGCCTGTGCGTTTGCCTAACCTCCAGGGGCACTGCTCTTAATATAGCCAGAAGGACCTTAATTAGATGACCATAAAAAATAACCCTAAGACCAACTCCAAGTTCAAGACCTAGGTCCAGGTCCAGCCCCCAGCACCAAGACCAGCCCCAGCCCCTCATGTGAGCATGTGCAAAAAAGGCTCTAATTAGGGTTGACCCTCGAAAAGAAACCATAAGGGTTGAAAATACGCATCCTGTACGTGAGCTATCATAAAATAGGGGTAAAAAACACGTCCTACACGTGCGCAAGTAAGAAATAATTAAGGATAAAAAAGGGTTGAAAATACGGTCTCACACGTAGGTGCGTAAAAATTAGGGTTGAAAAAGACCTACGAAAAGAAACCAAAGGGGTGAAAAAACGCGTCCCCCACGTGGGCATATAAAAAAGTGAAAGGTGGGTTTTCTCCAGAAAATCCAAGATGGCGGCGGAAGGTGTCCCCCTTCTACTGACGCTTCTGAAAAGGAAAAATTTTGGTTACAAAGCGAAGAAGTCAAAGGTACTAACTATAGAACAGATTGATACGTTTCTAAAGGAAGCTTGAGATGACGCATTTTTAGTGACAAAAGTGAGTATGTCCAAAAATCATTGTACCTACTTTTAAAAATGATTTTTTTGTGGCAGGGGCTTGTAGAGGACCTGAATTAGTCGAATTGTCAATTAATGATGTGACTGATTTGGGCAACAGACTTCTTGTTAACATTAGAGCTACCAAACATGGAACAGAGAGGAACTTCGTTGTAAAAGATTCAGATAAAACTATCATTAGTTATACAAAAATCTGCAAGAAATATGTCATTGAGAAAAGCCGAAACTCCCCATTCAGGATTTTTTGTTCGTTACATTAACAAGCAGTGTACAGTGCAATCTGTAGTAAAGAATATATTTGGAAAATTGGCCCAGATGCGTTGTTATATACAGGACATTGTTGGAGGCGAACCTCTGCATCTCTACTAGCTGATTCAGGTGCGACTGTTGACGTTTGAAAAAGACATGGGGGATGGAAGTCTGCAACTGTTGCACAAAAGAATCTGTGGAAAACTCCCTGAATAATAAGAACCTTATCGCCGAAATTTTTGGAGGTGGAGGTGATCAAGAAACACCAGCTATCTCACTCCCAGGACCCTCGTGCCAATCTGAACGGCCCACAGGCACTGATTCATTTGGAAATGCGTTCAACCTTACATACAGCAGTATCGTTTCGGAAATCAATCGTCCGATCTATTTTAGTCTCGGAAGTGCAAAAAAGTGTTTTTGCAATCGTTACTTTAATACATAAAAAGAAAAGTGGTATATAACTAATATATAAACTTTGTTGCTTACGTATTTAATTTGACATTTGTCAACAAATATTTCAACATTTAATTTTTTCTAATTTTATGTAAACGATTACAAAAAATTTTGTTCGCAACACGTGCGCTTTCACCTTTTTGGTGCTCGGCCTTATATTTTATCCCTCGGCCTCGCACCAAGAAATGTGTAAACAGCGCACTAGTTGCGAAAACTACTATTACAGTCCAGTTGGGCAAATGCTTAAAGTGAAATTGTCCGCATATTCGAAAATCAAAATATTTTCTGCAGAACTATTTATCGCACAATAGAGGATTGTGAACAAGGTATACCATGTATAAATCTCCCAAAAAGTAGAAGACCTAGATCTTTTACCCAAGCCAGGGCAGACAAGTTAGTAAGAAGAGCAACAAATAGAGTTATAATATCCGTTGGGAAATTAGCAAGGGCGTATAGAACTTCTAAGGCTACTGTTTGGAAGGAATTGTTTGATTGGTCAAGAATATCGAAAAAGAAGAAAATGCCCAAAATATACGCCAAATCAGTTACGGATACGATCGGGCATTAAGACGGACATATTTTTGCCAACAACGAAGTCATTGTTATTGATCATGAAAAATATTTCACTCTAAGTAACTCAGAAATTAAGAGTAAAGGTGGTTTCTATACTGATAACATAGAAAATTGCCCAGAGAATGTTAAATATAAAGAAAAGGCAAAATTTGGGGAGAAAATGTAAGTGTGATGCACGATTTCTATAAGAGGGATGTCGAGGCCTTATGAGAGGCGCGTAATAGGCGAATCACTGGATAGTCAGCGCTGTATTCTGGTCAAACTGAATGATTTCATTAATGAACAGCATGCTTAAGACGATATAATGTTTTGACCAGACTTGGCACCATGCTATTATGCCAGGGAAACTCAGAACTGGCTCCACGCTCATAACATACCATTCGTACCACAAAACGACAACCCCCCTAATATACCTCAGGCCAGCCAAATAACAGAATTTCGGGTACTTTTGAGTAGAAAAATGTATGGTGGAGGATAGCAAGCAGAAAATGAAGAACAGTTAAGACGGAAGAGTTACAGAAAAGTTCGAGAGATAGATATTACAGCCGCCCAAGACTGATGCGAAATGTTCATAGAAAATTGCGTCTTGTTAATGATCATGGATCACTTCATTTAATTTAAGTTCTCAATTTTGTTAATTATAAGTCTATTAATTATGTTTCATAGCTATAAGTTTAAATAAAACATATTTGTTCATAAAACTGAACATAATATTTTGTGCCAAAACTTTTGCGACTTACGTTAATGCGTAATAAATTGATGAGTCATAAGTGAAATCCAACCTTTGTATTATGTAATCGTGATTAGTCACAATAATGCAATTTCAAGGTCATTAAAGAACAAAACCTGTTGTTTCTAGACCATTACGAAACAATTAAGAGGAAAACCAATAAAAGCAATCAGTATTTCTATTTAGTGTAAGGTTGATTTTCCAAAGACCATCGGCACAAACCTTATTGAACCAGGATTGTGAACGAGAATAACCCATACGATTTTGTTTTTCGGGACTGTATAACTCTATGTCCATGACGATGACTTTAGATACTGAAAGAGTAATGTCCGGACATGACGAAGACTTAAAACAATATTCACAGCATGGAAAGGTTGCAAGGAAATCCTGTAAATCACTTTAACTGACTTAAAACTCCATAAGGTTCTATCAGTGTTGCGAACAACAGAGGACATAGGAACAGTAGAAATTAATTCTATTAGACAATGGTCAGATAGACCTAGTGATGAAAGAATTGAAGTTTTATAAATAAGTGGATTTAACGTAAGAAAGAGATCTAGAAGATGTGGAGAGTGATTAAGGTTATCAAGGATTCTTATGGGTTCAGAAGTCATTTGTGTGAGACCACATATAATAGCAAACAGTGGTCGTTGTGAACAAAGATCGTTAGTGGGCGCTATGAACAAAGTTCTCGTTGTTCGACGTTGTGAACAAGGTCGCATTTTCGTTTAAGTTAGCATTATGAACAATGTGAACCAAACGATCACAAAATGAAGTTGTGAATAAAGAGAGCGCTAACATCAACTTTAGTAATGGTCGTTATGAACAGAGTAGTAGTTAGGGACAGTGTCTGCAAGTGACACTTACGAGCAGAAAATTTCAATACACACACACGCACACACACACACACACACACACACCACACGCACACACGCACACACGCACACACGTACACACGCACACACGCACACCGTAAAATGGCGCCATGCCTTGCGATGCTTAAGGATCTTTGACCGATGGTACATATATTTGTACCCTTCGATAAATCATTTACAGCCATTATTCCCAGTTACTATATTAAAAAACGGCATTTTTAATCATAGCCAGGTGGCTAAAATCTACCGTAAATATACCCTCTGTTCCAAAATAATCCGGAATGGGTTATAAAAATGCACAGATAGTTAATTGGTCTTTACAAAAGTCATTTTTCTTATTCGAAATAATTTCCCTGAACTGAAATACACTGATTTGCTCATTCGACAGTACATCAAATGGCTTTTGTATGCCGTTGATTGGGATATTGTTGATAATGGCGGTCGTCGTCTACTGAATTTCTTCAATTAATGCAAAACGGTTTCCTTTCATAGTCAAATAGAGTTTAGAAAATAATCCCAGAGGGTCAAATCGAGCGAGTGCGGGATGTGTTGAACCAAAAAAAATTGATTTTTAGTTAAAAAAATCAGTAATTATTGTCGTGCGATGATGAGGTGCATTATCATGCAATAATCTCCAATTGCCTGGTTCTCGATATCCAGGTCAAACACGGCCTAGCAAACGCTTCAATACTTGAACATAATACTCAGCCTTAATGGTTATCCCACTTGGAACGAATTCTCTTGGAATAAAAAAAACGAGATGAGCATTGTTTTGATTTTTGACTTTTTTGGATTTCCTTAACCTGGTGACCGCCATTCAGCACTCGGACGCTTTATTTCCGGTTTGTGTTGATTACACCATGTTTCATTACTAGTTACAATAGTTTTCATCTTTTCGATCGTGTTTAATGATGTCTGTATAATGTTCAATTCTGTGCAATTTTTGATCATTCAGTTGATGAGGAACAAACTTTGAATCCCTTAGACCAAGTTTTCAGTTAAAATGCGTTGAATTGTTACTTTCGGTAAAGTACGCTCCATTTCCACAAATCAGACGGAAGACTTCTTGGAAACTTTACCGAAATCACGTTATTTTGTTTTTCTTCAGTAATCACATCAGATGGACTGTATGTTTATCGTAATTCACATTTTCCCTGCCTTTCTTGTATCGTCGAAACCACTCACTTATCACTGCAAGCTTTTTTGAGCAATTGAAATGTTTCGGTAGCATTTTTCCACTTTTAAGACCAAATTTAGTATTCTTTGCTCTTTATACATTTAGAGACTAATGCACAAAAACGACTGGTACTAAAGTTGTGTTTCGGCGTCCACTGACAGAAATGTCATCCAACCTTGGCCGATTGTAAAGAAGGTTCACATTATATAAATCAATAACCAGCCGACAGATAGCGTCAATGGTTCCATCTGTAGAAAGCGATTCCGGTTTACTTTGGGACAACGGGTGTACTGGAATGTACAATTGCGGCCAGAGAAAAGTTACCACTATCATATTTCTATTGTAATTCAATAGAAAATCAGTTCAATTTGATTAAAATGAAAGTTCTGTCACCATAGGCTGTCACTCTGATATTAATTAATTGCATTATGATACTGTAAATGAACATCATATGGACAGAAATAGTCCTTTTATTCACAATTAGTTTGTAACACACCGTTTTTAATCATTTAAAGGTTGAAAAGTGGATTATTATACGGCTTTACTTTAAGCAGTCAAAAAAGGAGACAGTAATGAGATGAAGCGGTCAGTAATGGACCACTTTACAACCTGCGGGGGAGCTACTATCGATTTAAACTATTAATGTCAAATTAACAACTTTCCAATTTTAATAAAGGGTCATTTTTTCTCACGTGCGTAGATGGTGAGTGAACGCAAGCAATAGGTGGAAACAAATGACACGTTTTCTTTAATAAGCATATCTAATAATTAAATTATTGATAACAAGTAACGACAAACCACTAAAAAAATAGTGAGCATAACATTTATGGCTTCTCATTAAAGTAAAAATTAAAAGTCGCATTGTCACGACCTTCAACATTAAACGAGAGGTCGTGATGGATGTGTTCCAACATTTTTTGATTTGAACTGCATAATGTTGGTTGTGACTAAAATCGCATACAAACCTCGGCAAAAGTACCATTCCCCTGTCTGGAGAACTAGTTCACCTCGAGGCTTCGCCTCTCGGTTAACTATACTTCTCTCGACAAGAGTGGAACACTTTCCGCCTTGGTATGTATTACTCTATTCAAAAATTTCAAAAAACGAATGCTAGATAAATGTAAGTGGTAACTTTTCGATTACGTGTTTTACTTTCGAAGAATATAGACGTTTATCCGAGTCAAGATTGTCTGTGCGTGGGGAGCGATAACAAACGTAGGCTGACCGTAAGGTCAGTCACCGCGATAAAAATTTAATAATATATACGAAAACTTTTAAATAAAAATATAACTTGAGCCGATAATATAATAGTGCGTTATAAACAATTTATACACAAGGGCCGTCCAAATGGCCAACCCCCAGTATTATGCTCCAATGCCGATAGTGCAACCAAATAATACAATATAATGACCCAAATCAAGCCTAACAGCTTCATTATCAACAATTTCAAGGGTTTCTACCGATGATACAATCAGCGGCACCCCAATATCCTATGTACCAACAGCAGCAACCACTAATACAGCCTTTTCAGCCACAAAGTCATAAATCATAAGTGTGCCATCAACAAACACAGTCAGATTGAAATTCTGTGATGAACAGAAAACGCCTAAGTCCTGATATACTGAATAATAGGAAACAAACAAAACTAAGTGACTATTGGCTACAGAAACCTATAGAGACAAAACACAGATTTGATAGTTTAGTAGAAGAAGACGATGGAAACAAAAAAAAAGACCATCAAGGCAATATAAAGGATGTGTCTAAACAACCTCTTATAACACATACACGACATTAAAACAAATAACACGTAACAAATATACTGTTAAAACTACCAATTATGAAACAATCAAAGTACAAGTGTTTGAGGTCGAACACTTTAAAGCATTAATTAAAGAGCTTGATAACAAAAATACACAATATCACACATTTAGATCAAAAAGCGAGAAAACATTCCGATTTTTCTTGAGAGGACTACACCACGGCACAGACATCGAAGCCATAATAACAAACCTTGCTGTTCAAGACCACGACGCGACGTGGTGAACATACAAAACATAACAGATCGCATCAAAAAAAACCTTTACCAATGTTTTATATTTACATTAGGCGTTAAGAAAAATAATAAGCAAGTATACAACCTGGACAGAATAGGAAACAGCATCATCAAATGTGAACCGCCCCATGTCAAAAGGATAGTCTCCTAATGCACCAGCTGTCAGGCTTATGCACATACTAAAACATATTTCCGTAAAACTTAGATAGCTGTAGATTTTTCACTAAATGTACGTTTGTCAAGTCGCCATTGTTACCGCGATTGAAAAGATAATTAGATAATTTTTAATATCTTGATAATATGTCGTAATGGTTTCGAAATATGTTATTTATATATTTTTGTATAAGAAATGTGAGAATGTATATAACGGACATTGGCTAAAGGTTGAAAAACACATGTTGGGGTTTGAGTAGCAAGGTGTATGCTTAAAAAACTGCTTTACTGAAAGGGCGTAACAAATCTTTGGAATTTCTTATGCGCTCACTTAATGTAAAAATGTCATTAAGCTAACGATTAATTACGGCTGAACATAGCGCAAATCCAAAGGGATCTTTGTTAGTACGTTGAAACCTAAGGCGTAAATGTAAGGTTTGTTACGGACGAATGCATGTTTTTAAAATTAAGGTGTCGTGCAATAATAATATGAAACTGTTCCAACGTAAATTAATGTTTCTTGTTCTTTTCATTACTTTTCAAATACGGGGGGTTGATTGTGAGAGTAAAAATAGGTGTTTAATTTTGAAATGGGAAGGGAAGACAGTTACCGTTAGAGTGCCGATCGAGCTAGATCGATTTTTTGTTAATTAAATAATTTTCTTTTGAATTAGCAAACACTAATTTGTTTTTTCTTTCGGATACTATTTGTAATGTGTTTTTCAAATATTAATCTATAAACAACAGTCAGTCACCCTTTTTGAAGTTAAACTGCGTATGTTAACGATTTGTGTCTGTGATCGATTAAGGGAATATATTCAAGTGTAAGTAGGTATTTTTATATAAACTAAGGCTGTCAGCATTGCTTTGCAAATGCGTCTTATTCGCACGCGGGCTCCTCCTTTACTCTGGTATTGGTGTGTTTGTTGGTGTTGTTTGTTGTTTATATTTATATTTGTGTAGAAGTGGGCTGGTGAACGGGTACATGATACCGCTTTGGTTATTAATTGTAAAATGCAATTGCCAAGTGGCTACACACTCCCAGGCCAGATAACTATTAAACACCTCGAATTTTACTTTTATTGTTGTATAGATGAATTCGTAATCTGAGAAAGGGGCGCCGTATTTTTCTAACGCACTCAAATTTATATATCGGTCAGGATGTTGTGATCTATTTATAATTTACCCATATAAGGCTTTGTTTTAATGAGTTTTTTTGTCATTTAAGTACAATTGTTTGCCTGCGAACTAATTTCTCTTTATCTGCAATTTATTGTAATTTTTCATATGTATTTTGTGCTTTAGTAGTCACTAAACAATTGTGTACGTGTAAATTCCTTGTCTATTTTCTTTTGTCCTTGCCTTTACCTTATTATCACCTGTGCAATTTTACTGTTGTATTTTATATGTACCGTAATTTGCTTTATTGTTTTATGTGCTTATTTACTTAAAGACTGGCATGATTGGTTTTGAAGGGCCACATGTTTGGTATTATGATTTTTATTTTCATTATTTATGACACAATTGTGGGTGTGACTACATGGGGTTTCTTTTTTTATTCTGTTTCTGTGTAACTAATTTGCTTTTTATTAATTTTCTCTTAATGTTATAATTTTGTACGCACTTTAACCTGAATTAATGGTGTTTTGTTACATATTTAACCCTTTCATTGTTCTTTTTTGTGTTATTTGATTTATTAATGTACTTTTGCAATTACTTATTTATTAATAAAGTGGGTTTTATTAGTGGTTCTTTCCCACAATAGTACATTAACGGACTGAACCACCATTACGCAAAGCTCGTTGATTTTAATTTGAGTAGTTTCATTTTTTTTACCTGCCCCTTGTGATGCAACACTTACCTCATCCAGCCTATCTAATTTAGATAGAAAAGCGTACCTACCACTAGATTTGAGGTTTGCGAGTAATTGATTATCCGACTTGTAAATAAATTCTAATCTTTTAATCATTGTCAGGAAAGTTCATGTAAGCCAAGCAATCAATTTGAGTAATAGTAACATTATTGGCAGTCAAGTCAAGATAAATCACTTAGCGATTGTTGTGTTCTTGAATTTGCATTCTTGAAAATAAGTTCAAATTACACTTTTCAAGATAGGGTACCTGGGGGGTGCTATATAAAGGAATTGATGCCAAAAAATGTAAACCAAAGACCTGCTTCGACTTATCATCAAACCACTCTATAGCAATGTTAACCGTACTCTCGCAGATCTTGAATAAAGATAAACAACCTTCCTTGCACAATAGTAAGACAGGCTGAAATGCATTCAGGGATAAAATTGGGCTACCTAATTTCTACAGATCAACCGTTAAAGACTGAACTGGGCAACGAAACTACGTTGGAATATTTAACAAAGAAAATACAGGAGGCTGCATGGTTTGCCACACCCACCCTTGTATCCCCTCACAGCAAAAGTGATACATCTTCAGCCATTAAAGAGAAAAATGCAGTAAAAAAACACCCACGGAAGCAATAGCAGCAAGCCAGAACAGAATAAAACAAAAGAAAATTGAATAAAGCCACTAAAGAACTGAAACCATGGCAATTAGAAATATTTAGAAAGTCTTACGCCGACTGAATCCACGAAGTACTCAATCTGTAAAATCACTAGAAGGATAAAAAGATGCAAAAAATAGAATTGTCCAATCAAAAATGACGACAACACTTACGCCAGAAACGATAAAGAAAAAGCCAAAGCCTTCTCGAAACATCTAGAAAATGTATTCCAGCCCTTCCCTTGAGAGCTATCCACCGAAGAGGAGAACGAAATAACAGAATTCCTAGACACCCCATTGCAAATTGAATTGCCACATATAAAGTTCAAAACTAAAGAAATATAACAGGTCATAATGAAAGAAATAAACTGCAAAAAGGCTCCAGGATTTGACCTTATCTCTGAAAAAATATTGCAAGAATTGTCTGAAAAATGTTACAAACTAGTAAGTTACATATTTAATGCAATTCTGAGAACAAACTACTTTCCCAGTACTTGGAAAGTAGCTAAAATCACAATGATCCTCAGACCAGGTAAAAATCCTGAAGATATATCTTCCTACAGGCGAATAAGCCTACTACGAATGCTATCCAAAGTTCTTGAGAAGTTATACGTTAAGAAACTTAATATAATAATAGCTGAAAGGGAAATAATCCCGAAACATCAATTTGGCTTTCGCAATAAACATGGAACAATAGAGCAAGTACATAGACTAGTCAAATGAATAGAGATCTTAATGCCAAAAGATACTGCTCTGGCACATAGGCTTACTACTCAAACTAAAGAAGCTTCTTCCTTATCCTCACTGCCTACTACTTAAATCATACTTAATAGATACTTCTTAGTAAAGTAAGGCAGTGAATACACTGTCTTATACCGCATACACTCAGGCGTTCCTCAAGGCAGTGTACTGGGCCCTGTATTATATCTCTTGTACACGGCATAACTATCGCCAACATTTATGGTTGCAACATACGCAGATGATACTGCTAAACGAAACCAAGCACTTGCACGTTATATTTACTCTACGCAACGACCGTCCTCCTGAAACATCTATTCAGCAAAAGAAAGCAGCTAGGACTAAAACTAAGTCAAATGTATTGGCTCATTGGCCGAAAATCGAAATTATCCCTGGATAATAAACTGTTGTTATATCAATCCATTCTTGAACCGGTCTGGACTTACGGTATCCCGTTATGGGGAACTGCTAGCGATTCCAACATCGTTATCCTGCAGAGGTTTCAAAACAAGGTCTGTGCTATTGTAGATGCTCCTTGCTACGTCTCCAATGAAGTTATTCAACACGATATCACTCTGGAATCCGTTGAGGAAGCTGTACATCGATTCAGTGCGAAAAACAGTGAAAGTGTCAGTGCATCCTAATGTGTTGGCTAATCAGTTGAACATGCACAAAATCAATGAAGTGCGAAGGCTAAAACGTCTGCTATCATCAGACTGTACCTTAGGACCCAGATAAGTTTAAAGTTAAGACTATACAGACAAATATACTGTAGACTTATAATTTAGATAATTGTATGGAGATCTATATGTCCATTACTTACGCAATCAAAACAAACGCTTATTGCCCTCGGGCAGATTGCTGATCTCTCATGGAGTTATAAAAAAAACTTTTCTGTGGCCTCCACTGTATCTATAATCAAAAACTTCGCCGAAAGAGATTATAATTATATTGAAATTAGATAGATTACATCTAGCAATCAAAGGTAAATCAAAAACAGCCGACTAACATTAAAATTAATTACACAGAAAAAATTGTCATTTTTTTGAGTGATATCAAAGTGCGATCATAATATTCCAATTTTTGTTGAAAAAACTCAAATTTTAATATTTAAAAAATGTGCAGTAAGAGAATTCGTAGTATCGCAACAAATACAAATACTGATTGGACGCCCCCTGTAAATAATAAATTAATAATTATAATAATCAATTATTAAAATGTTTAGGTAAAAGATACGGGGAGGTTGCGAGAAAGAAGTGTAAATCACGTACGTTTATCTGATTCATCAGATTTAAGACTATCGTATTCTTTTGGCAAACAAATTGGTCGGGGAGCATTTGGTACAGTTTTAAATATAATTGATAAACAAAATGAAAAAAAATGGGCGTTGAAAATTATTAGTAAAGCGATGGTAAGCATAAATGTCAGACAGATTTGCATTTAAAAAATTGATTTTAGTTAGGGGAAAAAATCGAAACCATTTATCGAGAAATAAGCATTTTAAAAATGGTCAATCACCCTCACATTATTTATTTAGAAAAAATATTCGAATCGCCCAAAAAAATTTACCTCGTTTTAGAATTATGTTATGGAACGCTATCTACAATTTACACTGAACAAAAACCGTTTAGCGAAATTAATGCCCGAAAAGTAATAACAGATTTAACAAGCGCGGTTTCTTACTTACACAAACATGGTAAAAAGAGTTCTATGCATAGTGCAACAAATACTTTTTAAGACTGGATCTACAAAAAGAGAAACAAATGCATGATACAACTGTTGTATTACCTTTCGGTCTGTTGAACCGAAGAATTAAGGCGGATGACTGTGCACACAGATTCGATTTCGGGCCAAAATTTAAGGAACGATGAGTGAATTGTGAAATGGAGCGTAATTGTGCAACATCAATCAACCTTTTAAAAATTGAAATTCGACTACCAAACAATACAACAGTATAACAGTCTCCAATAACTTAGGTCAGATGGAGCGAATTCCTAAACGAGCGGTGACCTAATTTTGAAGTAACTTTTCATGTATATTTGACTTCAAAACGTCACACTTTTATGTTTCGTTTGTAGACCATTTTAATTTAAAATGTGAATTAAGAGCTTGCATTTCTGGCTGTTGCTAATTTACATTTATTTGAGTTCATCCGGTATGCTAAAAGTATTAGAGCATCGTTTAGTGCATCAACTGTAATTTTTTCAATGAACTTGTAGAGCCCGTACATTTTTTAATAGTAGGGTTAGTTGGACAAGTAGGTTAATTAAATAGATGTGCACCAGTACCATTTAGCAGATAATGTAACAACCGATGTGTCAATAGTACAATATCTATCGAACCGGGAACGTTTCTGAAAACACCCAACTAGCAGATTTCGCCATTGTGTTAAAAAATTAGATGGTAACATTGTTTATGGTTCAATGTAAATATTGTGGTGATCTATGTGAAAGTAAACAATGCTTTATCGCGTATCTGTTTAACCAGTTCCTATTAGGAATATGTAATTTACTCTGCGACAAACTAAGGTATCAACCGGTATTTTTTCAGAAATATTCAAGTAAAAATGACCAGACTTCGTACGATTAAAAATTGATCATATTCTCGAGAAGCTGTGGACTGATTGAGCAAGGGCATTCGGTTAAAAAAGCTTCAAATGATAATGGTATGTCAAGAATTACACTAAAGGGGTATGTTGATAAAGCTGGTGAATTTAGAGAGAAGATCAATTTTCGCCCAAACAATGAGTATTTATTAATATTTTTCCAAGGAGAACATTGAACCAGTGAGAGTAGAGAGTAGCTACATAAAGTTATAACTAGAAGGAAATTGTGACTCCTGAACAGGCTACTTTTAGCAGGACAATCTGTTTTAATAACACAAACGTGATGCAGTTCATTGATAACCTTAAATCACTGCTAGAGAGTGCACAAGCCTCCACACAGAGAGAAAAGGAAAGCAACGTGTTTCATTCGAGCTGCTCGAATTTTCCACGCTCCTTCAGACACAGCGATGGATGCCCAGCATACATATATACATTACGTATATAAGTACCACATGATTAACAATACCTCAGTTGGTAGTCAAGACGCGGCAACTCCTAGTGTGTAGATAAACCTATACTTCAGCATTTTACAAAGCATGAAGGCCAACTCCAGAAAACCCTGTCATTGCCGGTGAATCTTCTCTTAGCATTTACACCTAAAAACATGCAGCGGTTTTGGAGCCAGACGTTGAACCGTTCAATATTGTTTCTGCTGAAAACCTTGTCAGCATACTTAACCAATCGACCGTTGTCTCCACCGGAAAGAAGTGTTTTGCAAATAACTGTACAAAATCAACAAGGTGAATTTACGTCTTACACCTAACACTTGATCGTCAACAAGTAAAACTATTCCAGTTTTTAAAAATGGCGATATATTATTGAGAGAAGGAACAACGAGTCCTGAAGTAATTCCTTATCCGAAAGCTTTTCCTCACAAATAATATTCAAAAAAAGAAAGATCCTGTATTTTAACAAGTATTCAACAAAAATTACCTGAATTAAAAGCAAATATACGGGAAAAAAAAGAAAAGCCACAAACACCAGTCGAAGTTCGTAAATTGACAAAACATCTGATGCAGGAAAGTTCGACTTCTGAATCCGAAGGAGAGTAGCCGGTGGATGATTCCGATTCGTTAGAGAATTTTGAAGATCAGAAGACAACAGAAAAAAATATACAGGTTGGAAAACTGTTTGATAAAAATCGGTAGTAAAACTGCCTCACTGGTGACACATTATGTCGCTAAAATAATAAAAGTTTCAATCTCCTGCTCCTTAAGCAATTGCACAAACGCCCTCCAAGTAAAAATTTGAGAGCAAGGTATGACTTTCATGATTTGGGTTTAGCAACTGCGGGGATAATATCTACTTGAGTAAAAAATTCGCATTAAATCAAAAATGTTAACCATTTTTTAAATAATTGTCCAGTTAACCCCGCCTATCTAGTGAAATGGGTGCGGTTAAATTCGAAATGTTAACATTGTACTCAACAAAGATTGTTAATTCTTTGATTTTAGGTTCTATTAATAGTGCAATAACGCTAATTTCAAATTTACTGCTGTGCTCTAAATAAGTTCTATATGTGTTGGGTTATTTGAACACCGGTCTTTCTAATGCTATCATTCAACAGATGTCGTCGCTAATTGCTCAAATGTGGCGCCAGTCTTAAAAATGAATTTATTACACAATATTTTACTAAAAAAATTATATTCGCATTTTCAGATATTGTTCATAGAGATTTAAAATTAGAAAATATTTTAATGGCGAGGAATCCCGACGACGCCAACGATAAACTTTATATAAAAATAACAGATTTTGGATTAAGTATTGTTAAAAAAGGTAGCGGTTATGAGAATATGTTACACGATTTATGTGGAACTCTAATTTATATGGGTAAGTGTGAATTTACTTCCTAAATATTCCAAAATATGGTAGAATTTTGAAGCTCCCGAAGTAATAACGAGCCATTCGTACAGTCAGCAATGTGATGTTTGGGCGATCGGGATTATAATGTACATGCTGTTATGTGGAAATTTACCATTTTATTCTGCAGAAGAAGAGGTTTTAACCGATATGATATGTAATTCTCAGCCGTCCTACGATTGTTTTCCTGCTAGTACGGAAGCGCTCGACTTACTAACGAAGTTGTTAAATAAGAATCCGGCGTTAAGGTCGACGGCTATGGAAGTTATGCAACACCCATGGATCGTTGGAAAAAAAATAAAAGATACGGATGTGAGTGAAAACGTACTAGAAATGATGCGACTTTGGCGATCGGAATTGATGGTAGAAAGTTCATAGGTTCTCTAAATTAATCGTTCGAGAGAGTTTTTAAAGGTCGTATTTTTAGCTTCCTGTTGGTGATGAGTGCGATTGGGTATCAGAAGTAAAAGCAGTTAGAGATGAATCGCCTGTGAAAGTGGAAGTAAAAATAAAAGGCGAAACTTCAAAAATAACTAACAAACATAAAACGCGGGAAGAAAAAACACCAACGACAGCTGTCGTGTCACCTACAAATACGCCTTCACGCAAGCAATCGATGCACTTACCCGTTAAAAATATCCGTTTTGATAAAACAGGTGGAAGGAGAAAACAGGAAGTAAACGAGAGTAAGAGAGAGAGTTTGAATCCCCCTTCCACCGAACAACCAATAAACGATCTACAACGCAACGCGAAACCGAGCCGTGCAAACATGACGCAAAAATCTTCCAAAGGCAATAAACACGCAAAATAACGAGGAAATGGACAATAGGTCAATCTTTTTTAAAATAAACTCATTATACTATGTATTGAAACAAATATTAAACAATTTGTATCCATTGTTTTATAAGTCACTCATAAATCGTACAGCAGCACTGTTACAAATTTAAAATCTACAGATTAATTTATTTAAGTAGACAAACAACATATCGTAAATTTTGTATTTGTAATAAACATTTCGATTCTGCAAAAATATAGTGAGGTGGATGTGGTAGCAACCACCATGGGCTACAACTAAACCAACTGGAATGAGAACTTTAATATAATTATGGCAGAGAGTTGCAACCACATTTTCGGTTCAACCACTGTATTTGCAACTCTCTGCCGGATGTTACTGTCGACTGATGATCACTGCTAAAACATGTTTAAAATACAAACTAATTGTTAAGTTTGTCACACATACACCGGCAACAAAGTTAGTTAAAGAAATTATAGTTCCCAACAATTTTGAGAAATTTCAGAGGGTTGATGTGGTATTTATTTATTGCCGTCATAGCTCCCAAATTGTGCTTCAGACGTCTGTATTTCAATTAATTTTTAGACACTTTTTTACAAAAAAAAATTAAATTAATAATAATGAAACACATAAGGGGTGAGACAATTGAATTTGAACATCAACTTAATCTAAATTTATACCTATCTTTACACAATAATAAAATGGACATTATTTTTACAATCGAGGGGTACGTAGTAGTGTTGGTAATAGTAATAAGTTAGAGAAGACTCAGCCGTGATGCTGACTACGACAGGTCCCAACAAACAGCAACAGTTCACGCACAGAGAACACTGCGTGGTGCCGTCACAGTTCATGCGCTCCCCTGCTGGCGAGTGTCAAATAATCCAGAGGTAGTCTGTGGCCGATCGAAAGTGAAGGTGTACGGTAAAATCGCCTATTTGCTAATATAAAAACGCACTTTATTTAAATTTCGTTAAATTAAAATTGTAAGACCACAAAATAGCTCTGGACTGTGCACTAGATGATAATGTCAATTACACAATCACGACGCGACTATTATGCGTCCTCATCCTCGTCGTCAACTACTTCTTCTCCTTCTACATCTTCCTCATCGTCATCTACAACAAAGAATATTAATTTTCGTCCTTCCCGTTTACAAACACATACCTTCACCCTCCAATTCACCATCATCGCCTTCGGGTAACTCATCTTCCTCATCGTCCTCTTCACCATCTGCAATTTCTTCTTCCTCCTCCTCTTCTAATTCTTCACCTTCGGATCCGGCACCATTTTCTTCTTTTCTCGCTTTTTTTACCTCTTCTGATTTATCCTAAACATAAAGAAAAACAATTGTAAAAATAAATGCGTGGATTATATCCCTTCCATTTTCCTAAACGATTAATACTCCCTCCTAAAACCGCGCGTTATTTGAAAACAAAGATAAAATCCATTATCACGCATTAACTGAAAAGTGATAGAAAATTATGTGGGATTGTTGAAGAAAACAAATGACGGCGGGGAAAAACTCGAACCACAAACGCCGTTAGAAAGTTACAATTCGAGTTTAATAACTACTACGTCGAGGGTCATTCTCCGTTACACTAATTTTTTTCAAAAATATTTATATACAAAGGTCGAAGGTTATACAGCGACATGATAACTTTTGGTTACCATTCGTACTTTAACTTCCCAATTTTTAAACTTTTCTTTCTTAATCGATAATTAATTTCAATAATAATAATAAAAATTCCGGAAATAAATTCCTACATTTTTAATAATCTCAACCGGGGAGCGTAAGAAACACTATCGATTTCGCCATGTTGAAAGCAAGGCTACGCTAGCCTCTAACAGGGTACGGACCTACTATGGCGGGATATGCTTGTCCACCATGTTTACAATTTACCAAACTCGTGCATGACTTTAAGTTACGAAAACATAACACGATTAAACAATATTAATTAATGTAAAACCCCTTTAACAACATAACATAACTTATTAAACCGTCGCATTATAATATAATTACACTACACGTACCCAACGCATGGCATGGCGTTGCAAAAGTACATCAACATAATTTTGATTTATCACGAAATATACGTATTTTTCTATACACATGCCTACGCTAATATTAGAAAGCTACGTATACAATTACACAATAACGTTAATTAAAGATTAAGCTTCTTACAGCAACAACACTACTAAAAAAATATTTAAAAACCCTACCTCTGCCGCTCGCTTCGTTCCTTTAAGCTCACATTTTGGATCGCTCGCACTTTTGTCGTTTTCTAATTTGTCGACAGCGACTTCGTTATTTTCTTTGGAACTCATCTTTTTGATTGTATTTTGGTTTAACGCTGTTTTATCGTAATCGAACTGAATACCACGAACGCTTACAACACTACTGACCGGCTCCGTGCAAGCTTTGTTCAAAAACGAAGATGGCGCCGCCGAAACCGAATCCCTCCGCCTTTATCCGATTATACGGCTCACGTTAATACGAAAAAATTTAAGAACGTTTATCCAGCGATACAAATGACATAATACGTTATTAATATATTACGGACAGGCTATGCAGTTCGCCTTCTAATTAATTATATATTAATTTTAATATTTAAAAATTTGAGGGGTTCGAGAGTATAGATGCTTACGGTTACATATACGGTCGAGATTAAAAAATTAATTCCCTGATGCTACCGCTAGAGTACGTTTCGCGCGCTAAATATAAAATAGAATAAACAGCAATTTTCATTAACGAAAATTAATGAAAAAAATGTATTAGATGACACGGATATCATAACAGCTCAATTTTAACAGCAGCAACCTCCAAGAGCAAAACGCTACAGTGATTCCGTGCAAATTAGAGAAATCTGTACGTGTGTGGAACGCATAATTGAAATTGCCATCAATATTATTTCATTAAAAATAACCAATCATCCAATTAGTATAAATATAACAGTAATAATGCGCATTACTTTGTTGAATTTATGAATAGTCATTTTTAATGAATCACCTAAAATGATTCATTTTTTCGTGCAAACGTAAAATTTTATTAATTTCTATAAAGAATCATGACAGATTGCCAGAGTTCCTACTATATCGCAAAGCGACCAAAAATTAAAAATGAGATAATTTCCCGTTTTTTTGTAAACCATCCCGATTAATCGTCTGTCACCATTAAATTTCCCATTTACGCAAAACATTTTCGAGTTTTATGTTGGTAATATACAATTTCCGTGGCGCATGCGCTTTGATTAAGAAAGTTTCTTTCAAAGTACGTTCTCGTTCGTGTAGGAAAATGGTAGGTATTAAACCTAATAAAATTATTCTCTAATCATCTGTTCACGTATTCAACAAATTTGTTTAAAACACTTTAAATCATCCACAAAAATCAGTAATCTCTCCACATTCACCCTTATTTTATTATATAGTCTAGGTTATGTTTTTACACAAATTGTACTTTTAGGTGAATGTACCAAAACAGCGGAGAACTTTTTGCAAAAAATGCAAAGTTCATAAGTTACATAAAGTAACACAGTACAAAAAATCGAAAGAACGTCGTGCTGCACAGGGTCGAAGACGTTATGATCGCAAACAGCAAGGTTTCGGTGGACAAACAAAACCAATTTTCCGAAAAAAGGTAACTTAATAGTTGCAATTAACACTTGATTATTTTCTATTTTACAGGCAAAAACCACAAAAAAGATTGTATTACGAATGGAATGCTCAGAATGCAAGTATCGTAAACAACTTCCGTTAAAACGATGCAAGCACTTTGAGCTTGGAGGTGATAAGAAACGCAAAGGACAAATGATTCAATTTTAAGTTTTGCTGTATAATTATACAGAACATAATATAAACAACTAAATTTTGTTAATCTTTATTTTTGTAAAATACTTACAAAACCTAACTAGATGCACTACTAATGGATTTACTATCTTCGAAATTATCGGAAACTGTGATGTTTGGGTTACTACAAACACAAAATTAAATTAACGCATTAATTAATTAAGTAACCCTTACTTCAAAATTTCAGGGTCGAAACCTTCTGCAACCATTTTATTTTTAATTGCTTGGGCAGGAACCCCTACTTGTAACATTTTAAAGAATTTTTGAAACCGAGGATCATCACTTGCTCTAATTGACTTATCTAAACTTTCGACAGAGACATTTGATTCTTTTGAAACTTCAGGAAGTTCCAATACTTCTGTAGGAGCTTCATCTTGATTAAGCTTATTTAGCCCTGATATAGAAGATAACTATAACAATTATGTAAACAAAAAAGCTTTATACATAATGTTTCATGCATACTTACTTGCGATTCTAAAATTAATAATGACGCTTCGATTTTTTGAATTTTATATTCAAATTCCATTAAACGAGACTCACACGATTGCGCAAAAGTATTTAAAAAAGACACTGTGTTAGATAGGAAATGATTAATAAAAACCACAATTCGCTTTTGCAAAATAGGTGGTATCTGTTAAATCCGTTTATTTAGTTTTAAATTATTAAAAATGCAACATACCTTTTCATAGTCGCAATTTGGATCAATCGTTGGAAAGTCTGAGACCTCCATAATTTAATAAAATAATTTTAATTAAAAATAATTTATTATGAAGGTCATTCAAAAAAGACTTAAAAAATAAAAGCAATCATTAATAAAATTAATTTAAAAGTTCTTATAAATAAAAACAATTCCTCACCAACTGCAGTGCAGATTCAGGACTACCAATTTAAAAATAAAATTCCCTGAACTTTATCAAGTATTTAAACTTAGCGCCTTTTTGTATGCACACATTCATAAAATAAAAAAATAGAGTTCCTAATGAGAAAGTGGCTTGGATAAAATGTGATAAAATCCCAATCGATTATGGTGACTCGGGTGGGAAACGTTTAAGGGTCCCATTTTTACCTTTCAACCTATATATACATGAGTATAGAAGATTATGTAGTGACTTTTTTTTCTCACTAGCGTTAAATCGGCTTAGCTCATTTTACGTTTTGCAAAGTTTCGTCAAGATCGGCCATGATATCCGTGTCTGTGTAGATGTATGTCAGTATTCAGTATCATAGACAAAAAAAGTTTTTTGGCAGTATTCACTATTACTCCAGAATGGCAACACGTACTGTGTATACTTCAAATTGCGTATTTAAGCGTGTTTCCATTGCATCTGGAGCTGATAAGACTGTGGGAGAAATTCAGGGGCGGAGAGGGAGGGGGGGTTACTTAGATCAGTTGTTTGTCAAATATTTCTGAAACAACTGTATATCTCAAAGATATAAAAATACCTAGATATAGACCTTAAACATATCGATTAATTATGTTCTATGCAATACTTTGATATAACTCGTAATTTAGCGTCAAAAACATTCCTAAGGTAGAATTTAAGTGTTAGTTAAATTTTTTTCAATATCTTAATAACGGTTAATTTTATAAGAAAATGTGTAGACATATTTTTAAAGAAAATTTGATTTTACAGAACTTTTCTTTAAAAGTTTCTTAATATCTAAGTCTAAAAATTATTGAACAGGATTGAAAATGCTTAAATTGTACTATGGGGATTGCATAGAAGCCAGTACCTACTCGCTGGTCCAGCGTCTGCGAGGGGCACCCAACTTATCCCCAAAATTCAATGGATTTGAGCGATCTCTCAACTTCCACTAGTACGTTATTTCAGACCGATAGAACAAAAATTATTTTATTATTATGAGCGGGCGCCAACGAATAGGGTGACCGTGCCAGTAATGGACACTATATCAGTAGTACACACTTTTCGTGCAAAAACCTCCATAAGTTCTGTGAAACACAACTATTATTAAAACGTAATTCAAATGTCCAGTAGGTCCGACTCCATCAGTGACATTTGACTGAAAATAGTCTATGGAAGAAAGTCAGTTACACAATTTTTTTACAAATGGTGGTTTCCCGATCAGCTGTTTGAATGTTACGTCGAGGTTGTTGCATTTTTTCGTATAAACAGTAATTATTGTGAACAGTATAATTTCTGTAATTAGGATTGTTACTAATATTGTAAGACAAGTCAATAATGTATAAACTTTGAAGATTTACGGTGGTTTATTTTGAAAGGTGAGTTTTCAAAGGGGATGATAACCACTGAAACACTTTTTACAAAATCCTTAAGTAGTGGACACCCGAGTATCCACAACTAAACTTTGAAAGTTCTGTAGTGGACACTGGTCATTATTTTTACGAAATCAATTAATTCTTCGATTTGTTTTCGCACAGATCAAAAAAATTTCTTATGGAGATGAAGATATGCAGAAAGCTTTAAGAGCCGTGCAAAGAGTGGCTTGAATAAAAAAGAGGCGTGACAATAGTTTGGGGTTCCTCGCAGTACATTAATAACAGAAAAATGAAGCCTGCTTCAGAATTAGGTGAAGCAGAAGAAGTATTTTCCAACTGGATACTTGCTATGGCCAAAAAAGTTTTCCATTCCACAAGTTAAATTTAATTTAATTAATCAGTCAAGAAATATCTTATAATTAGTGGAAAAAACCGCAAGTATGTAAAAAATTCTACATACTAGGGCGAGCATGATTCAACGATTTTTTAAGCGACATCCCAATATAAAAGAAAGATATTCAGAAACTGTTTCAAAAGCAAGAGCCGCTGTAACACTGGATCGTATTGTTAAGTGGTTTGAAGAGATCCACAATTATTTAAATCAACAAAAATTGGAAAAATATTAAAAGAACAAATTACCGTATTAGCAACGTTTTCAGCAAAGGGTAATGTAGTACCCCCGATGATGTTAAACTATTGTTTTGCCTTACTTAAAATCTAAACAAATAACTCGTCCTGTTATTTCTTCTTGGATGGACGCTGCTCGCACCTGACTCAAGAAGTAAGAGAATTTTGTGACAAAAACGGAATCATATTAATTTTGCTCTTATCCAATACAACCCATCCGTCGGATGTGTCAGTTTTTAGACCATTGAAGTCAAGACATGAATCAGAATTGAGAACATGGAAATTTGAGAAGTTTCCGCAAGACATCACAAGATAAGCTTTTGGCAGAATACTGAAACCGGTTTTTGACAAATACGCTACAAAACCAATAATACAAAATGGTTTCAGAAGATCTGGACTTTTTCCATTTGACGTTAATAACATACACTAGACAAATTTCTAACAGAAAAATTTTACCTAAACCAAATAGTACACAAGATAACCAGAATAATAACATAAAGGCGGTACTTAATGAGCTAGAAACAAGAATAGAAAAAGAAGAACTGAGAACTTTTTATAGAACATACCCAAATAGAGAAGGGTGAAGACGGAACCCAGAATCGATAAACCTTCACAAACCTTGGTCAGTTGAAAAATGACTGACCAGGAATGGATTCTGGAGAGGAGACAGATAAAGAAGATTCTAACAAAAATTAGAATAAAAGGGAGAACTAGATAGTCAAAAAAAGAGAAAATGCGAAAGAGGTGGAAACAGAAAATAAGGAGAAGGAGGAAAATAATACACTGCAGAAGATATAAAAAGACAAAAAAACAGGTTCCATTCCAATATGTTGAAGACGGAGGTCCAAAAGCTTCTTGTTCACATACTATTTATTCAAAACTCCAGAACAGGCTAAACATCGTTTATATGAGGACAAGGAGCAAGGAGGGTTTAAAATACTTACACAGTTTAAGAAAGTCTTAGTATTCCCTACCACAACGTCTGAAAAATCAATTCCCAAAAGCAGAAAGCTACCTTTCCAGTTATTATTTCCAGTGGAAAATATCGCGAATATTATACTACGAGAAACCAAACAAAAATTTGAAAAGGGATACAAACAAAAAAGAGCCATTAATAAAACACCAAAACTAGGGTCTCTAATAGTGCCCTAACCAATGAGAGTTCATCACGTAAGTGATGAACTCTCAAGACATTTACTTAACACCAGGAAAATATATGGTATTGTTTCCTACGATGCGGAACAATTTCCAGGTCCGTACATTACTTTTGTTTTAAAGCTTTATGTACATCTTATACGAAACGGCTTGAATAAATACAATTAATTGTTATTTCAATCTATCTATTTTTAGAAAAAATCTTAAAGAGGGACATAGAAGGAGTAGGCGTAACCGTTATGGTCCCAGCAGGTGCAGGATCATGGAAATGGCTCCAGACACAAGACGTATTATTTCTCAGCTTATATAATAATGTAAATTCAAGCATCTGATGTAAAAAACAATAGAGGCCATATTAGTGTGTCTGAAATATCTAGTTTCTAAGAGAATCAACAAATTTGTTTATTTCATCAAGTGTCCATTACTCATCCATAGCATGTCCATTACTTAAGTAACTATGTCCATTTCTACTGACCCGTTGTAAATGAAAAAACGATTAGTTAATTTCTGGCATTTTAAAGAAAATCTACGTGCTTTGACCTTCTAATACATACTCCTGCAAAGTTTAAAAATATTAAACTGTTTGGGTGTTTGCTAGAGTTCAATTGAGAAATACGTCTCTAGTGTCCATTATTGGTTCGGTCACCATACGACATTAAAACCGAGAGTTTATGGCACGAAATATACTAAGTGACATAGAAAGAAGAACACCCAGTAATAATGAATATTTTATACAAAATTTTTGGGAATGTTTGTTTATGTTAAGATAAAAAAAAGATCAATTTTTTGCTATATCACTCTAGCGGTTTTGCGTTAACTCATTTCAAAAACATTTACGATCACGTAGCCTAAAAATCATTTGTAACTACAGTTGTCATTTAAGACGTGTAAAACACATTACAAAAACTTCTTTAATTCAATCACGATGTCTCGAGTACGAAGACGCCAAAATTTCCTGCAGTTAAGCGAGTTTGATAGGGGTCGAATTGTGGGCTTGCGAGAGGCTGGTTTGTCTATGAGAGATATAGCCGCTAGAACGCTACGGAGTGTAAACACTGTGGCAGTCGGTGTTCGGGCATAAACACGAAGAGCGAGAGGTGCAGGACGTCCTCGAAGAACCACAGAAGCCTAAGATCGGCGTCTTAGAGTATTGGCTCTACGGGGATTGCAGGTCAGTGGTTTGCAGAACATGGAAGGGCGATTGGGATGCGGACTGTTTATCGCCGGATAAGAACATTTGGACTCTTTTCATACCGTTCCCATTTTGTGCTACCACTGACTCCTGGGCACCGACGTGATCATCTAGCGTGGTGTAGGAAACGGACAAATTGGGACCAAGAATGGAATTCAATTGTCTTCAGTAATGAGTCCAGATTTTGTTTGGGCATGCATGACGGTCGTGCAAAGGTGAGAAGACGGCGTGGTGAAAGACAAGATCCCAATTTTCTGTGGAAAGGCATGTGCACCACACAATTGGAGTTATGTATGGGGGGGCTATTGCTGTTGAAAGTAGGTCACCTTTGGTCTCATTAGAGGTAGAGCCCCATATTGTACCTTATGTTCAAACCATCCCCAACAGCACATTCCAACAAGACAACGCACGACCTCATGTTACTAGGGCTTCTTTGGCTAATTTTGAGGTCAATAAAGTTGCTTTGTTGGCTTGGCCACCGAGATTTCCCGATCTTTCACACATCGGGCACGTTTGGGATATTACGGGAAAAAGATTATTATAAAAACTTTCATTTCTAACAGTTGCTTCGACCCTCTCAGGATTGCAATGCTTTACAAATGAGAAGTGGCCAACCGATATGGCTCGTTATCCAAAAGAACTTACTACGGACATGAAAGGGTTTATTTTAAAATTTGGGCCCTGTCGCCTTAAAGCGCAGTTCTTTATTCATTTGCTAATAAGTATTTAAAATGGTTCGAGGGAGAGCGATTTCGGAACCGTTATCATAAAACCTAAAAAAGGAAGAAGGTCTGGTATTTTTAATACATAAAAGAGCATTAGGAAGACTTATAAAAAAATCGTCGTTATAATTATAGTGAATTAAGTGTTCTATGGACAAATGCAACAGGTTAAAGCATGCCACAGAACAGCTAGCTATGGGATTTAAAATACCTATATAAGGTAACTGTATTAGTATATTTAATATAAAACCTGCAAAACCTTTGTTAACTAAAAAGCAAAAGCTAAATCGATTACTCTCGGCGAAAGAGTATCAAAACTGGTGAAACGAACATTAGTATGCTGTACACTGGAGTAATGAAGCGAGATTTGAAGTTTACGTGGGTGACAGCCGCAGGGGTCATAAGAAAGCAAGAAGAAGCCTACAAAGATGAGCGTTTAAAAAGAAAAGTTATTTCCGGCTTCGCTTATAGTTTGGGGAAGGATGGTAAGTGGGAAATTATGTTTTGTGAAAGGAATTATGAATGCCTGTAAGTACATGGACACTTTAGACACGTTCCTGAAATACACAATCTAAAACTCCAAAAATGCCGATGTAAAGTTATATCTTCCAACAGGATGGAGCTACCAACAAAACGATTATACAAAAATATTCTACATAAAATTTCCTACAAAGGTGGTACCATTCATTTTCTTCGAGAATAATCGTCAAAGTTTGCATTTTCATAAAATAATAAGTTAAAAGAAATTTCACTAATAATATGAAAATTATTACACATAATTAAAATATTTAGGTTTTTTGGGTTTGGTAATGGTGTATTTTTTTATTTATATTTTACACAAATCTATACGTTTCGTAACAATTACAGTTATCGTCCTCAGTAAGTGGTAATATCTGCAAGAATTACTTGATATGTTAGAACAGATTTATGAAATATAAAACAGTGCAAACGCAAACATAAGCTTGCTATAACAGTTGGACGAACCCGTAAAGCCAACTATGGAATCTAATTTTAGTAAAGAATAACTAGATTCGTAATAAAAGTGAATATTATTAAACTGCCTTGAAGATGACAAAGCAGAACACCCTCTAACGGTCGAAGGCTAACAGTGAAAAATGTCATAATCAAAGAGCAAATTTAACAAAATTTAATCAAATTAATAATTAATAATAATTTAATCAATAATAAGCAAGTTGTGAAAAGTTGTAATTTCAAATTGATAAAAGCATTCACAAATAGAAACTTGACATATCAATTAAATATCTAGTCAAATCTAACAAAGAAATAGTTTTTTGTTAATAACTGTAAATGTCATTATACAATGAAAAACAATGTAGAATGTTTAATATAATTTTTAATTTTGCGTAGTGATTCTACACCCAAAAATAAGAAAAAAAGCTCATATAAACCCAGGTCCGGAAAGGCTTCGTTTAGGATCTACAGGGTGTGAAAAAATTTTATTTTCCTCGGTTGATCTGATTAATTTTTATTAATTAATTAACTTTTAGTATACCACTGTAGATGGCGCCCTCTGCAGGCAGCATCAAAATCAATAAAATATTTAAGTTTCTCGACCACAAAAACCCCCGTGCTCCAAATTTCAGGACCATATTCAAATTTGTTCGCAAAATATCGCCATAAAACAGAGGAAAATAAAAATTTTTCACACACTGTAGGTCCTAAACGAAGCGTTTCCGGACCTGGGTTTATATGAACTTTTTTTCTTATTTTTGGGTCTAGAATCACTACGCAAAGTTTGCCCGTAGAGTTTCTGTACACCCCGTATATGTTCAATTATTATTAATTATTAAACTGCGCTAAAGGATGTAGTAGGCAGCACATAAGACTCTTAACCAGTCTGGGAGTAGATCTGCAATGTGAAGCAGCTGACAAAAATCATATAACATTGTGGGCATTCACGTTGCAAGCAACATACATGTAGATCATATAGCCAAACAAGGTTGACGCCAAAAAAAGCCACATAAAACAAGCAATAAGCTCTCAGCAAGGAAGTACAAATTCTTATAGGGCTCTTTACAGACCATCTCTTCCTAAAACACCATCTTCCAAAGTCAGCATATTCTACGGGTAAGCAGCCGAATCGGCAGATACATGACTGTGAACCCTGATGACCCCCACTGTCTATTTATTAAAGCTCCTTTACGTTGTTGGATCGCACCCTCCTTTCACTCTCTTGCACCATATATTTTTCCTTTTGCACCATTCAGGTAGGAAAGGAACATGAATAAAATGAAGTTTTTTTCATACCTTCACTTTGCACTCGTTTTGCACCACTAAAAGCTTGAATTAAACTTCCTCACAAATGTCCGATAATCAATTTCGAACATTGCTAACTACCTCCTCCGCTACCCGATTTCAATTTATTAAAGCTTATTTACGTTGTTGGAAATCGCCCTTCCCTTTGCACCACATTTCGTTTTCCAACCATTGCTTCCTCACTTTAATACAATTGTGTTTTTACGTATCTCTTGCTTAGACTTGCATTGCACATTATACTCTTAAAAGATTGGAATAATTAATTGGACGATTTTTATGCTATTGAATTGCACTCGTTCTGTACTTCTATGCAACAGATTTGTTTCCTCTTACACCGTTCACATTGTTAAGTTATGAACAAATTTCGTTTCGCGTCCCTAGCCCCCACTTTAACAAAAGTAAGTTTTTTCTTTCCTTTATATTACAACACTATCGTTTTGTGTAATTGACACCTTCATCGTCTACAATTTGTTGGAACTTTTTAATGTTTTGGGGTGATCGAAGAGGTTGAAGGGGCGATATCAGGTTCAGCAACTAGAACCCAGGCTGAGGTGTTGTCAACGTTGACCCCCGAGATATCATACAGTATTAGTGTTGGTAATAATTGTATAAATTGTACTATTAACTTGTTTTATTCTGTTAAACATTAAATAAGAACTTTAATTTCATTTTTTTGACAAATTATACACCTCTATACCTTATTAAATCTTTTACTTCTTCTCCTCTTCTGGTCTAGGTCGTCATAGGCTCTTTTTCTACAAATGTATAAGACAGTACGTGAAACCGTCTAAAACAGTGCGTAAAACAGGTGTTTTACGCACTAGAGTGTGAAGTAAACCACGTTAAAAAATTACATGTTTCATTTACTAAAAAGGGTGCAAAAATGTTAGCTTTTTAATGGAGTTGTAGAAAAATTCTTTTATAGTTTCAGTACACGTGTCAACTTCACGTGCTAGATATCAACTTAAGCTTATCATTTCGTTGATTGAAACGTTAATTTTTTCTTGAAACCTATTTTGTGTTATTGCTGCGTAAATATAATTATAATATTTATTTTACCAAACGTATTTGTTTATATAAGGGAGATAGTAAGCATATTTCACGCTTTGCTCACTGCATTTCATAAATAAAACAAAATTTACAATTTTCTCAATTTTTCAACTCCTCTTTTCAGACGTACTTTTTAACCCCTATTTTCAACTCTTCCTTTACGGGTAGATTTTTCAACTCCTTTTACGCCAATTTCTCTTACTGTCAGTTCTTCAACGCCTAAGCCCTCCGCCGTCTTGGATTTTTACGCCCTAAGTCTTTCTACCACCTTGGGCTTTCAACGTTTAGGTAATTTTAAATGTCCCCCGTTCTTTCGATAAGGCTAAGTGACCTCTACCCACCATTCTCGCCCCACATGACTTCTTATGATTGATCGGCTGGTGTTGTGTAATTGTTTGTGTATGTTAACCAACTTCTTTAGTTTCTCTAGTATTGAACGTTCTTGGTGTCTGGTTTGTGCGTATGAGTAGTGCTTGATTGTGTTTGTAGGTGAAGGTTTTGAGTGTTTGCGTGTTCGTAATTTACCTAGTTTCTTGTTCGTATGTCTGAGGATTTTGTGTTTGTTGGATAATTTGGTTGTTTTTTAATTAATAATTGTGGTCCTGAACAGGCTAAGTTTGACTTACCGTGCTAAAGCACCCAAAACACTTAGGAGGATGGATATCGGGTAATTGAATTGCCAAGAGATGCTTAAGAACGGCTACCTTAAATTTTTTCATATCAACAGGAACTAGGGAGATCATTCCAGAGTTCCTAAGCCGTGTAGAAGAATGTGGATTGCGCCCGTTCAGTACAAGTTGAGATTTGTACTGCATATTGATGACATGAATTAGCGAACCGAGTATTCCCAGAAGAGGTGGCCGAGATGGTATCAAAAAATATAATTCAGCAGCGTATAACCATTGTAATATCCATAATACAAAGAAATGAAACGATTCGTCTATGCTCAAGGGACTGGAAGTTAAGGACTGGTCATTTATAAGCCTAATCGCTCTTTTTTGAATACAATCGACGATATCGCGAGCGTATTGGACAGCTCCAACCCATAGGTGACAATTATATTCTAGATAAGATCGAATTTGGGCCTTATACAGCAGAAAGAGTTGTCGGAAGGTAAATTACTGCTTAGATCTGTACAAAAAGTCTATTTTACGAGCAGCTGTTTTAGTAGCCGACTGAAGATGGTCAACCCATAATAGATTTAAAGAAACAGTGATTCCCAACATAGTAATGGAGTTTGAACACTGACGATCTTATCCATTTGTACTTACAACAGGAAATTATCGATCTTTTTTGGCGGACACAACACTTAGTTTTATTAGCATTAAATTTAACTAGATTATTATTTCCCGATTCAAGAATACGTTGAATGCCTTTGCTGACTGAAATTGACCTTTCAGCTTTACAGTCTTGATTTGAGATAGAAGGTGGATTACCATTTTGAAGGACTGATTAGTCGTTGAAGAAATAAGTTCATTTATGTATAGCAGAAAAAGTGTAGGTGTTATGCCTGAATCCCCATGGCACGCGAGCTTATATAGGATTGGTACTAGTTCGGAGGAGCATTTATTTAAGACAATAGCTGGGATACCGTCTGGCCCAGTCACTTTATGAAGCTTACTGTTGATCGATCTAGGAGCTTGTACCGAAAATGAATTGGTTTGATAGTGTACGGGTAAGAGATGACTAGAGGCACATCTTTTCCAGAATCATTCACACGAGTTTGATGCAAATAAATCCACAAAAAATTGTTTTTTTTTACAGAATCAGCAACTACAGATCCGTTAAGGGATGTTATGGGAGGGAAATGAAACTGTACCAAAGTTTTTTCTGGCGGTTTCAGCTGAATACCAAAATGTACGACTACCCTAAGGAGATATAACTAGTTCATTGCATTTTCGTTGTTCAAACCTTTTGGCTTTAGTAATAACACATGCAGTATTTCTAGCACTAACGTATTGGGGAATGCGCTATATAATTTTTTTTTTGGAAATGTGTAACTCACGCCCATGAGGATGACTTTAGATACTAGAAGAGCAATGTCCGAAGATGAGGACGACTTAAAACAATATTCACGCCATGGAAACGCTGCAAAGAAATCCTGTAAATCACTCCATTTAGCTGTCTTAAAATACCACAAGGTTCTATCAGTATTGCAAACAACAAAGGAATTAGGGACAATAGACGTTTTTTTTATTATACAATGATCAGATGGACCTAATGGTGAAAGAACTGAAGTTTTATAAACAAGTGGGTCTGATGTAAGAAAGAGATCTAGAAGATGTGGGGTATGGTTAGGGTTATAAGGATTCTTGTGGATTCAGAAATCATTTGCGTGTTGAAAAATATTTTGTCTTTCACTAAAAGGAGAATTGTTCAAGCTGTTACCTACCTTTCAAATTATTTTGCAAGATAGTCCATAATTTGTTCTTGGGGTTCATGTGTTTGCGATTTTTGTCTGCGGGCATTTGACTAGTTGTCATGTTTGTTACTTTCTTTGTTTGTGTATTTGTATGTTTGAGGGTTTGTATGTCGGCGTTTACTGGTTTGTTAGTGTTTTAAGTCGCGTATACATGTTGAATGTGTATGTTAGCAGGTTTGCGTGTAAGTGTGTTTGAGGGTGTATGTGTGTTAGTTTATTTGTTTTAGGGTTTGATTGTTTGCATGTTTTATATTTAGACGTAGAGTAGCTTGATCCTTTGCTTGATTGTTAGTTTCTTTGTCGGCATGTCTGTATGTTTGTGGGTATACGTATTTTGTGTTTGAGTATTTGTTTCCTATTTTTGCTCGCATGTGCTCATTTATTTACGTATGTATTTGCTGGCTACTAATTTTTACACGTTTCTTTGGTATGTTTTCTGGCTAGTTTCGTGCATGTTTGTTTGTTAGGTACCCAATTATTTTTATTTGTCGTTGTTTTGGCTAACTTTTAAATTAAGTTGCAAGATTTCTGAGCTTAACCTTGACGTACGAATACGGCGTCGGATCATTAAAAATGTGAAAGTGGAGTATTGTGTAGTCTTAGTGACAGCCTTAACGTTGTGATGAGTCGTTAAAAAAAATGAAAATGATAAGAGGTTTGACCATAGTTTTGCTTACTGTAAAGGTTTTACCTTCAAATAATTCAAGAATGTCATGATGAGCCATTAAAAAAGTGAAAAGTGAACGGGTTTTTTTGTAAAAGTAAAGTTTCCACTAGTTGCACTAAAAATAACGTGCAGTTTTTTCCAAACTTATGCCAAGATTCTGAACCAAGATCCTTAATCAAGATGCTGCAGCAAAGATGCAGAAACAAAAGTGAGGACCCAGATTATGCTGAAATCAGTTTGTTTCAAGAGGATCTTATTTCAAGGTACGAGTCCAAGATGCGGAATAGAAATCCTATCAAACGGACTTATTTCATAATGCAGGTCATGGAGTAAGAGACCCATCATAACAGGGCGAATATAGGGCGCGGGGTGGTGAGAATAATCGGAAGCACGGGTTTAGGACATATAAGTTGTGGCTTAGACAAATTCAAGGTGACCTAAAGGTTATAATCCAAGAAGGCGAAAGTCCGAGGAAAAGAAGAAACCGAAGAAGAGGTAGTGTTAAAGATAGAGGTTGAAAAGAAGATGGGCCATTAGACTTAAAAGGCGGGTGGAACAAATGGACTGGGCTTAGGAGTATGGCTGTAGTAGGAAACATAGAAGGGGAGGCTTTAGATTTCTATTAATGAAATTTGTAAGGTTACTTCCCTAGTATAAACAAATATGGGTATCAGGTTTGCTAAACTTAATTTTATTATAATGATTTTTATATATCTGAATTGACAAGAAAATAGCGTTTATCCAACAAGGGAGCAGCAGAGATTGACAGGTAGCTCTCTATCTCCAACTTAACTGATTCGCGTAGTGTGTCTACTAGCTTGGCGGAAAAAAACGCTACATTCAAATATGGGCGATGTAAAATGTTTCCCTGGATTATAATGATATACCTTTTACTCGATGGTTTAAATTGACTAGTTTTCCTCGCGGGTATCAATAAGAAATGAATGCCTCAAATCAACTAAAGTTGAAGTTGAACACAAGAAGAATCACGCCACTACCTGAAGTTTTGTATATTAAAACCAGAAAGGAATCATTTTACAAGGTCAATATGGATTTAGTGAATTGGATATAACGCAATATACTAATACAAACACTCTATTGTAGGAATAAAATTATAATTTACAACAAAAATGTTTCAGTTGTCAATATCTGTTTCAGGTCTTTGAAAGTAAATATTCACTTTTTACTACATTTGAAATTTTATTATGAATGCTGATAAACTATTACTTACTATTTCAATGATGTCAATTAGGAATAACATTGCCAATCTACTTACATACACAACGAACGCAATTCGTATAGAAGTTACTATAATGATGGGTGCAAAAAAATGTAATGCAAGGCGAATGCAGTCCAATAACAAAAATTTTAAATAAATTGAAATGGAAAAGAGGGTGGGGGGGTCAGTTAATAACCTTCAGAATCGATTGTCACACATTTTTTGAAAAGTGTAATCCAACATTTGAATGGTGCACACGGGTGGAGTATAAGTGTAAATGTAAGGTAAAAAAAGTACTCAATTATGTTAAAGTAGGGGGGGGGCTAAGATCAAGGAACACATTTAAGATGAGCGAGGCCCTAAGCTAGTCCATTATGGAGGCCCTTTTACATAATTTCTTATATAAATGCATGTACAAACACATCAGAAACAAATAATAAGCCAAATATACCTGATAAATTGTCACATAAAAGTTAAGCAAAACGTTTCAAATTTTTTAACAATTTTTACAATAATGTAACATCAAGATACTACATTTAAAATATAAACCGTTTTTATTACCCAATATACAGTATGTATAATGGGCAGAGTGTTTAATTGGAAATAATAATAATTTGTTTCTAATGCACTCCAGCTTTAAATCGCTAGAATACATCAAGACCCATTTTGCCACTATTTATTTGATTCCTGCAAATTAGGTGTGACTTTATTGTGTGTGATGCTCTCAACTGTAGCTTCTTTAGCTTATTAGTAAATTTGGGTCTATGTACATAGAGTGCAAAATGAATGCAATCCAATAACATAAAAAAAGGACTCAATAAAAAAAAGGTGGGATGTGGTAGTAATGTTCGGAATCGATTATCAGACATTTCTTGGAAGTACCATCCAAATTCAATTTTGTGAAGTGGGGGGGAGTTAGGGGCCGGGAAAGCAATTTGTTCAAGGCTTAGCCTCCTGAACAGTGCAAAAAAAAGAATGTCTTGCATAGGAGTGCAGAACTGCAATCCAACAAAAAAACGTTCAGTAAAATAAAGGTGGGTGGGAGAATGTTCAAGGTCGATTATCGGAGATTTATTAGGAAGTGCAATCCAAACCTTTAATGTTGTAATAAAAGCGCTAGCGAAAGGTAAAGAAAAACTTCAATTTTGTTGTGGAGGAGCGGGCTAAGTTGGGAATGCAATTTATTCAAAGCACTCCAACAACATAATACTTTACTTATGGCTTTGTGCATAAGAAAGTAAAAAAACTCCAATAAATTAAGCCTTGGTCTGTTCGGAATCGATTGTCAGACTTTGTTAGAAAGTGCAATTAGTGATGCATAATGCTGCAATACAAGTGTAACTGAAAAGTATAAAAAATGAGAGGGGGGGCTAAGGTTGGAAAATGTGTTCATAACTTTCCTACCAGAGTGGTGTAAAAGGAAAACATGTGGTGCAACAGAGTGAAAAGATGGTGTAATCTGACAAAGTGAAGATGCTTCACTAAATAGAAAGGGCAGGGATACTTAACATATCTCACATTGGCTACAATACAAAGTACTCATGGCATGTAAGGTACCTACAATTTGTAAGACCTTAAATCAGTTTAGCCTTTTTTAAGACTCCCAAATAATATACATTTAAATTACATACCACACACAAACTGAAGTAGAGTATCCTTGACAATGTGAGTCACAGTTAAAGATGTACATTAATTAGACAGTGCAGTTAACTCTAATGTATTGAAAAATGCACTTACATCTAAATAAAATGCAGTAAATTCATTAAAATTATTTTTATTATTAAAAAAAATTGTACACGAACAATATTTAAACATCCTATATATTAAAAAAGTACCAACAATAACAATTCTAAATAAAATTTTTGTATATTTTATTCCTGAATAAACACATATATATGTCTTCCCTCTTTATTATGTTTATTATTGAATACTGAACTTGTATCTGAATAGCATACACCATCTAGCGTTTTACATCAGAACTGGATATTGAGCAACTGTTAGGTAAATGCAATAGAATCCCAGAGTAATAATCCTTATTGTAACTCAACGAGCAAGGAAAACTCACCTTATAGTATGAGGGAGTAAATAAACAGCAATATTTCCTTCTTCAACTTTTCTGTGTTTCTTATGCTTGTTACACCAAAAGAAATGTAATTTGTAAAATTTGGATATGTGATTGTATCCAAACACAAAGGTATTTCGATTTAACATCAAAATTTTATTGTCAAATCATTACCATTGCGTAAGATTAATAATGCATATAATTTTTGCTGAAAAAGAACAAATGTGCAGTTCTTATATGTCTTTCATTCATTTTTATAAGGTCACGATATTAAATAAAGAATAGTTCAGTTAGTGTAAAGTGCTCTTATCATGTTTGCTTTAGAAATGTTGTATTATTAAGCAACTTTTAATGTATTGTTATTGCAATGTTTTGTCAGAAATGTAAATAACCCTTAGGTTCTTAGATACAAAACAGATAAATAGTCAATATCCTCTACTTATTAATTTCTCTAGACTACAGGATATAAATGGTGAAGTTAAAGAAATTTCGTCTGGCAGAATGTACAGACTATTCACAGCCTCGGCAATCGACAAACCTCAAAATTGTATTTGCTTACCTGTAAGGTTAAGACATCTATACATTCTTTGTTATTAATATAATATAATATTTTTGTAATCGTTACTTTCAATACATAAACAAAAAAATTGGTATATAACTAATAGTGATTTATGTATTACAGCATAATTAAAGATTATGGCATGAGGGAATGTTTAAAGCCCGATGAAGAAGAATAAAACAACGTTTTATTCTATTTTAGTTTCTAAAACTGTCAAACAACATATTTAGTGTTTCCAGCAAGTTTGTGAGAGTTGTGCTGATCTAAATTTTAGTGTTATGTAGATAGTTGGCTATATTGATATGGATACTGTGTACTTTTAATTTCTATACTCAAAATAATACTTATTTGTCATTTTTGTTTATCTTTGATTAGCATACTCCAAACAGCGGTGACAAAAAATTTTTAGGAAAAATTGGTGTCGATGATTATTCATTTTTTATATACCTGGTTATGTGAAGTACCTGTCACATTAACTTGGCAATGAAATATGGTGTTTTTTTAAGTTTGTATAAGTTTGTTTATAAATACCTAAATAAATACTACAAGATTATTTTTATTTCTTGAGATTGAAAGTGTATAGACGAATGTAAAAATATAATATCTACGCCATACGTTTGTTCTCACCTAGATGATGTAAGTACAAATGCGTGTTTGAATAATTAGTGCAATTGTTGCTTAGCAATGTTTGATTACTCTGTGCCATAAAGGCCAATTTATGCCCGCATTTGAGTGCTTATAAACAAGATTACAATTCTAAAATGGAATAATAGATATTTATGTATTAAGGGCATAATCAGAAGATTATGGCTCGAGGATGTTATATTCTGAGGCCATAATCTACAATTATGTACATACAATGTTTTATTTTATTTTGCACAATGAAATTGGAACAATATTTTAAAAGATTCAGTATTTTCGGCAAGTTTTTAAATGCAAATGCAGTGAAATAAAGTCGACAGTAGGCTAATTTGTTGTTACTAAGATACTGTGATATTGCTAAATTGTTGCTAAGGTACTGTTTAATAATACTTATCTTTGGGATTTTTAATGGTGTATTTAAATTATACAATCTAAACGTTTGAAATATCTACATGTTATTCTATAGAATGTATGTTAAATTGTTAAAGATGTATAAACAATTTTGTCAAATTTGAAAAATTCAAACAAGGTTTATTTTAATTTTCAAATTTGAACAAATTTTAAATTTATATCTTTACTAATTTTAAATGATATGCTTAGTATAATAAATATCAAAAGTAATATTTTATTATGATAATGGTGAAAGTTTACATTTTCATAAGGTACTGTTTGTTTGTAAATAATTTGCATTCTAAAATGGAAGGTGAAAACGCAAAGACTAATTTGTTGTTATTAAGATACTGTGATATTGCTATTAATATTATTATTGTTAAATTAATAAAGGTTATATAGTAAGGTTGTTGTTTCAATAATTCTTTCAACTTACGTGAAATATCATGTCATGGGTCAGCTGTCAATCATGCTGCTTAGCAACAATGACATTTCCGTGCTATAAAGACCACATTACGCCCGCATTTGGAGGCGTATAATAGTATATATATATATATATATATATATATATATATATATATATATATATATATATATATATATATATATATATATATATATATCCAGCTATCAATAGGACGGCCATACATGGGCATTTTACCATCATTGGGACGGCCAAATGCATTTGACGGCCATATATGGCCGTCAAATAAATTTTGTGTTAAAACAGTTCGTAATCATGAAAAGTACCATAATATGCAATAAAAAGTCGGCCGTTCAATGTAGGTTCTATGAATTTTCGTATATTATTGATTCCGAAATAATCCGTCGACAGAAAAGTGGCGCTGTAAAAATTGTGTATATTAAATATACGTTCACTCCCATGTCATCGACTATATGACGGCCGAAGCTTTGGCAACAAAGCACTGAGTGAGTCGCCGCTTTTATTTAGTTTGTAATTGAAAGTTTTATTTTTAAAACATTATAGATAAGGGTTCTTATACCGGATGCCTAAACTTAGATTATTTAAACAGTAGTACATTATCAACCCCCTTTTCTTATTAATAGAACATTAAACGTGTAACTAAAGATTTCAAATATTATTTTTCAAATTAATATGAAGCCGCGATAGTAGTCCCGCGGAACACGATTGGGTTAACTATGGTTTCTAGATTTTAAAAAGGGAATGAGTCGCCTCTGTGTTGTCTTGTTAGACAATGCCATATTCGAAACTGGAGTATGTATAATCGAAGTATACCAAGTGAATCAAGGCTATTACACTAGTCTTTAAGTCTCAGAACAGCAGCTACCTCAAAATAGCTTAAATATTACACAAAATCTGTAACAAAGCAAATTAAGAAGTCTAAAATACTGCCGAATGACACAAAATTGTGACATTTAGTTTTTTCACATTGAAACCACCACATAAGATTGTTAAAGTCTGATTTTACTACTCTCAACCATGTGACAATGGTACTTCCAAAACACTTTTCTCGTAACGTCAGCTCGTGTGAATTGTAAGCTGTAACTTAAAATAGAAGTCTTGCTTTATAACGCAAGGGACATGGGTGAACGAACACGATGAAATCACGAATGCATTTTGATAAGTAATTTAGTTTAAAGTGTTTCAATTGTGTTTAATCTAGAGTGGAACAACACACGACCTTCCAATCTATAAAGTTGGCGTAATGGTTAGAGTGCTTGCCTTTCACCCGAGCAGCGCGGGTTCAAACCTGCCCGAAGTAGCCGCATCTCTAAAACGGAGGTAGTAAAACTGTAGGTCCCGTGGCAGTACGATGTTTGTCACGTTAAAGACCCTCCCTAAAGGTGGAATTCTTTTAGTAGGTCAAAATTCTAGTGACAGGTAGTGCTATTAACCATTAGTAGTTGATGCGCATAAAGATGTCTGACATTTCCGATTGTGTCTAGATCTCGGCCCACAAATACAAAAAAAAGTAATAAACACGACTTGGTGCTGTACAGGTAAGCTTGTTTACCTTTCGCATGGGAAACGCGGGTTTGAACTATGCAATGGTAGCCGTTTTTCTATAAGCAGAGAAAAATTGAAACACGTGAAAGATTCCTTTCCGGGGGAGGAATTTCCTTAGTTAACGGAAAATTCTTCTAAGGCTAGTTATAGTAACCATAACCGCTATTTCTAGATCTCCACAAAACCATACAATAGTAATAACAAAAACAAAAGAAGGAACAAGAAAAACAAAAACGAGGGCAAAAAAAATAATAAACCGAAAACTACAGAAACCACACAAACACAAACAACAAAAACACTGATTACAAAACCGGTTTTTATCGTTAGTGCTGTTTCCCATTGAGCAGTGCAGGCTTTCTGAAATTCGAACCACAGAGATAGTCTATATTGTTTGTGCCTTTTTGTGCTTTACGGATTGCATCAATACGACTGACCGTATTCCGTCCTGCAAAAATAGCTCTTTACTCTTCATGGAAACTCTAATAGGGGCCCAGTTGATGTGAACCAGAAAGCGCTCACTATGTGCACTTATGTTGTTAATACTTCCAATAAACGAAAGTCATCACTCGCGTCATTTTGAGGTCCCGTCTCCTTACCATTATTAAAAACTATTTTTATACAACCAGTGTATGCAGTGTGGGTCAACACTAAGCTGGAAATATTACACACCAAAATATTATGTTTGAGCTCATCGTGCGTTGTACAGATGTCGCTGGTTTAAGAGATACAGAGTGTTGAACGATAAGATTGTATTCTGAAAATTCTCAGTAATTTAGAAAGTTTTGATAGTATGACTCTCAAATTGGTAGTGTTGGTTTTTGTGGTATAAGAATTGCGAATTTGAAGCTTACTTTGACATTGCTTCTAGAGGGCGCTATTTTGACGGTATTATGTACGTAAATCAAAACATTTTTTGTTTCTTAAGCTATGCTTAAAAAATGCCGCGACATACTAATTTTTCCAACGGTGGGATGAGTAATATGATTTGTATTTTTACTCAGGCTAATTTTAATTGACATTGAAACCTGTAAATATAAATAACTCAGAAACCGATAAAGTTAGGCGACCTAAACAAGAGTACATTTTTATGTAGAATTGAACGTTCTTTTGGGTGTTTTACTTTTTCAGCATAGCCCAACAGATAAAAAATATGTTTTGTTTTACCTAAATACTACACAATACGGTGAAACTAGCACCGTCTAGAAACAACGTGACAATAAGCTTCACATTCGCAAGTTTCACACCAAAAAACTCAACACTACCAATTTTCAGATTCATGTTATCAAAATTTTCTCAATTATTGAGAAGTTTCAGAATAAAATTTAAATTTCAACACCCTGAATCTCTTAAACCAGCGACAGTCGTATAAGGCTTGATGAGCTCAAACATAATATTTTGGTGTTTAATATTTCCAGCTTAGTGTTGACCCATTCATTCCGACTAACCCTGTATAACTTGTGGTTCGTTAAAGTTCTTTAGTATTATACGGCCTGTATCAACACTAACAATGCACACCGCCAGAGGTTTATTATTGCATAAAACGACCCGCGGTTTTAGAAAATGACGCCCCTCCCTAGACATAACGCAGGAAACAGTAGTATCAATGTATCAACGATATGCACTGGTTCTGCAATCATTTTAATTAGAGTAGCAAGCTAGCATTACAATAGGAAGAAAACACTATCATACCACTATTACTAGAACCATCGGTGCAGTTATAGTGCTTCATTTGTATGCCATTTCGTCAAAATTCTATCCAACACACGTAGTGTATCGCACAATTTTTAGCTCTTAGCCAGTGAAGAAATTAGTTTTGAACGAAGTTTGTGTATAAATATAAACTTTGGGCAACGTTTGTTCCAAATCCTAACCAACACACATGTCTCACGGCAACCAATTTTGCTATACCCCAATGGAATTGGTATATAAATATAGATTTGGAACAACATTTAGCGCAAACACTCATCAGGTACAACATTCAGTTCTTGGTTATCGAGTAAATCCATTTTGTCTCGACCCCAACAAAATTTGTCAAAAATATATAGTTTTTGCAAAATTCGGTCCTAATGCTGACCCACTTATGAAACATAAAATTGGGCGCTTAGCCGTCAAGGGAATCAAAATTGCCGAGATTCCAACAAAATATAGATTTTAGGCAACGCTGAGCTCCAAAATTTCACCAAAACTAACAGGCCACAGAAATTGGACCATCGAGAAATCAATTTTGCCGCGACTGTATAAATATAGACCTTGGGTAAAATTCTGACCAATACCCATGGACACACAACATTTGGCTTTTAGCCATCGAGGGAATCAATTTTCCGCAACCACAACCAAACTTGTAGATAAATATAGATTTTGGACAACATTCAGCCTAAATTTTAACAGAAACTCAAATTTTGTTGAGATGTTTGCAAAATGAGCCACAAGAATGTTTGTCAAATTTTGGGTTGAATTTGGGAATTAGTGGAAGTTGTCTATGTGTTTTGCAGTATCTTACAAAATTTCATATTTCTCGAAACAACTGATTTTATCGAATTTAAGAAAGCACCTTTTATTAGGAAAATAGTTGGGGAATAAACTGAAAGTTTTTAAGTTTGTTGCTTTATCCTTGTAAAGTGAGCTAAGTATAATCCTGACTTTTACAATATCTTTATACCTAACGGTACTGCGAAAATGGATTATTGATACGATTAACGTATTCATCAAATTCTGGTGGCAGATATTAACACATTCTTCAACTCCAATTAATGTATGATATACAAGTAAATGTGATAGTTAGAGGTATGCTACTTTAATTTTCAAGAATGTCGTAACGTTTGTAGCAACTGGGATAAACGCCATACTCTAACTCTTTGCATCATTATTCGTTATATATATATATATATATATATATATATATATATATATAATATATATATATATATATTTACATCGATATCAATCGGCGGCCGTACATGGAACAAGCATCGGACGTCCACTAACATATAGTGAATATACAGCGTATAGTGCAAGATAATGAATTTTAGACCTGACTTTTGATGAAAATACTACCTCATTTTTTAAGAAAATCCATATTCCTATCAATATGACGTATCTCGTAAAACCGCAATATGACGGCCAGAAATGTATATATTATGTACAGTTCGAACGCATGGGACGGCCGTATATTGTACTACGCGTGATTGGGACGGCCCACACCGTTGCCAAATTGAATCGGGTCTATTATTCATTACTCATTGATTATTAAATAGCAATTACATTAGGTTTTCATAGTATTTGCATCGCGTGGGCAACCGTTTGGTATGTAACACGCGAGTACACAAATTTTCGAGATACATTAACTGATTTAGTTCTAATTTTGTACATAGTTGTAGTATTATTGAATACACATCCAAGCGGTGTCAAGGTGAAAAGCAATAGAGGCCAATTTAGCAGTACAATATGACGATTTCTTAATGGTTTATGTATGAGTTTACTTATTAAGCGAACGCTTTAGCGTAAGCTTATTATTTTCGTCACTAAATTTCATACTTGCTCGGTCGTCGTTTTAGTATTTTCTTGTTTACCAAGTCCCCAGATAAACATCGAAGATATTGACAAAAAGGAATAAGTTTTAGAGTAGAAGAAAATAAGAAACTGATTGAACTTTTTTTTTCTGTATAGCTTTCGTTTTCCGTAAAACTCCAAAAAAAAATGAATAGAAAAGACATAACTTTCTTATTTGTGGAAATATTTATACACCGATTGTGTTGAGGTGTCTGCAAAATGGAATGAATTTTGCGCCGCAAGAATGCTTGTCAAAATTTGGGCTAAATGGTGGCCAAAATCAATATTTATATACAATATTTTAAGGCAAAATGGATCCAGTCAGTGACAAAGAGCTAAATTTTGTGCCCTATGGGCGTTTTTTAAAATTTAGTCTAACTTTTACCGAAAATTTATATTTATACACCAATTTCGTTGGTGGTCTAAATTCCTTAGTCCATGCGTGTTAGTCAGCATTTGGACAGAACGTGGGCCAAAATAAATATTTACACTCCACTTTTGCTAGTGTTGCGGCAAAATTGATTTCCTTGATGCGGAAAGCCAAATTTGTGTTCCTGAGTATTGGTCAGCATTTGAGCTAAATTCTAAGATATATATTTATAAACCAACTTCATTGGGGTCGCGACAAAATGGATTTACTCGATGACCAAGAGCTAAATTATGTATAACATGAATGCTGCCCAAAATCTATATTTACACCGATTTCCATCAAGTGAATCAATTTTGCCGTTACTTCAACAAAGTACAGGGTGTCTCAGGAATGAAAGGCCAAAACTTGGAAAATAATATTGGTACTTCATATAGCTTTTTGCTGCCTTTGCATAGTTATAGGGCTGTAATGTTGAAAATTGAAAACACATTTTATTGATCTCTAAAATTATATTTTAGAATTTAATGAAAATTTGATGAATACGTTAATCGTATCAATAATCCATTTTCGCAGTACCGTTAGGTATAAAGATATTGTAGAAAGTCAGGATTATACTTAGCTCACTTTTACAAGGATAAAGCAACAAACTTAAAAACTTTCAGTTTATTCCCCAACTATTTTCCTAATAAAAGGTGCTTTCTTAAATTCGATAAAATCAGTTGTTTCGAGAAATATGAAATTTTGTAAGATACTGCAAAACACATAGACAACTTCCACTAATTCCCAAATTCAACCCAAAATTTGACAAACATTCTTGTGGCTCATTTTGCAAACATCTCAACAAAATTTGAGTTTCTGTTAAAATTTAGGCTGAATGTTGTCCAAAATCTATATTTATCTACAAGTTTGGTTGTGGTTGCGGAAAAATTGATTCCCTCGATGGCTAAAAGCCAAATGTTGTGTGTCCATGGGTATTGGTCAGAATTTTACCCAAGGTCTATATTTATACAGTCGCGGCAAAATTGATTTCCTCGATGGTCCAATTTCTGTGGCCTGTTAGTTTTGGTGAAATTTTGGAGCTCAGCGTTGCCTAAAATCTATATTTTGTTGGAATCTCGGCAATTTTGATTCCCTTGACGGCTAAGCGCCCAATTTTATGTTTCATAAGTGGGTCAGCATTAGGACCGAATTTTGCAAAACTATATATTTTGACAAATTTTGTTGGGGTCGAGGCAAAATGGATTTACTCGATAACCAAGAACTGAATGTTGTACATGATGAGTGTTTGCGCTAAATGTTGTTCCAAATCTATATTTATATACCAATTCCATTGGGGTATAGCAAAATTGGTTGCCGTGAGACATGTGTGTTGGTTAGGATTTGGAACAAACGTTGCCCAAAGTTTATATTTATACACAAACTTCGTTCAAAACTAATTTCTTCACTGGCTAAGAGCTAAATTGTGCGATACACTACGTGTGTTGGATAGAATTTTGACGAAATGGCACAAATGAAGCACTATAACTGCACCGATGGTTCTAGTAATAGTGGTATGATAGTGTTTTCTTCCTATTGTAATGCTAGCTTGCTACTCTAATTAAAATGATTGCAGAACCAGTGCATATCGTTGATACATTGATACTACTGTTTCCTGCGTTATGTCTGGGAGGGGCGTCATTTTCTAAAACCGCGGGTCGTTTTATGCAATAATAAACCTCTGGCGGTGTGCATTGTTAGTGTTGATACAGGCCGTATAATACTAAAGAACTTTAACGAACCACAAGTTATACAGGGTTAGTCGGAATGAATGGGTCAACACTAAGCTGGAAATATTAAACACCAAAATATTATGTTTGAGCTCATCAAGCCTTATACGACTGTCGCTGGTTTAAGAGATTCAGGGTGTTGAAATTTAAATTTTATTCTGAAACTTCTCAATAATTGAGAAAATTTTGATAACATGAATCTGAAAATTGGTAGTGTTGAGTTTTTTGGTGTGAAACTTGCGAATGTGAAGCTTATTTTCACGTTGTTTCTAGACGGTGCTAGTTTCACCGTATTGTGTAGTATTTAGGTAAAACAAAACATATTTTTTATCTGTTGGGCTATGCTGAAAAAAGTAAAACACCCAAAGAACGTTCAATTCTACATAAAAATGTACTCTTGTTTAGGTCGCCTAACTTTATCGGTTTCTGAGTTATTTATATTTACAGGTTTCAATGTCAATTAAAATTAGCCTGAGTAAAAATACAAATCATATTACTCATCCCACCGTTGGAAAAATTAGTATGTCGCGGCATTTTTTAAGCATAGCTTAAGAAACAAAAAATGTTTTGATTTACGTACATAATACCGTCAAAATAGCGCCCTCTAGAAGCAATGTCAAAGTAAGCTTCAAATTCGCAATTCTTATACCACAAAACCAACACTACCAATTTGAGAGTCATACTATCAAAACTTTCTAAATTACTGAGAATTTTCAGAATACAATCTTATCGTTCAACACTCGTGTATCTCTTAAACCAGCGACATCTGTACAACGCACGATGAGCTCAAACATAATATTTTGGTGTGTAATATTTCCAGCTTAGTGTTGACCCACACTGCATACACTGGTTGTATAAAATAGTTTTTAATAATGGTAAGGAGACGGGACCTCAAAATGACGCGAGTGATGACTTTCGTTTATTGGAAGTATTAACAACATAAGTGCACATAGTGAGCGCTTTCTGGTTCACATCAACTGGGCCCCTATTAGAGTTTCCATGAAGAGTAAAGAGCTATTTTGCAGGACGGAATACGGTCAGTCGTATTGATGCAATCCGTAAAGCACAAAAGGCACAAACAATATAGACTATCTCTGTGGTTCGAATTTCAGAAAGCCTGCACTGCTCAATGGGAAACAGCACTAACGATAAAACCGGTTTTGTAATCAGTGTTTTGTTGTTTGTGTTTGTGTGGTTTCTGTAGTTTTCGGTTTATTATTTTTTGCCCTCGTTTTTGTTTTTCTTGTTCCTTCTTTTGTTTTGTTATTACTATTGTATGGTTTTGTGGAGATCTAGAAATAGCGGTTATGGTTACTATAACTAGCCTTAGAAGAATTTTCCGTTAACTAGGAAATTCCTCCCCGGAAAGGAATCTTTCACGTGTTTCAATTTTCTCTGCTTATAGAAAACGGCTACCATTGCATAGTTCAAACCCGCGTTTCCCATGCGAAAGGTAAACAAGCTTACCTGTACAGCACCAAGTCGTGTTTATTACTTTTTTTTTGTATTTGTGGGCCGAGATCTAGACACAATCGGAAATGTCAGACATCTTTATGCGCATCAACTACTAATGGTTAATAGCACTACCTGTCACTAGAATTTTGACCTACTAAAAGAATTCCACCTTTAGGGAGGGGTCTTTAACGTGACAAACATCGTACTGCCACGGGACCTACAGTTTTACTACCTCTCCGTTTTAGAGATGCGGCTACTTCGGGCAGGTTTGAACCCGCGCTGCTCGGGTGAAAGGCAAGCACTCTAACCATTACGCCAAAGAGGCAGCATTATTAAAATTATTTCATTTCTTTTAATTTTCACTTTATAGATTGGAAGGTCGTGTGTTGTTCCACTCTAGATTAAACACAATTGAAACACTTTAAACTAAATTACTTATCAAAATGCATTCGTGATTTCATCGTGTTCGTTCACCCATGTCCCTTGCGTTATAAAGCAAGACTTCTATTTTTAAGTTACAGCTTACAATTCACACGAGCTGACGTTACGAGAAAAGTGTTTTGGAAGTACCATTGTCACATGGTTGAGAGTAGTAAAATCAGACTTTAACAATCTTATGTGGTGGTTTCAATGTGAAAAAACTAAATGTCACAATTTTGTGTCATTCGGCAGTATTTTAGACTTCTTAATTTGCTTTGTTACAGATTTTGTGTAATATTTAAGCTATTTTGAGGTAGCTGCTGTTCTGAGACTTAAAGACTAGTGTAATAGCCTTGATTCACTTGGTATACTTCGATTATACATACTCCAGTTTCGAATATGGCATTGTCTAACAAGACAACACAGAGGCGACTCATTCCCTTTTTAAAATCTAGAAACCATAGTTAACCCAATCGTGTTCCGCGGGACTACTATCGCGGCTTCATATTAATTTGAAAAATAATATTTGAAATCTTTAGTTACACGTTTAATGTTCTATTAATAAGAAAAGGGGGTTGATAATGTACTACTGTTTAAATAATCTAAGTTTAGGCATCCGGTATAAGAACCCTTATCTATAATGTTTTAAAATAAAACTTTCAATTACAAACTAAATAAAAGCGGCGACTCACTCAGTGCTTTGTTGCCAAAGCTTCGGCCGTCATATAGTCGATGACATGGGAGTGAACGTATATTTAATATACACAATTTTTACAGCGCCACTTTTCTGTCGACGGATTATTTCGGAATCAATAATATACGAAAATTCATAGAACCTACATTGAACGGCCGACTTTTTATTGCATATTATGGTACTTATCATGATTACGAACTGTTTTAACACAAAATTTATTTGACGGCCATATATGGCCGTCAAATGCATTACCGTCCCAATGATGGTAAAATGCCCATGTATGGCCGTCCTATTGATAGTTGGATATATATATATATATATATATATATGTATATATGTATATATGTATTAAGGGCATAATCAGAAGATTATGGCTCGAGGAATGTTAAAGCCCGACGCGAAGCGGAGGGCTTTATATTCCTGAGCCATAATCTATTATGCCGTGGTACATATAATGTTTTATTTTATTTTGCACCATGAAATTGGAACAAAATATTAAAAAGATTCAGTATTTTCGGCAAGTTTTTAAATGCAAATGCAGTGAAATAAAGTCGACAGTAGGCTAATTTGTTGTTACTAAGATACTGTGATATTGCTATTATATATCATGTCATGTGTTTGCTGTCAATCATGCTGCTTAGCATCAATGACATTTCCGTGCTATAAAGACCACATTACGCCCGCATTTGGAGGCGTATAAAGAACATTATGGTGGCAAAATAAAATAAATATATAAACTTTCTTGTTTATGTATTTAATTTGACATTTGTCAACTAGTACTTCAAAATTAAATTTTTTTGTAATTTCATGTAAACGATTACAAAAAATTTTGTTCGCAACACGTGCGCTGTCAGATTTTTGGTGCTCAACCATATATTTTATCCCTCGGTTGGCTACACCTCGCGTTAAAAAAACAATCTCGCACCAAGAAATGTGTAAACAGTGCACTAGTTGCGAAAATAACTATACTATAATTATATTTATTATATGTGTATTTTAACCATATATAACCATTTGCAATCTAATGATTATATTTTGAGTTAATTTTATGGCAAGCACTACTATTGCCAGATATTGCACTGTTACCTACTATACTTAATTATAATGAAGACCAGGGGCAACATCGCGTAACCGATTAACCCTGACAGTACTTTATTCATCATGTAGAACATTTCTGACTATTAAATGTCAACCCAACAGAAAAATATTCTGGTGTACTAGAATACAAAAAAATAGGGAATGAATAATAGTTGTCTTGGTGTCAAATGTTAATACAGCTTACCTTCTTTAGTTTGCCATTTGAAAATATTAGAATTTATTACAGAATTGAACAATCTTTAACCTCACATTAGATCTAATGATCACACTGTTATTCGAAAATACTTTTACACAAGATAATGTTTGCAATTATATAAAAATATAAAGCATCTACAAATTGATATAATGAATGATTGATGTGCATGACACCAAGTAAAGTATGGCGATCCAAAAACTGTTGAGTATATATTATATAAGTAGTCCATTGCATTACATTTTTTTTTTATTCATGAAGTTTTTATGTAATTCAAATTAAAAATAATTAACTTTTACAACTGTTAGTATCTATTTAAAAAAAAGTGTAAAAAATTTACCAAAACTTAAAATGAGTTGATTTTAATGACTGATAAAATTCTTCTTATTTTTGTAACTGGAAGAACCTAAAAATTATTTTCAAATATTAATAAATTATACATCACCAATTACAAACCTTTGTAATAATTACGTGTATTTTGATACGTTTTGTTACTATCACAATTTATAGGAATACAGTCGTACTTATTCACTTCTTCCACATTGCCATAATCATTAAACTGCACAACACAAGTGCGATCAGTTAAATTTATTATTATTGCATTATAATACTAGAAAAATTAAATTAAAATCCTCTTATTAACATAACCATAAATAAACCTTGTCGTCCTCCCAATATTTGGCCATGCATAGATCACCAATTTTCCATTGCCACGTTCCTGTACTTTTACTTTTAGCACTATTATTAAACGAAACCTTTTCAAATTTCTTCGTTACAGCTTGAATTGTGTTATGCATATTATCTTTTCTTATATCTTGAACTAAAGATTTTGGCTTATTGTCTTTATTATTCACATTATCGTTTACTTGTAATTTATCTTCCAGAAAATTGAAAAGCGAGATTTTATCTGGTGGTGCTTTTTGTACATCATCATTTTTTTCCTTAAAATCACGTTTTTTGTAAGCTCTTTCATTATTGTAAGGTTTTCGATTTCCTACTAGAGGGACAGTTTTACTTCCACCACCAAATACCTTTTTAACGGCACCAGTAGTTGCGACATTTATTGCATCTTGCCGTTGAATATCAAATTCATCTTGTTTTGTTTCTTTACTAGCTAATGATTTAAATGATTCATTTGAGGTATGTGTTATTACTTTTTCGCCAAAATTAACCCATGGTGGTGGGCCGTCAATATCACCTATAAAAATATTCATTTTTATTTAGAATTTTGGGCAACACACATACATATGTGTAATGTGGTTTGCCTATCCACTAACGCAACAGTATAATATTTATATTGTGTTATCAAGACAACCATAAATAAATCACGTCAAAAATGGAGAAAGACGTTTATTTAAATTACTCTTCCTATATGTACACCGTATTTTTGGGAATATATCAAATTTTGAATGTGTCGATTGCACCAAAGAGTATATATTACTCTTTGATTGCACCTGCTTACTTTATTATTTTGACTCGGTTATTGGCGTGACATTCAAATATACAAAACGTATTTTTAAGTTTTTAAGATGAGACCTCTTACTACAACCTGATTGCTACGTTTCAGAATTCAACTTTAGATTCGGTTTCGAAAACCAGGATACTTTTACCTACCGGTAGGGGAGGTGACCAAACTACCATTTATGATTGATATATGGGAAATAAAGAAACCTGGGTTACTTTCAATTTTTACAAATGCCTATGGTATATACCGTCATATTCTGTGGTTTTTCTAAGCTTCTGTAATTGTATTTCCTTACCTACAAGTGCGAATCCATACAGTTTTATTGTGAATTTCTTTTTACCAAATGTGAATTCATCCTTCTCAGAATTTTCCGTCTTTTTAAAACTCTTAAATAAATTTACTGTTCTTTATTGTTTAATACTTACAAATTCCGGGTAGAAGAATTTTTCATTTTGCACATTTATTTATACATACTACTATTTATGTAAAACACAAATATAGTTATACGTTTAGACTTTAGATCAATGTGGTGAAAAAATATAAAGTTTAGCAATGAGTAAGAGAAGCGACATTGTCGAAATTTTTTGCTACAGTTTCAAAGTGTAAACTTTAAATTAGTACTCATTTTTGTGTCGATTTTCTTTCATTTTTCTACATATAGTATTATTTTTCTTTGTCTTTTGCATGTACGTACTAATATTATTCGATGGGAAACATAATAGATCAGATGTTTTATTACAATTTGCTTACTACCTTCCCCTTTAGATTCGATTATTGAAACTACACCACTTATCACATATCTGGGTGGGGGGCAGAATTTATTAATGCATTCCTGATTGATTTTTGATGAAAATAAAAGTGCGTGTGTGCGCGCGCGGGTGGGTGCGTGCGTGTGTGTGTGTGTGTGTGTGTGTGTGTATACCATCATCGAATAATGCATTGTTGCTTATCTGGTGAAAGTGCAAGTTATGAAAGTTCAATGAGTTCTGAGTAGCTTAACGGTCCTTAATCGTCATTATTCATTAGAATTTGCGTTTTTGAAGATCTCTAAACTTTTATAGCAATCAAGTTCATACTTATTACTAACATGTTTCATTAAAGATACCTTATTTACTACATAATTTTTATGAAATATATGTTCAGTTACGGCAGACTTGTGCTAACGTTTGTATTTGATATGAACTAAATGTTCTTTAACGGGAATTTTGAGATATCGTTTAGTTTGCCCTACATACATTTGTTCACAATTTTTACAACTAATTTAGTGGTTTGCAATTATCTTGTTTGTTTTTGGATTGCGGTATTTTTCATCGTTAGTCTTCGTCCGCAGAGAATTTAATAACGTTAAATGTATTAAATATCTATTTGTCACGAATTAACATACCACTATAAGCGTTCTAATTACGTATACCTAATTATGAAAACTGATTTATCTTCGCGTTTTCACATTTTATAAATTCCTCTGGCAAACAATTTTTTAAGTTGTGATTCTTTACTGGCGAACCCAATTGTTATAGAAACGTTTAAAGATTGTAAAATATAAGGTTTTAACCCAATAAGATAAGTATATGTAATTATGAATTACTTTTATACCGAATTAAATGAGGCTTTTTTATCTCAAGTGATCGGTTCCCAAATTGATTAAAGACATTATCAAATTTCCTTTCTTTCTATTACCTGTATATAAGCCTTTTCTATAAAGAAAAAGATATTTATTCTACAACAAAAAGAAACAACCCTAAATAAAAATTAATATTAAAAGATTTTATTTCTTGTTCACTTTCCTGTTTATTTTTAAGTTCTTCAATAGTGTCGACAAACTATTGAGATGGTCTATGAATAGCGTATATGGGTTGCTTACAGATCATCAACAGTACATGATTTTAAATACAATAGAGGCAAGTATTTAGGTGTTCTTTTTATCGTAGAACAGGATATATTGCACCATCAGACTTTAATCCAAACTACTTCAGCTTTGGTCTAATTGTATAATCATATAAATAATAATTGTATCCTGTCCACTGTGCTGGCCCCTAATATATATTTGAAAGTAAAAACGTTGGAGGGGGTAGTTGAGAACTGAAAACAAACGGTATTCAAAATATATGCGAAAAAAACGATTTTTTGTATCTTTTGAAAAGCGCCACCTATTTTGTGTACTAAAAACAATTTTTATCTCAGCCTCAACAAGATATAAATTTGACAACATGTGAGTCATTAATTCTCGAGATTTGCCATTACGTACAACGGACATTTATTTTTACATATAGATTATATAAAAATATTTATCGTATATTGAATGTTTCTAAGGTCAATTAATTTAAGTACAAATCAAAACAAAAGACAGCAGCAAACTTATTTTTAAGATTATAAAACTAGAAAATTTCGAAAAGATTCATTCACATCTGGCAAAGAGACTAACGGTAACATTTTATAAATCCGCATATATGTATATGTATATATATATATATATATATATATATATATATATATATATATATATATATATATATATATATAGTAAAATACAAGTGCAAAGAGTTAGAGTATGGCGTTTATCCCAGTTGCTACAAACGTTACGACATTCTTGAAAATTAAAAAGTAGCATACCTCTAAAACTATCACATTTACTTGTATATCATACATTAATTGGAGTTGAAGAATGTGTTAATATCTGCCCCCACACCCAGATGGGTCTTCAGTATGCAATAAAAAATCTAATTTCGTCTTTTCATGTTTGGTATGTATAAACGGTATGTATATATGAATATTACGCTAATAAACACATTAAAATACAATAATGAAAGCATATGCAAAAAAAATTTAACAATCATTTACAATCCGAGATGTATGGTGTACACGCACGTCAAAAGTAACTTAACAAATTCAATATGAAAATGCAACTACCACGATTATCATTTATTATTAAGGTACTAATCTTTTGGGTATGAAATAATTTATAATTTTATTTTTTACAAATTTAAATGTTACAATAACAACTTACATCCCATTTTACGATATTCCTACCCACCAGGAGAACCGTGTGTGGATCCACGAAGATGCACCAACACCAACAATGGCCAAAAAGCAAAGGGCTGTCAAAAAAGTTATGTACGCAGTTTTCTTTAGCAGTACAGGATTAGTAAAAGCAATCAAGCTGGAAAATCAACATACAGTCACAGTAAACTGGTACACCACAAAATGTTTACCACAATTCTTGAGTCAGTCAACACTCGCGGGTTAATGTTGCATCACGACAATGCATCGTCACACAGTGCACAGCAGACAATTGAATTTTTACGTGAAAATAATGTAAAAGTCATTGAACATCCACCCTACTCGCCTGATTTGGCTATGTGTGATTTCTGGTTATTCTTTAACCTAAAGAAACATTTACGTAGTTGACGTTTCACAACGGAGGATGAGATAGAAGAAGCAATTCATCAATTTTTTGAGAGCATTCCAAAAGATGCCTAGCTTTAAACTTTTACGTTGTGAAAGCTTCGGTTACAAAAATGCATTGATGCAGAAGATGATTACTTTGAACATAAATACAATCATTTTCGTAATGACTTGTAGTTTTCTTATATCTCAAAATATATAGCGTGACTCTCGTATGCAAGAACTTAAGACAAGTTAGCGTTAGGGCCCCTTAACCATTGAATATATGAATCACATCTTTCCGAAAGATATAACGATTGTTTCAGAACTGTCTTAACGCTGCCTATTTTCAGTGGAATAATAATTTTATGAAGTTGGTATAGCAATGGGAAACCCCCTTAGTCTAGTACTGGGTCATTTTTACATGATAAAGTTTGAAACATTCGCTCTACAAAATACACATAAAAAAACAGCAGAATTTGGTATAGATATGTTGATGATATTTTTGTTTACTATGGAAAAGGAATCTTATGGAAGTTTATCATTTTCAGATTTATTAATTTCTAAAACAAACCATTTATCTTTGTTTTTGAAAGTTTACCGGAAACCAACACACACGCAGAGAGATACCTTCATAAACTATCAAATCGTGATTGACTTCAAAAACTTAGTATACTCAAAGCACTAGTGGATCGAGTTAAACGAATTTGAGATTCAATAGAAGATGAATAGGATCTTTTAAAAAGATTGGTACAAGCTAACGGCCATTTCCTTAAAAAATTAATAACAGACAAACGTCTTTTTCTTAGACCTCGAAATAAATGCTTTACCAATTAAGTACATTAAGTTATCACAGCATGGCATTGATTTGACATATGTAGTTAAAATTAAAATGAGATTAACATACACATTATGTTTTCATTGTATAATAACAATTACAGTTTTTAAATATTATCGGAAAATGATTTCTTTGTTAAAACTAGATATTTAATTATGTTTTTAGTTTTGAATACCTTTACCACTTTAAGATTAAAGTTTCTCATAGCTTTGGACTTACGTTATGATTTGATTAAATATTGTTAATTTTATTTTTTGATTGTAACATTTTTCAGTGCAAGTCTTGGCTCATTATAGGATGTTTTGCTCAAGGCGGTTTCATAATCTATTAAAGATGTAGCTAATGTTTACTAAAATAAAATTATATTCCATAGTTGACTTTTTTATGTTATCTAACTATTATAGCAGGTATATACTTATGTTTTCAGATTTCATATATTTACTTGACATCTTAATTAATTTTCAAACACTATTATCATTTGCTGAAGAAGAATGTAATTTATTGTTATTGAAACATTTCAATTTGTAAAAAATACTTTATTTCATACCCAAAAGATAAGTTAATTAACAAAGACAAGGCACTAAAAATTTAGAAGTATACAAATAATTACATGCAATGTAATAAAGTAATCAAACCCATGAATGCTAAAATTATCTGAGATAGTTTTGAGTAAATTTTATCAAAATATTCATAAACATTTATAAATTCAGTTTTCGTTTAGATTTTCCTAGTTTTGCATTAAAATCTATGTGGTGTCTGTAATTTTCAAGCCCCATGTTATAATAAATATCATGTTTCTCATTGTTCATCTTAATGCCACTGTGTATTTGTTATTTATTTTTAATGAATTTCAAAATTGAATCGAAAGTACTGGTAGATTTGCCCTAATCCGCTAGTACCGCTAATGTTACAAAACCTTGTATTGACAATGCATTTAAAAGTTATGTAAACTGCATGTGAAAGATACTACTCACTTCCTTGCTTTTTGAAAATCTAAAACGGTAAAAGTATCCAAAATGAATTAAGTCGTTATTTAATGAGTTAAATTACTCAACATTATCTTAAGTTTTACCCCAACATATAGTAAAAAAATTCACGACCAACTGACATTAAATGCTTCCGCAGATGGCAAAATATTAAACTGTACACGTTAGTAGCTTTAACATGACATTTAACAATACCATGTTAATGTTTGTAAACATACTTGTGAGTCATAGATTGTATCCCATCTACTTAGTACATAAACTTAATTGGTTCTGAGGCATCAGATATAAGCCAGCATTGCTTAATGTGATAAATAATATTTAGATCATCGTATTTTTTATAACAGTAGACAGTGTGGAACAGTTATTGAACTTTTATGCAACATGAGTACTACATTTATACTATCCTGGAAGCATGCCTTCATTTTAGTAAACATTAAAGAGTGCATTTGCCCTCATCAAGTTGTATCTAGCCCTAACTTTGTAGTGCAACAGTAACAAATACCATACAGAAGCCTATTTCTAGTTGATCTGTCTTATGCACGAGGTAAATACAACAGAAGTAAGGTTCAATGGAATACTTACCTCAATCACCCTGTATAGAGTATGTATTTATTTACTAAACACTCAAGATTTTTTGTTACATTAGTAAGTCTATGTTTACACCTCACAAACTGCAAACATTACACATGCCCAATAGCGAATTTAATTTAAATACCTCAAACTTTCTGAAGTTATCAATATTAGTTTTAATGCATAATTTATAATAATCTTTGGTACCTTTGCATTTACTGCACTACATTATTCATATGGTGTATACGAATTAATAGAGCATTCAAATCCAAGTCTCAAATTACATTTATTAAATGCATATTCTATTAAATCTTACCAGATGAGCGAACCTGTTCTGATACTTGCTTAGCAAGCTCCCACTTGTCAAATAAAATAGGTACATGCCCTCCAAGAAACGTACAACAATTAGGGTTTAATAAAATATAGTTTCCTGATATTTTGGCAGCATTTAATAAAACCTTCGAACCAGGTGGTGTACTTGTAAGATTTAAAGCGTTAATTGTCATTACTTCAATTGCTTGACAAGTAATATGGCCATCTGTAAGAGTTAACTTTAACATTCGTGGGGCTACATTTGAATATTCCTTATTTTTAGGCGCAGATATATTTTTAAGTTTTTGTATTTGCAACACAACCTATTTAAAATTTAAAATTAGTAACGGTTATGCACGAACCATACTTACCATTTCGGTTTTATTACGTTTTGTTTCACGATTTAAGATTGGTTCGCCAAATTCTCGAATATCCGTCTGTAAAAAACTAATGTAAATTGCTTTTTTTAAAGTTTGTTATTACGTTTAGTGCGTTGCTGATTGTAGAATTGTTATTAAGAGTACCATTTGCTGATATAAGATTGTATCCATTCGGAGATATGTGCCTGTAAGAATGTAACAATTTTAGAATAATTGTAGGTGATCCGCTTACCAGCCTAATTCGGCTAAGTCCTCACGTTTGCCCATTCCTAAATAATTTTTAAAGTAAATAATAAAAACGTAAAGTTTAAAGTGTGAGGTTATGAGTTTATAATAGGAAAAGTGATGGGTAGGCAACACATCTTACAGGTTTTCAAGAATTTTTAATTTTTAAATGATTTTTGGAATTAAGGTGTACGCAGACCCGGATATACACAAGGCTGTTTGTCTACGTGTATAAAAAAATTTGCAAAAATAGTTTAGTTTAAATTAGAAATTTATTTTTAGAGAAAGTGATTTAGTTACGCCCAGCGAGCGGAAAAGCATTGGAGAATAAAATTTGTTAAGTAGGAATTGTTATGTTTAGTTGAGAAGGTCGGTACTCTGTATGGAAACCGAATGATGTGCACGGGATGCTCGCACGGTCTTGAATAGTTTTACAAGGAGAAAGGGAGTGACGGCGCAATCCAGCAGCCGCTAATTTGTACGTACGAAAAGTTTTAAATCAGTTTTAAATTATTGATAGATTAAACACACGCTGGTAAGTTTTTTACTTATAATATTTTAATCATCGCGTTTATCACTGTTTACAAATACGTTTTGCAATCATTTTTGAAGAAATTAACGATACGCCTCCTTTAAAATTCATTAAATAGAACGTAATTTAGGCCAACGCTGCTGTTAAATTTATTAGGTCATATCTAAGTTTGTCTTTTCATCATGCATCGGAATCTCTGCTAAAATCGTAGAATAAAAATAAACTTAATTCAAGGCTATAGCTAGCATTTAAATGGAACAGAGAAAGTTTTAAGTTTAGAGGCGTTTTTGTTATAGTTTTTAGCCCAAACGTGTTTGTGCGTATAAAATTGTAAGTTATTTTAAAGCATGCTGGTGTGTTTAGTATGATAATGTGATGAATAACACTTGTTACCTTGGGATCCATAGCACACTTTGATTATGTAATTTTATTTATGACGTTTCTTCGATAATTAATTTCCCCCATTTTCAGTAAACAATGGGTTTCGGACGATATATGGACAGTTGCGGGGCGTGTATGAAATACACCTTATTTTTTATAAACCTCCTCACGTTTGTAAGTTAAAAAGATATACCGAGAGATCAAATAAATTTTTCAATAAACAAAAATGGAAACTTTATTTGAATACTCAATAACGAGTGTACAAACTGCCACTGTTAACTAAATTCTAGCTTGGAGGATTAGCGATTGCAGGATTGGGTATTTATATGATAGTAGATAAAACCTTCACAGTTAAATTACTAGGAGCCAGTTTATATACAGGAGCAATTTATGTACTTATTGCCACAGGTATATTAGTTGCTTTAATCTCCTGCTTTGGATGTTTTGGAGCGGCACAAGAAGTGAGATGTATGCTTGTTACGGTAATTACTATTATTGTACAATTTTTTTTATTAACCACAAATTTCAGTACTTTATCATAATATTCCTAATATTTGTAACCATGTTAGTTGGTGGTATTTTGGGTTACGTATTTCGAGATAAAGTTGAAACTTCATTGCGTGTAACATTAGAGGGCGAACTTCATAGTTATAATACAAGTGGTGATGCGAAGAATAAATGGGATGATATGCAAAACGGTTTTGGATGCTGTGGAATTGATAGTTATCGTGATTGGAGAGGCATTCTTCCTGATTCCTGTTGCAAAGCACCACGTCCAGGTGTACCATATCCGTGTCACGAAAATGATCCCAACAGATGGAGTGAAGGCTGTCTTAAAGCCTTCACTACTTTAGTTTCCAAAAACGCCGCTGTTATTGGAGGTGTTGGCATTGCACTCGCTTGTGTTATGGTAAATATAATTAAAGTCAATATCAATGATTATTGTTTGTATTACAGCTTCTCGAAATGATATTCGCTTGCGCTTTGGCGAATATGATAGAATAGTTAACGTTATTTTATTAATTGTTCTAACACGATTGTTTAATGCTACTGTATATAAAAAAGTGATAATATTTAGGTGTAATTTGCTTTACAATTAAATTCGCTTTGTGACATTTTTTACTTACTGAATAGTTTATTTTGTTATAAAATAAAGTGTTATGTACCGATTATTAAAGTTGTATAATTTTTTTCCTAATAAAGATATCGTGAAACTGTTAATGGGCGTTCCATACCTAAAATGCTAAAAACAACTGACCTTTCGCAACTGATGTGTTTTAACAATACCAATGACAATTAGAATTACGCAATTAATTACAAATTTAACCTACAATTCCTAATTAAGAAACAGTTACAGGGTAATACTAGTGAATAATTATAATTCCTTAGACGTAACGTAGATTATTCGCTGATTGCAGCCAATGAGAAACTTGCTAAAACAATGTGACTAATTAGAGGTGTGTCCATAAACATAGCCAACTAAAAGGTTCCTAAGGCAGTATCAACTCTTAAGTTAACACACATAACCGTATTAAATATTCATAAATAATTGGAATTTGTAGAAAATAAGTATGTTTTTACTACTAACTAGCGGTCATTACACACTCATTGATTAACACGTTTTAGCAAAAGTGTTTTAAGAAAGCCGGATAAAGTTTAAAATTTCATAAGATGTCCTTACCGGTACCACTATGCTGTGTCACTCAATTGTATGAAATAGGGCGTGATGAGGTCAGTGTTAATCATGGATTTTTTTAATTCACAGTGTATGAGCTTTGTCCAAGAATAACCATAAAAAACAGTTATAAAATGACACACAAATCTATGGAAAAATAAATATAAAAACAAACCAGTTAAAAATCTACATAAAATGAAATAAAGAATACCACAGTTTAAAATATAGGGGATGGCAAGTTGCTAATAACTCGGAGTTGCGGACAGCGTTGATGATCGCTTTATTATAACACACTGTTATTAATTTGACCAACTTTTAATACTGAAGACGAAGTTTAATAATAGCACAACACAGTATGTAACGAGCTTCGGGTTAGTAAGTCACGTCTAATAGTTAAATATTGCAAAATTCTCAATGTGTGCATTAAGCATTAAATATTAACAGTTAGCGTTTACTGATTATTTCATTAAAAATATTAAATTGGCACCCCCATTTCGATCACATTTCTCATTCTCTTTAATCTTTTGTTCAACTCCAACGATATTACTAAGATTGAGAATTGACTGGTTTTTCCAAAAGTACAACTCCTGAATTAAAATTGTTTATGTTATGAAAGCTTAGATGAAACTTACCTAACAGTAAAAATAACAAAACACATGTTTGTTGCATAATTTGTATTTGTAGAAGCACAAAGCTGAATACTATCAATGTAAAATTATCACGTAATTGTGATAAACTTAAGACAGTACAATGTAACATTTATACGGTTAATGCACAAACTCCTTTTTTTTTAATGCGATAATGACTTTGAAATAGAGAAATACGAAAAATGCCACAAGATTCATAATTTCCGAGCAAGTCGTCGCTGCATTCAAACGCAGCTCGTTGTAATAAGATAAATCCGTACACGAAGTAAATCGAGGAAACACGAAGGTGTTTGTCACACGCCCGCGGTTACGTCGGATTTAACTGCAAATTCACCAGCTCAGTAGTCAATGAGCGATGGTAATGTACGCATCACAGGCGCTTTAAAATTACAATTACGTGTTAATGTGATGCAAAAATAGATATTGCTTTAAACTCGGCCAAACTAAGTTTCAAAATCTTAACTTTCAACAACTGTTAGTAAAATAGCGTGGGCGTCCTCTTCCTGTACTCAGTATTGAAGCAACCGGTAAAAGTCGTGGAAAAACTTATAAAAGACAATTTAATAAAGGCATATATTTTCTTAATAATTGGATTTGTGGCTGTGGCGAAAAAAAATTCGTTTTTTTTTAATTTTCCGTGTGCATTGTTCGGAACTGATTACGAAGAAAAAGTTTGGTGGGAAAAAGGCGTACGTGATTTAATACGTTTAAGCGAAAAAGTGAAAAAACATGAAACAAGTCGTGCGTATATCAACAATGAACTGAAATTTGCATTATTTGGGAAAATTATATTCAAGCTCAACTTGATTGTGCTTATTTGATAAATATACAAAAGCTTTCCCGACAATAATTAAAAGATTGGAATTTATTTGCAAGTCTGATATTTAATTACTCGCAAATCTCAAATCTGATCAAACGAAGTGGCCGCCTAGTGGTAGGTACGCTGTGCTATTTGAATTAGATAGGCTGGATGAAGTAAGTGTTGCATCATGAGGGGCAGGTAAACAATGAAACTACTCAAATTAAAATTAACGAGCTTTGCGCAATGGTGGTTCAGCCCGCTTGTGGGAAAGAACCAGCAATAAACCCCACTTTATTCATAAATAAGTGAAAGGATTAAATATATAACAAAAACACTATTAAATCAGGTTAAAGTGCGTACAAAATTATAACATTAAGAGAAAAATAAATAAAAAGTCGTTTAGTTACACATCAACACAAAAAAACACCCACGTAGTCTCACCCACAATTGTGTCGCAAGTAATCGGAAAACAAATCGTAATACCAAACATGTGGCCCTTTAAAGCTTTAAGTAAATAAGCACATAAACCAATAAAGCAAATTACGGTACATATAAAATACAACAAAAGAAAAATTGCACAGATGATAATAAGGTAAAGGCAAGGACAAAAGAAAATAGGCAGAGAATTTACACGTACACACTTGTGTACTACTAAAGCATAAAATACATAGGTACAGTTACAAAAAATTACACATAAAGAGAAATTAGTTCGCGGGCAAATAATTCCACTTAACAAACTGATAAAAAAAAACTCATTAAAACACAGCCTTACAAGGGTTATAAATAGATCCTAACATCGTGACCGATATATAAGTTCGAGTGCGTTAGAAAAATACAGCGTCTCTTTCTCAGGTTTCACATTAATCTATACTACAATAAAAATAAAATTCGGTGTGTTTAATGGTCATCTGGTCTCGGGAGTGTGTACCCACTTGGCAATTGCGTGTTACAATTAATAACCAGCGGTATCATGTACCCGTTCATCAGCCCACCTCTACACAAATATAAATATAAACAACAATGCTAATTCACACAAATACCAGAGTGTCTGTCTTTTATTTTAGCAAATTTCAGCTTAATGAGCCCGCGTGCGAATAAGATACCTTTGCAAGCAACGTTTGATTTTTAATAGGTTATCTAGGCTTGTAAAATAATTTGCTGCTGGCTTTCATTTATATAAAAATACCTACTTACACTTGAATATCTATTCCTTTAATTGATCGCAGGCACAAATCGTTAACCTAGTGGGTTTAACTTCAAAAAGGGTGACTTTTATTTATAGCTTAATATTTGGAAAACACATTACAACTAACACTCGAGAGAAAAGACAAATTAGTGTTGGCTAATTCAAAAGAAACTGTTTACAATGGGTGTATCTAATTAAAACAAATCAAAGCATCCGGCCCAATCAAAATTTCAACAGCAACTGCCTTCCCCTCTGGTTTTTCACTCACCTTGTCTACTCCCGAAAATCAACCCCCGTCTTTGAAAAGTGATAAAAAAACAAGAAACATTAATTTACGTTGAATAGTTTCATATTAATTATTATACGACATCTTAATTTTAAAAATATGTATTCGTCCGTAACAAACCCTACATTTAGGTCTCGAGTTTCCAAGTACCAAACAAAGACGTCTTTGATTGCAGTGTGTACCATTAGTAAGTAATTACTAATTAGTGACATTTTTACATCAAGAGCGTGCGTATAGAAATTTTCAACAATTCGTTACGCCAGTTTCGGCAGAACACCTGTTTCTCTACCTTAATATATGTTTCCTTTTGCTGTTAAACGTTTACTAAAATATCAATTACAAACATTCCCACATTCCTTACCTAAAAATACATAAAATAAAATATCCTGAAAACATTAGCAAATTACGACGTGTCATCACGATATTAAAAATCCACTAATTATCTTTTCTATTGCGGTAACAACGGCAATTTGACAAACGTTTATTACAGTAATAAAATTTTCGCGGGCCACTACCTACAGTATTATCAAAATTTCTTGACTGCATAAAATTTTGTGGGGTTTTCGAGCTAGTCTTAGGAGGACATGATGAAAGTGAATCATCCGATAACCCCGGTATTTTTCGGGGTCTGGTGAATTTTAAGTCAGAACTTGATAAAACGCTTAGTTAACGTCTTAAAAATGCAAAGGCACCTCAAAAATGATACAAAATGAGATTTTAGATTGCAGCTGTAAGTGCACCGTGAGGAAAATTCTTTGCTAAATAAATATAGCCCCGTTTTTAGCAGTGATGGCTGATGAAACTACAGGCGTTTTCTCTAAATTTCAAATGGTAATTGTTATTCGTTACGTTACCAATGAGGGGAGCCCGGTAGGAAGGTTCTGGGCTTTTTCGCTTCCCGAAAATTATAATGCTGTGTCATTAGATAACAATATTTTTAATGTTATTGGCCCTATTTTCAAAAATAATAAAAAAAAGTTCATAGCTCAAAACTATGACGGGGCCGTTGTAATGAGTGAAATACATGGCGGAATTCAGGCAATAATTAAAGAAAAATACTAAAATGCACATTTCGTACACTACTATGCTCATCAATTAAATTTGGTGATATCACGAGCATGTTCAATTAATTCTCAGGTACGTGTGTCATTCGCCGCAAAGACACGCGGTTCTAAAAAAATGTACCCCATTCTTCACCTACGTGTTGGAATTTCAATATTCGTACGGTTAATGTGATTTACGAACACTAAGATTCTATTATAGAATGTATGAAACATCTGGAAGAAGATTCAAATGCAGTGACGTGCAAAGAAGCAAGACGTATCCTGGAAGAACCAAATTTTACTTTTTGCCTGACTGTTTTTCATTATATTATGCCACATGTTGAAGTGTTGTATAGCCAACTACAACAAAAGGACATGAATCCAATAAATGCACAAAACGTGGTAAATAATTTTGAGAAAAGCATTAATAACGTTCGAAATAAAATGGTTCTATCACACAGCAAGCTTCAAATTTTGGTACAGTACCCTGTGATGCAAAAAGAAAACGTTTAAACAATAGCAAAGATTACCACCGTATTGCGTGTATAGAAGTTTGTGATGTTATTACAAATAATGCAAAAGAACGTTTTGCTTTTACAAACGACTTGGTTGCCGCATCACTTTTGAATTCAGACAATTTTGAAAATTATAACCATTAATTTCCCGAATATAACCTGGACTTAACATGTGCAGCTTATAATTTTTTGGAAAAACAACGTCTGCGAACAGAGCTGTCAGTTATGCATTCAAATTTTCAGTGCAAGACATTGAAAGGTGCAGTTCCTGTGTTAACATTTACAGTTTCTAACAATTTGGAAGAAACAATGGCAGAAACTGAAAAGTTGTTGGACATTTTGACATCTACTCCCATGACCACTGCTGAAGCCGAACGTAATTTCTTGAAGCGCATAAAAACTTTTCTTAGAAATGCAATTTGTGAAGATCGTCTGCTTTATCGATGCTTTTAATAGAAAAAAAATTCGTCGCCTCAGTACCGAATTACAACGAGAAAGCAATTCAAAATGGTCTCTAAAAAAAGACAGTCGTATTGAACTCCAGTTTAAGAAAATGAAATAAGACAAGTTCAATAATTGACTTTCCATTTTATTGTAAATTTTGTTTGATTATGAATTATATATATATATATATATATATATATATATATATATATATATATATATATATTATCGGGTTATGATTATTATTATTATTAATATTACTATTGTTACTTTAAACTGGTTTTGGTTCGTGCAGACCACCCACCTTGAAAGGTGAGGAGTCGCCACTAGACTGATGCCACGTTAGGTTGGTTGTTACAAACTTTCTTTCTTGATTTGCCACAGCTTTTGCGTATATATATATATATATATATATATATATATATATATATATATATATATATATATATATATATATTTTTGTATATATTTAACATATCAAATTAATAACAAAAAGTAAATGGAATCTAGTTGCTTACTTAATGGTATTTTCGTGTATCTATGGAAAACAAAAGAATTGTGACAGCTATTGATACGAAAGCACGGTAATTTAGAGAATTCTTTTGATAGTAAAACTCGTGTATACGTAAATTGGTTTAGTGCAATGTTATTATGAATGCGGTAAAAATTGCACTGCTGGATTACGAAGATTTCGTACAAAAATGTGTTTGAAGAGCTGAGCCGTACCAAATCAAGGCGTACCGTAATTTGATTAGCACATTTGAAAGAACAGTATCTGTAGCTGACCTTCCGATATCAGGAAGAGCAAGGATGAGTGATTGCCAAGTTACGGAAGTTCTTCAGAAAAATTAAAACGTAGCCAATACTCAAATGCTAGAAATCAGTAGTGTGAATGCCATATCAAAACGATTGCAAATGCCATACGCCACGATTTGGAAAATTTTACGAAAAATCCTAAAAATGTATCCCAATAAGCTGCAACTGCTGTTTGAATTAACAGAAGCAGATTTGGCTCTTAGGTAGGGTTTTTCTTTACAAATACTGGCTCAGATGGAAATTGAACCTCAATGGTTAACTCCGTATTCTATGGACAGATGAGGCCCATTTCTCTCTTAATGGTGGAGTGAATACTCCAAATTATCGAATATGGTCAACAGAAAATCCACATGAAATCGTTCAGGTAGGTCTTCATTTTGGTGCGATTTCACAGCTAATTTCATCATTGGTCCATACTTTTTCGAAGAAATACAGAATGGGGAAGCTGTATCTGTAACTGTTACTGGTGAACGATACCTGCAAATGTTAAGGGATTATGCAATTCCACAGTTACAAAACGAGTACAAAGGAATTGAAACCATGACTTTTATGCAACATGGAGCACCTCCGTATATTTATCGACCACTTAAAGAATTGTTAACTAGGGTTTTTCAAAATCGTGTTATAAGCATACATTTTGCAAAGTTATGGCCACCAAGGTCGCCTGATATTAACCCAGCGCATTACTGGCTGTGGGGTTATTTAAAAAATTTGGTGCTTAGAACCCGTCCAACAACTCTTGAGGAATTAAAGGACAGTATTAGGGAGCAAATTGATGTAATTTAACCAGAAATTTTGCATAATGCTGTATACAATTTGGAGGAACGGGAAATTTTACAATAACAAAATGGAGTTCATATCCAACAATTTCGGTAAAAAAAGTGTTTGACATCAGAAATCTCATTATTTTAGCACCTGGATTCCATTTACTTTTTGTTATTAATTTTATTTGTTAAATTTATAGTTGAAATATATCTCTTACTTTATGATGACCCGATATATATATATATATATATATATATATATATATATATATATATATATATATATATATATATATATATATATATATATATATATATATACATACATACATACAGGGTGTACCAAAGAAACATTTTTGCATGATACTATTAAGAAATACTAATCTAGAAATAGAATTGTTTGTTATATATTGCTGTAAGCAAACATTGATACATTTCTGCATTGTGAATTTCAGTAAATAAATAAACATCATTTTTTACTGTTTTTGACTATTACGAATATTAAAAAGCTTATATGAATACTGGAGGAAACAAATTCAATACATTGATCAATCACATATATCAAGTAAATTCATTGAATGCAATTTTGATAAATGAAAACAGTGGTTATTTCTTGTACGATTGAGTCAGCTGGGGCATCCTGATAAAAAAGGAGTTTGTGGGCAAATATTTAATAGATATTTATGTATTAAGGGCATAAACAGAAGATTATGGCTCGAGGGAATGTTAAAAGCCCGACGCGAAGCGGAGGGCTTTATATTCCTGAGAGCCATAATCTAATTATGCCGTGGTACATACAATGTTTTATTTTATTTTGCACCATGAAACTGGAACAAAATTTAAAAGATTCAGTATTTTCGGCAAGTTTTAAATGCAAATGCAGTGAAATAAAGTCGACAGTAGGCTAATTTGTTGTTACTAAGATACTGTGATATTGCTAAATTGTTGCTAAGGTACTGTTTGTTTGTAAATAATTTGCATTCTAAAATGGAAGGTGAAAACGCAAAGACTAATTTGTTGTTACTAAGATACTGTGATATTGCTATTAATATTATTATTGTTAAATTAATAAAGGTTGTATAGTAAAGTTGTTGTTTCAATAATTCTTTCAACTTACGTGAAATATCATGTCATGGGTCAGCTGTCAATCATGCTGCTTAGCAACAATGACATTTCCGTGCTATAAAGACCACATTACGCCCGCATTTAGAGGCGTATAAAGAACATTATGGTGGCAACCCTGACAACAACGATTTGACTGAAATTAATAAAAATCTCAATTCACTATATAAAAATCAAAATAAAATTATTCAACAGGTAGATAAATACATTTCATTTGCGAATCACATCACTGAAAGGAAACAATCCAGAACAACACTGATTTATTTGTTAATGAATGAAACAAGGTGAACAGTATTCTTGACACACAGTTAATTATACAATACAATAATTATTTAAGTTCCAAATTATTGGACATCCTTCAAACTATTGAAAGAACGATTTCTTTAGCTTTTTCTGAAATAACAAATCTCGAAATTAATTTATAAAAAGACGGAGTTGCCTGAATAAGATAAAATCCATGTTTCTAAAATACTGGAATTTTCAAAGTTTAGAATTTTGTCAACAGAAAATTCAAGTACATGTACATTGTATATACCCAACCTCAATCCTTCAATATTTCCAATACATAAGAATTTACCCGATACGTGATCAGCAAAACAAGGTACTAATACCGCCGTTCCAGTATCATCTTCAAGGTTTAAGAAAAGAACTATGGACTACTGAAAAGTGTGTAGTTATAGAAAAACAAATTGTGTGTTTTGAAAGAACAGAAATGAGCAAGTGTTCCATAACTTATAACACAGATTGTATATACGCCGTAGTCAATAACAATTTAAGGTATATGCTCAATTAGACAACGGAAAAATTTTAGTATCAGTTAAACAAGATTTAGAAATAATTGAAGAATGTCACAACGAAATTAATAACTTTAAAGTAATTTTTAATGCTTTTGTATCATCCGGAAGCAATTGCAAATTAACAATAGATGATCACACTTTTGAAAACACATTTGTTAATTTTACTTACAAGAATCCTATAGAAATTAATAATTATAAAGCTGACTTGACTGTAAAACTAGAACCAAAACGTTTAGCAAACTTGAAAACCTTAAAAGAAGAAGCTGAAAAATACTGATTTAATAATTATTTACTCGTAGAACAGGATACCTATAAACTTTCAAATGGAATTAAAGAACACAATTAATTACAAATTTTTTCTATTCCATAATAATATTGAAAATGCGACTCTATCTGGCAAACCCTGCGGTCGTAAGCTTTGATGCAAGCACAAACGGTAGCGGTGATATTTATGTTTGCTTATAATTCTTTGCATTGACCTTTTGCTCAGATCCACTTGTGCTGCAATGTGACGAACACTTACCTGAGGAGTTTCTTCTAATCTTAATAAAACAGTTATCTCGATTCTTCGTTTGTAACTGTACGTTTTTCTACATTTATTTTTTTGTATTTGACACTTCCTGTCTTCAAATTGTTCTCGAAGAAGTTGAAACGATTCAGGTCTTGGATGTCTAGCTAAAGGGTACTTTTGTTCATAAATTCTGGATGCCAACAAACAGTTCCTTTCAGCTTCTCCGAAAGCATAGATTACCTTAATCAGCTCTTCTTTTGAGAAATTTATCGCACACTAAGTAAACAACCAGTTATTAACGAAGTTACTATGAAGATAAACATCTAACAATTCTTCACGAATTATTTATAACAATTGGATTTCATTTGTTAATTTGTTAACAAACGAAAAGAGGTAAGCAAAAACCAGGCTACTACGATTCGTTGTCTTCTTTAATCCCATTTTATAGTTATGCTGTTCTACGAGTAAATAATTATTAAGCGTTGCTCTTTTATAGTTCAAAATGTTGTATTGTGTCACGAAACGTATAGCTTCACAGTTTTATTGCAATTAGCATTGTTTCATTTTTGTTTTCCTGTGAATTATGACATTGTCTTAATTTATTTTACAGGCCCTGTTGTGACAATTCAAAAAAAGTAAAAAATTACAATTTTCAAGTGCATCACTAAATAATTCAAAAACACTTCGGAATATGTACTACAAAGTGAGTATCTATTGAAAGCTCATAAAAAATGCTATTCAAGATTGTAAGAAAATACAGGGCGCGCCATTTAAAAAATGGGAAACATATCATTGAGCAAAATGGACCACCCTGTATATATAGAAAAAAGATTCTGCAATCTGAATATAGAAGTTAAAACTAGACATATTGAAAAAACAAATCCCTAAATTTCACTTCGATATCTTCCAAGTTGGCGGAACAGAATCTACTAGTGTAGTTCTCGAATATGGGGTACCCTGTATATACAAAAATACTTTTACAATATGCTCCTCGATGTTGACTACACAAATCTATTATAAGGTTTTTTTAAATCAACAGTATAGGCGTAATCCTCCTACTCCCAAATCGATCTATATATATATATATATATATATATATATATATATATATATATATATATATATATTTCGAGTACCACACTAAACTTGTGTGTTTTTTTAATGGAACACCCAATATATTTTTACATATTTGAATTCTCAGTTAAATGCTGAGCAAAATGATATAAGGTACTATGGCTCTACGACTAACGGTTCCTAAGTTATTGACATTTCTATGTAAAAAAAATAGTCAATTAAATACGATCCTGTTCCGCCATCTTGAATGATATCACAGTGAAATTTTGGGATTTGTTTCTCCAATTTATCTAGTTTTAACTTCTACATTCGCAGAAAATTACTCGCAGAACTGCATAACTATAAACTTTAAAATGAAATTAAAGAACACAATGAATAATAGTAGCTTGGTTTTCGATAGTCTTTTTCTGTTTCTTAACAACTTAACAAATTGTCAGATAATTATCTGATAGTGACTTCGTTATTTACTTAGTGTGCGATGATTTCTTCAAAAGAAGAGCAGATTAATATGATGTATGTTTTGGGACAAGCTGAAAGGAACTGTTTGTTGGCATCCAGGATTTATAAACAAAAGTACCCTTTAACTAGACATGCAAGACCTGAAGCGTTTCAACTTCTTCGAGAACGATTTGAAGAGACAGGCAATGTCATATACAAAAAAAAGAGATGTAGAAAATCGTACAGTTGCAAACGAAGAAAACGAGTTGACAGTTTTATTAAATTTAGAAGAAAATCCTTATACCATTTGTATTTGCATCAAAGCCTACGACTGCAAGATTTCGCAACTCGTGTTTCATTTTGCAATATTATTCTGGACAACATGAACCAACAAGCTAATTTTGTTGACTTTGTGGTATTTAGCGACGAAGCAAGTTTTAATAGGATAGGAGTCGTTAATAAACATAATAGTCACTATTACTCTGTTGAAAATCCACACTGGCTACGACAAGTAGATTACCAGCATCAGAGGACTGTGAGTGTGTGGGGTGGTATTATCAATACTGATGTAGTAGGAGCTTTCTTTTTCGATGGTTCCCTCACAGTCGAAAGATATCTGCAATTCCTTCAAGAAGATTTTCTACAGTTGCTTGAAAATGTGAATCTACATACTCGACAAGTTATGTATTACCAACATGATGGATCCCCGCCGCACTACCATAATGGAGTACGTCGGTTTTTACAAAATTGCGCGAAGATCTCTGGATAGGTCGCGGTGGTCCCATTGTTTGGTCAGCGAGATCACCCGATCTCACTCCTCTGGACTCTTTTCTCTGGGGATATGTGACACAGGAGGTGTATAGGAATTTGCCTACTACACAAGCCAATATGAAACGAATTACTGACGCTTTTCGAAGTATTCGAAGAAACACCCTTCAAAATGTCAAAGCAACCTTCACTAGGCGGTTGACAATGTACATTCCTGCAAATGGAAACATCATTGTGTTCTTTACTTCCATTTTAAAGTTTAAGCTAAGTTTTAAGTTAAAGTTTATAGTTATGCAGTTCTACGAGAAAATAATTATTATACGTTGCTCTTTTATAGTGCAAAATGTTCAATTGTGTCATAAACCTATAGCTTCACGGTTTTATAGCAATTAGCATTGTTTCATTTTGTTTCTCTTTCAATTATGATATTGTCTTTATATTTTTTTATATTGTGACAAATTCAACAAAAATAAAAAATGTTTACAATTTTCAACTTTATCACTAAATATTTCAAAAACACTTAGGAATAGGTAGTAAAAAGTGAGTATCTATTGAAATCCTGTGAAAAATGCTATTCAACTATGTAATAAAATACGGGGCCTGCCATCTAAAAAGAAATGAGAAAAATAACTGTATATACAGGGTAGAGGAAGTAACAGTGCATTATTTAAAAAAAACTATACAGGATGTTCCAAAATTCAGATAACTTATGTTTTTTTTTTAATGGGAACCCCTGCATATTATTTCAAATTCAGAAATCCCACATTTTTTCAATTTTTTAATGTCGGGTTGAATACATTACACAAGATATTTGGAAAGATATAGACTGTTTTGTGTTGAAATTGTACTCATTTCAATGCCCTGTAGAACAATACACTCTGTAGAAATGAATTATCTGTTGGCCAGTTGTCTTTCAGAATATTGTCTAGTATCGTTACCCACCATTATTCATTTAGCTACTTGGGGTTTGTATACAGGGTGGCTTAAAACTCGGATGTGTCATTTTCTTCATTAAATCAAACGGAACACCCTGTATTTTTTATCACTATCAAAGTCCTGTGGTACTCCTCTTTAATTTTTGTCGGAGGTTCCTTTTACCTAATGTGAGTAGTTATCGAGATTTTTCCAGATATTCATTGCAATTCGCTGTTTGAAAGTAATTATCACGAAGTTTTTGTATTATTATCAAGTAGTTTTTGTATTTGACATATCTGTCAGTTCGACAGGTTTCACTCTAGTGTTTCGCTCAATTATTCGTTCAATTTATTTCTGTTTCAATATAGTTGAAGTGAAAAATAGCTACGAGATGAATGGTGAACAATTTTTCCGTCGTGAAATGACACATGATTTGGATACTTGGTGAATGCACCAAAAACTGTTTATTGGCGTCAAGAGTATATCGTGAAAGATTTTTTGACCGGAGACAACCGAGTAAAGTTACTTTGAGAAAATTGTTGGATCGTTTTGACCGTACCGGATCGGTTAACTATCACAAGAGAGAAGCAGGAAAACATGCAATACCGGAAGACAACCAACTCAAAGTGTTGCTGAGCGTTACTGAAGACCCGCATACCAGTATACGAAAGATTTAATCTCAAAAAGCCATTAGCCATGGTACGGTTCAACGAATCCTGTCATTACATAAGATGCATCCTTTCCATGTCCAACTACATCAGGAACTAATTGTAAACGATTTCCAAAGCAGAGTAGAATTTTGTCAATGGGCAAAATCGAAAATCGACGAAGAATCATTTTTCTTTGATTTTGTTTTGTTTGGGGATGAGGCAACATTTTCGAAAAATGGAGTTAACCGACACAATTTTCACTATTACCAGACATCTAACCCACATTTGATACGAACACACAGCCAAACAAGAAGTTCCTTGAATGTTTAGGGTGGAGTTTTGGGAAATCGTATAATAGGGCCACACTTTTTTGAAGAAACGGTGAATGGTACTGTTTATTTACAGTTTCTTCAAAATCATTTACCGTTTCTTCTTGAAGAAGTGCCCCTCGACATTCGGTAACGCATGTGGCTGCTACATGATGGCGCACCGGTTCATAACACAGATCCTATCAAGGACTATCTGAATAATTATTTCCAACAAAGATGGATAGGCACTGGAGGACCTAAGCATTGGCCTGCTCGATCACCAGACCTAACTAAAGTGGATTTTTTCTTGTGGGGTTATGTAAAGAGTATGGTGTATAATGACCCACCAACGACAAAAGAAAACATGAAGGTCATAATTACAGAAGCATTCAAGAGCGTTGATCTTACAATATTGCGAAATGTGAGTTGGGCATTCGAGAATCGACTTCAACAATGTATTGATGTTGGTGGAGGTCACTTCGAACACCTAATGATTAATTTAATGTTGTTATTTTCTTTTTATTATTTATTCTTTCGTTACTGTTGTTCTTCTATATTTACAGTTAATGTTATCAGTATCAAGTAAACAGGTTAAATAGTACACTAAACTGATTTATTTGTATTGTTTCGACAGATTTGCAGGACAAATCCTTTTCAAACAGCAGTAAATTTGTCAAATTTATCTGCCAAACACAATGACGACCAGATAAACATCATAATCCTAGATTTTGTATCAAATTCATCAAATATCTGGAAATATCTCAATAACTACTCACGTTAGATACAGGGACCCACTGACAAAAATTAAAGCGGAGTAGCAGAGGACTTTGATAGTGATAAAAAATACAGGGTGTTCCATTTAAGTTAAGGAAGAAAATGACACATCCGAGTTTTCAGCCACCCTGTATACAAACCCCAAGTAGCTAAATGAATAATGGTGGGTAACGATACTAGACAATATTCTGAAAGACAACTGGCCAACAGATAATTCATTTCTACAGAGTGTATTGTTCTAGAGGGCATTGAAATGAGTACAATTTCAACACAAAACAATCCATATCTTTTCAAATACCCTGTATAATGTATTCAACCCCGACATTAAAAAAATCGAAACGACGTGGGCTTTCTGAATTTGAAATAATATACAGGGGCTCCCATTTAAAAAACATAAGTTAGATTCATATCTCAATTTTGGAACATCCTGTATTGTTCAAAATAATTTTAAATAATGCACTGTTACTTCCTGTACCTTTTTTTTGAGAACTTTTTTTATATCTATGAAACCAAAGGAGTTATCAAACTTTGCATCTTGGTTGGTACACCATGTATGTATATGTACATGTATATATATATATATATATATATATATATATATATATATATATATATATATATATATATTCCACAGTGGTTTTCAACCGAGTTTGGTCCCACGTTGATTTTCCTCCTCTCTGATATCAATCACGTTTCGGAAGAATCACATCTGCCATTATCTAGTGATTAGTAATTTTGCTCTACTTCGTGTAATACGAACTAACCCCTTTTGTATTCGTTTCCCTTTCACTTTCTCCTATTTGTTTGTATATATATATATATATATATATATATATATATATATATATATATATATATATATATATATATATATATAGGCTAGGTTCTACACTGTTTGCGTGTATAATACAATGTTGCTTTCTAGCCATATGTAGGTTTAGTGAATAGTGAATACTTCTGTACTTTGCAGGACACCTGAATTGTGTAAAGGTCGTTTATATTCCTTGAAATTAAGAAATATTAACATGTAAAATATAGTATCAATCAAAATTACAATTAATTGATTAATATTTTGTTCGACAAAATCGCTATACTTAATTAGTATTCATGACCTTTTCTCCCGCAAAATTTTGCGGTTAAAATTAAATTTACAACATTGTAGAAACAAAAACAATGTCAGAATGACGTTTAAAACTTCATGTTATATAGAGATTAATAGACATAAATATATGTTAACGTAAAAAAAAAACCAAAGCCGCCCGCTTCTATAAAAATATCGATAATACAGCTTAAGCATTTTCAATCATATTTATTTAATTTTACTTCCACATCCAACGGATGGCAAGTACTGTATCACTAAAAAAATTTTCAAAAATTTTTATTTGCTCAATCGAAAGTGTCCAAAAACAAAATTTAAGCAAAAAAAATCTTGTCTGTATGTATGTGTACTCCATAACTTTCGAAGGACTTGAAATTTGGCACACATATAGATGTCAACTACCCAAAGCGACTGATTGTTTTGGGTTCAGTGGGGCATTGATACAATTTGCAGCGGTTTTTACATTTATTTAAAAATCTGGCTCCTTTAATTCCTTCTATGCAAAATTACCTTCATATCAAAAAAAATCATCCAAATTCATCAAACGGTTGTCTCGCAATCTGTGTGAACTAAATGACCAGATTAATTTAATATATAATACTAGCTTTCCTCCGCAAAATTTTGCGTTTAAAATTAAATTTAATGATAATTAACGCATAATAAATTAAATACAAACGTATATATGTAAATGGACAACAATATTAGCGTCGGCTGCAATTTGCGTGAACTAAATGACCCGATTATTTTAATATATAGGATTACAATCATTAATTAAAAATTAAGTAGCAATAATTGTCCGAAAATTGATTTAAATCTAACTAATATAATGAGCCAGTTCACAAGAAAAAATTACAAACATAGTTTGAAGAACGAGCCAAGTGAGGCGTGTAAATACACCATAGTTATTTAACCTTTTTTGTTTACTTTTATGACTCGTATTACAGTAAAATAATTTAAGGTGACGAACGTCCAATGATTTCAATTGATTTTTATATACTCACATTTCAAAGTAATGGATACATACATAAAATATTACCAAAGTACTTACTATTACTCTTTTGCGTTAATTACATATAGTTTTTTTTTGTAATTAAATTAAATTGTCACTAATATGACAAATACCTATCAAGAATTTGATTGAGCTCATTTACACTGATTTGCATGTATAAGTTTGACTTTTTATTAAATTGCACTTTGCACTTAATAAATTCTCTAAAAATTAATTGATCGCAAATTAGACAATAATATTACAACCTACAATTTAATTACTATTGCATATTGTAAACGTGTTTACTCGACCTATTGTAGATCATTGAGTATAATTAATATCTCTTTTACCTTTTAAATTATTTGCTTGGGTGACTTTAAGATTAATGTTTTCACATTCAATAACTCGTATAGTTGTTAATTAATTTATTTATTCAGTAACTAAATATTAATTTATTTAGGATTAATGACTTTAAATGACAATTAATTACTAACTGCAGCCGAACAGTTTACTTCATTTGTGTTTCTCAAAATTTAATTAGTCCCCATATAAAGATTCTCATCGTCATCACGTTTTAATTGTATTAATTAAGATTACTAAATTAGAATATATTTTGACGTTCGTTGATTTTTACTATTTAAATTATGATAAACAAGGAGATAATAGAAAAATAGTATCGTTTTGTGTAACACTGGTTTCATAGTCTAATCATAGTTTAATTAAACTGTGGTCTAATGAAAGCACTATTGGTGAGACTAGGGTATACTATACCCCAGGTGAGACCAGTTGCAAATAAAAGAGAGCCTTGAGTGGATACAGTACCACCAAGCTTAGAAACGACCCGGAAATATATGTCAACTTAATTTCAAAACAAACGCCAACAACCAATCAGCGGTTGTGATTTACTTAGCGTACACTCTCTGTAAAATACATATTTTAAAAAATTCGTTTGTCTGTTGGCTCTTGTTAGTTTTCCTTAATTTGTTTGTTTGTATTTCATTTTGCTTCCAGTTTCATCTCTTACTAACAAATCGTCTTTTTAAAAACGCTTGTCATCTATTAATACATAATTATTGGTAAGTAAATATGTTGTCATTGTCACATAATTTATTAGCATTTATATTATTAAATAAGTTTACAAGTGTATGTTGTTTATCTTATGACAATTTAAGAAAGTGTAATACATTATAAAAATAAATCTGGTTCCTATAATAACACATATACTGGTGGTTAGGCAACCAACGTTACAAATCTGTATGTCATAGTTTTAAAAAAACCGCCAAAGGGATTTCTTTGTACTTGTGCACATGAATGTACATTGCAAACATACAGCTCAGTTACGTCTTCCCGTGGCGGTTCTAAACTTTGTGTAACTATACCATAATTAAAAGCACTAACGACGAGACCAATACATATTTTCAGTGCGTATTAGAGCTGCATCGTTTGCATTGGCACGATCAATATTTTCTAAGATAGCACGCGTCCATGTGTACCGATGGACATTTTGAGTACTATTAGTTTATTTATTAGATGCCATTGTCAACTGCATACAATAAATGACTTGCATTGACGAGGCTTATGGAGAGTATGTTAATACCAAAGCATGTCAGAAGGTCTTCTGGATGTGAACAGTTAAGATGGGACCGATGCATGTCATTAATTAATCGTTAGTGCTTCATAATTTATATGAGTACAACTAATCCTAATAGACCTTATTAGAAATTTGTCACCGTCTACGAGCGCTTCATAGTTTGCCTCAGCACCATTACCTATTCCTAAGCAAGACACTTCCTTCCCCATAACAATAATTCAAAGGTTTAACACCTAACTCTACATACTATTAGTGTTTTGGTAGCGCTTGCAATCACCCCATAACTAGGATCAACCCATCGCCTTTTTCTAGATAAAAAACACCGCCGTATCCAGTGCTGATTTTCTACTCTACTTAAAAGGAGTGACAAAAGATCTGATTCACAGTGTTATTGCATGTGAGTACTGCATCAATTGAATGACTCCTACCACCTCTTCTAAAGACAAACCTCCTTATGTGTACCACATTTGTACCCTAATTTTGAGCTCTGTGAGTAGAACCGGGGCAGTTTCCACCATACCACTTTTAATCGGATGACGTCACAATTAAAAGGGGTGGTCCCGCTTCCCCGCGGGGCCATGTCCACTTTCAGCTGATTGGTCATTCGCGCGAATACTGTCCCAGGCCTCGCATTTTGAGTAGAAACCTAAAAGCAGATCACGCCCCTTGTTCCTGATTGGTGGCAGCCATTTTTGTCTTTGTAGCCATTGATTGGAGGTCGAAGGCTCTGTATTCTGATTGGTTGTTTTGCTTGTTTACTTGTGGCACCATCTAGTTGTGTATTTGTTGGACTAATAAGTGTTTTCTGTAATAGAGGTAGACATGGCTCCACTTAGTGGTATATTTTTAAAAATAGATGTAGGTTCCTGTAATTGTTATGGCGGGAAAATTTGAAATTTGAAATAGTGTTCGAATAAGGGTGTCCGCATGCACCGTTAGGACTCTTAAACTTGTCACAGAGTCTTAGACCAACTGCAGTGGCCCCTTTGTATGTTTGCTTGTGGCGCCATCTAGTTGTGTATTTTGTAAAAAGCTAAGCGTAGGTTTCTATAATAGGGTCTAATCGTGTTTCCATCTGTCTAAACTGTTCATTTTCAATAACGATTTTGTGTGTTCAAGCTTGTTTAAAAATTGAAGATCATTTTGACAGAGTTTAGTTTTAGATCAATATCTTAGGCTGGAATTTTAAATCTTGTTCCTATATCCACGATGTTTTGATAGAGACTGTTTTGAGATCACCGTATTAAACCCGTTTCCAGTATTGCTTAGCGCTTTAGTAATTGAGCAGTAATTAAAATCTGTTTATATTTGCTTGAAATCAACATCTTGGACTTTCATTGAAACTGGTTTCAGTTCAGTATACTGATAAGTCGAATAAGATGATCGGGTTGAGACGAATTCTTGAAACTTGTTCATAAATCTAAGACCCCTTGACAGAGGCTAGTTTCAAATCAACATATAATTAATCGTATCATAAGCGTCGATTAATATCTCTAATGATGCTGATGATTTAGATTGAAATAGTATCTATCTTAATAAGCTTAAAACGTTCGAATAGACCAGTTAGCGACATATTACGTAATCAATACTTCCGATAAGACAGTGCTTGTATGTAAAATAATATAGAGGGCTAATTGCAAGTTTGACTATATATATATATATATATATATATATATATATATATATATACAGGGTGAACCGAATTTAATTTGCGTATACAGAGATATCGAAAACCGTAATAGATAGAGTATCGGTTAAATGAGAAATAAGTTTCGTAATTTGTTGGGTAGTACATTAGTATAAAGAAGTTTGGTTTTTTCCGACTAGTTCCGGAGATATTCGACAAAATCCGAAAATGCTCATTTTCGTTTTATAAGACTAGCGTTGTTATTATAACAGATATCAAAAAAATTACTCTAAACTTTTTTTTTTAAATAAAATTTACTGCAACTTGCCATACCAAAAATTTCAATACGACGTTTTGTCTTTTCAGGACCACCCTCAACAATATTTTGTTAAATACGGACCTGGATTTTTTACTACAATTTTTTGTAAGGTTATTATAGCTTAATATAATGATATAAAATTCTTGACTATTCTACTACGTTTCGTCTGTGAAAAATCATCATCTTTATGGTTTCTTACTGAAATGAATTAAATTTTTTACTACATTTCTTTGTAGGTTTTGTATAATCTTAATACACTGCTATGGCATTCCTAACCATACACATTTCATCTATGATCATCATCTATAAGCCTTTTGTAATAGTCTTTAAATCAGTATTTATAAAAAATAATGATAATCACAAAATTTAACAGTTTATTTTACATCTAATGATAATGAACAAATGTGATAATTTAAGACTGACCTAACAGTAGCAAATAAAATTAGAGTATTTTTAAAACCAGCTATGAAAGTTGCTCAAAATGAAATACATTCTGTTGAATACATAGTTCAATCCTCCTTGACATGTTTGATGTCGCTGCATCCACCATTTCAGGTGTAATTTTTGAAATGCATCTCGTATTCGTTGACGAAGTTCTGAACTGTTAAATTTTGTGATTATCATTATTTTTTATAAATACTGATTTAAAGACTATTCATTTCAGTAAGAAACCATAAAGATGATGATTTTTCACAGACGAAACGTAGTAGAATAGTCAAGAATTTTATATCATTGTATTAAGCTATAATAACCTTACAAAAAATTGTAGTAAAAAATCCAGGTCCGTATTTAAAAAAATATTGTTGAGGGTGGTCCTGAAAAGACAAAACGTCGTATTGAAATTTTTGGTATGGCAAGTTGTAGTAAATTTTATTTAAAAAAAAAAGTTTAGAGTAATTTTTTTAATATCTGTTATAATAACAACGCTAGTCTTACAAAACGAAAATGAGCATTTTCGGATTTTGTCGAGTATCTCCGGAACTAGTCGGAAAAAAACAAACTTCTTTATACTCATGTACTACCCAACAAATTACGAAACTTATTTCTCATTTAACCGATACTCTATCTATTACGGTTTTCGATATCTCTGTATACGCAAATTAAATTCGGTTCACCCTGTATATATATATATATATATATATATATATATATATATATATATATATATATATATATATATATATATCTGTGTGTGTGTGTGTGTGTTGGATTAATAGTATTTCAATGATCATTCTCCTTTTATGTAACCACCTAATTAACGGATTTTTTTAAAAACACATTAAAGATTTTTTGTATATAATACAATATTCTGAATTGTTTTCAAAAGCATCCTAACTGAAACACGTTGAAAATCTAAAATGTTGATTTGAAATCAGTTTTTGCCTAAAGAACCTTATATACGGAAACAGCATCAGTTGTCGACCATTATATCAACTGTAATACCATAGCACGTAATGACATATTACCTAATGGATATTTTCGATGGGGATACGTGTATGTAAATATATATGGAATTTATTTATTGTTTACGATCAGGTGTGAAATCGCACATTCATTTTTTGTGGAACTACTATCTGTTTATGTAAATCCCATTAAGGATGTTTTTATGATTATAGAGATTTTCTTGAACGATAATATTGTTTTCAAAATCTCGGTATATTTTACTTTTATCTCGTTTATCTTTTAATATTAAAACGGTGCTTTTGTTTTCTTTTAAATACCCTCTAAATTGAGCACGTGATTGAACTATGCATTAATCGTAACGGGTGTAAATTATGATATCTTATTTGTTTATATTAAAAATCAGTATTGCGCGTGTGTGTGTGTGTGTGTGTGAGTGTGGGTATAAACGGTATAAATAGCTCAATAAATAATTCTCCAACACATAGTTGTTATTAGAATAGCAGAAAGAAAACACATCTTAAGGTATGACTATTCTTTTTAATAATTATATTTATTTTGATACCGTGCACAAAAACGCTGTTAAAAATATTAATTTATTATTATCCTTATAGGTTGACGTCATAAAGCAATTCTGCAATAGCGTCAGCTGTTATTCTATACACTCGATCTCAGGCTGTTTGTCTAGTTAATTAGATAAAGATATGAGTGTTGCGCTATTTTAAAATTAATAACATTATGTGCGTATTTTTAAAACCTAATTTTTTTCTGCCATAGGGCTTAATCGTGGCTGCAGTTACTAGAATATATCTAAAATTAGAATTAACTGTTATGGCGGAGAGTTTGAAATAGTATGGGGTCCGCATACTATCTCATAAGATACCGTTAGGCCTGTTAAACTTGTCATTGCAGTGGCCTCCTTTATGTTTTTGTGGCGCCATCTAGTTGTGTATTTTGTAAAAAGCTAATTGCAGATTTCTGTAATAGGATCTGATCGTGGTTCCATTTTAAAAGTATCGGAAGGCGGTAAAACTTAAAATTGAAAATAGCATTCCAAAACTAGAGTATCATGGGAAGTAGGTAAAACGTTTTAATAGTTTATTATATGCAAATCAACACCTCTAAAGCTTAAATCCACATACCTTTATCAATTAACTAGCTAAGCGACTTGAGATCGAGTCTATAGAATACCAGTTGACGTTATTGCAGAGTTGGTTTATGACGTCTACACACACACACGCACGCACGCACGCACACCCACACATGCACACACGCTCACACGCAGACACGCCGACACACACAGACACACAGCCACACATGGACACACACAGACACACACAGACACACACAGACTCACACAGACATACACAGACACACAGACACACACAGACACACACAGCACACAGACTACACAGATACGAACAACACACAAAGACACACAGAGCACACACGGACACACAGACACACGACACACAGACCCTGACAGCACACAGACACACAGACACACACAGACACAACACAACACACACAGCACACACAGACCACAGCAGCACACACAGACACACACAACACACACACACACACATCACACACACACACACACACACGACACACGGACACACACACACACACAGCACACACACAGACACACACAACAGACCACACAGACCACACAGACACACACAGACACACAACACAGACACACACACGATACACACACAGGTCACACAGACACACACAGACACACAGAACACACAGACACACACACAGCAGGCACACACGCACACACGGACACACAGACACACAGACACAGACCACACAGACACACAGACACACAGACAACACAGACACACGACAACACAGCACACAACAGACACACAGCACACAGACACACACACAGACACACACAGACACACAAGACACCACGGACACAGACACAGACACACAGACACACACAGACACACAGGACACACACGGACACGACACAGACACACAGACACACAGACACACAACACAGACACACAGCACACACGACACACAGACACACAGACACACGACCACAGACACACAGACACACAGACACACACAGCACACACAAACACAGACACACAGGCACACACAGACACACAGCACAGACACAGCCACAGACACACACACACAGACACACACAGACACAGAGCACACACACAACACACACAGCACACAGACACACACACAGACACATACAGACACACATAGACACACGGACACACAGACACACAGACACACACACAGACACACGGGCACACACGGACACACAGACACACAGACACAACACAGACACACAGACACAACAACACACACAGCACAACACACGGACACACAACGACACACGACACACACCACACACACAGACACACACAACACACAACACACAACAGACACACAGCACACAACACACACACACACACACAGACACACAGCACACAGACACACAGCACACACACACAACACACACACACACACAGCACACACACAGCACACGACACACACACACGACACACAGACACACACAGACACACACACGACACACACACACACAGCACACAACACGAACAACACACACACACACACACACACACACACACACACACACACACACACACACACACACACACACACACACACACACACACACACACACACACGACACACGACACACACGACACACACACGACACACACACACACACACAACACCACACACACGCACACACACGCACACACACACACACACACCACACACACAGCACACACACACACACACACACACACACACGACACACACACGCACAACACAGCAACACACGACACACGCACACACAACACGCACACACCACACACACACACAGCACACACGCACACACGCACACACAGCACACACACACACACACACGACACACACACACACCACACACGCACACAGCACACACACACAACACACACACCACACACGCACACACCACACACGCACACACACGCACACAGCACACGCACACACACAGGCATACACAGATAAATATACAGACTTAAACAGTGACGAAGACAGACAGGCACAGACACACACACACAGGCACACACGCACACAAGCACAGACACAGGAAAAGGCAGACCGGTACAGACACAGGCAGAGAGAGGCACATATACGCACACACTCATTCACGCAGGTTCGCTCGCACGCACGAACCAACCCACCCACACAAACACACACACATACACTCACATACACGAGCGCGCGCGCACACACCCACACTTAGTCACACAGAACAGACACACGCATGCACACACTCACACATGCACGCGCGCGCGCACAGGCAGACACATCATGGACGATCTTGGCGAAACTCTTGTTAAACATGAAAGATCTGCTAATAAGTGGAGTTAGCGATAGTGAAAAAACCTACATATATATACGGAGTTTGGAAGGTAAAAACAAACCTGATTTATCAGTTCAATGCGTACTCATATCATCGTTTTGTGGTTGTCTTAAAATCGGGTGGGAAGTGCTTTATCTAAACAAATCGCTTTCCCTATTTTTCACCATAAGTGCCTGCATGTTCATTTTTGGTTTAGATAAGTTAATGGCTAATTACAAAATTATTTATAAATGAATATTACGGATATAGCTCTCCTTAATGATAGATAGCATTGTAAAACAGTAAGGTTCTGATCTTGTCAACAGCAACAATGCGTTTGGCCAAATAAGTTAGTGAATAAATAAAATTTTGGGAAATATTTTGCTGCTTCATATGATGAGAAATACCCTACAATTATAAAATGTCGATCTTGCTGATCGAAACAATGCGATTGACATTTCCCTAACGCAATTGGTAAATAAATAAAATTTTTGGTTATCTATAGCTTCAAATGGTGAACAAAACCGTAAAACAACAATTAGTTCTTGCCCATCAAGCCATATATAAATATTTACTTTAGACATTTTTGACACCATATAATAAATCAGTGCCCTAAAACCATTGCTATTAGTTTTGGTCCAGATGCCTTTGATCGTTTCCTAAGAAAAAAGTTTTTGGGCATTTTTGGTCCCAAATAATCACCTTCACCATAAAGCCATAACAATAACTAACCAACGCCAACGCCTTAAAATGATAAAAGTTCGTTTTGTACCGTCGTATTAATGCGTTTGATCGTTTTACTTGACTGTGGTTTAAGATAATATTCAATAACCAAAATGTATAAGGAATAAAAAAAGTGTACCGCAACTGTATAATAAATTTGGATTTTATTTTTATAGAAAACAAAATCCAAAAACGAAAGATAAGCATACGCAAGATTTACTAGCGTCATTTGTATTCGGCTACTTAATTTTAACATTTACGGATTCATAATTTAAACAGGCGTTACAGAGATATAACATCCAATATTTGAGAAACTAAAATGTGACATTTTAAGAAATAATGCTTATAAACAGTATTTCTTTTTTCAATCGTTTCAGATATTTCACCGATTTTTTACTTAGACCCAAATTCGGCCTCATCTGGAATATAATTCTCACCTCTTGGTTAGTGACCCCCAATACGCTCTCAATATCGTTGATCGTGTTCAAAAGAGAGCGATTAGGCTTATAAATGACCCGTCCTTAACTTCTCACATACAGTCCCTTGAGCATAGAAGGATGGTTTCAGTTCTTTCTTTGTATTATCGTTATTACAACGGTTATTGTGCTGCTGAATTATATTCTTTGATACCATCTCGGACTATCTTTGCGAGAAACACTCGGTTCGCTCATTCACATCATCAGTATGCCGTACAAATCTCCACCACTTGTCGTACCAAACGGGCGCAATCCACATTTTTCTACACTGCTTCTAAACTCTGGAATGATCTCCCTAGTTCCTGCTTTCCTCTCACTTATGATATGAGAAAATTTAAGGTAGCTGTTCATAGGCATCTATTGGCAATTCATTATCCCTCTATCCATCGTCCTAAGTGTTCCTGAGTGCTTTAGCACGATAGGCCAAATTTAGCCTGTTCGGGTCCACAATTATAAAAAAAAACTTTTACTTAGAGTGAACCATTATCACATTGTTTAAAAAGACATTAAACCAAGGAGTATACAAGGTGTCCGTAAAAATGTGGGAAATCTCTCGGATTCAGATAGAAGATGAAAAAATAACATAACAAGTTCCTATAAATTGTTTTCCTCCACACCCTCCCTACGGAGATGCCGATGCAAAAGGACGCCGTTGGAAATAAGTTATTCTTGAATAACTTTTAAAGTACTTGACATAATTTAATTAAAATTCAGTATGATGCCACTAGTAAGGGCCTCTTAAAATAGTATCCTTGAAACATATTTAGCTTGTTCAGTTTACCAGGAATGGACTAAGTTGTACACCTTAACGCCGAAATTTTTAACACCCTGTAATGATAAAGATCTAAAAAAAATATTTTTGGGTAGCTTGAACCTTTACCTAAAAAAAAAGGTATACTAGTTTAATATCGATAAAATGAACTATTTTCGAGAAAAAAAATAATAACCGAATTAATGTTTCATAATTAATAAATTATTAAAAATTAGCCAGTGTTTTTCGAATTTTTACGAAAAACACTCTTTTAATAATAAATTAGGAAAACCAAATTAAACATATTAATTATTGAAAAATTTGCAAACTTAAGTGAGTTTATTGACCCACAAGGTATAATTTTATTTCTTGTTCATTTTATTTATTTCACTCAAAAACCATATGACATTCCTATAATACGAAATAAATAAATAACCTGCATTTTAGAACTTGACATTTGTCACATCGCTGATACATTGATCGACATTAATTTACTTTAAATTTACTGATTTTTGGATTTCGTGGTGATTTGAATTGTAAACTTATTCGAAATATGGAATTCACTTTTGTTGAATATTCATCTCATGTATGGTCTTGCCTCTTGCAATGCTTTGGAAGCAAGAAGATTATATCACGAGAGATATCCTAATCGTACCATTCCAAATTAGAAGACATTTCAACGAGTTGATCAACGTCTAAGAGTGAATGGTGAGTGATTTCGGTTACTAAGGTAATAATATTGACTTTCTTCATAACTTTAGGAATGTTTAAGAAAAAAAGTACTGATGCTGGTCTGACAAGGAAAATATTTTGAATGCTGTAGATGGCACTGCTTCAACGAGCACTCACAAATTAGCCGCACAATTTAATAAGCCGAAAACAATAATTCATGAAGTTTTTCAAGAACAGCTGTTATACGCATATCATTTGCAAAAAGTGCATGAATTGATTTCTGAAGATTTTCCTCGTAGAATGCAGTTCGCAAACTGGCTATTGGATCAGCAACGAAATAATGAAAACTGCATTGGCACTATTCTTTTTACAGATGAAGCAGCTTTTACCAAAAATTGCACCAACTCATTTTGGCGTTGATGTGCGAGAACACTTAAATAACGTCTATCCAAACCGTTGGATTGGTAGAGGTAGACCTATCGCCTGGCCTCCTAGATCTCCCGACCTGGCGCCTTTAGATTTTTACCTGTGAGGACACCTCAAAACTTTGGTTTATTCCAGTCCGTTGATACTAGGGAGAAGCTTCTACAGAGAATCACGTTTCATTGTGATGTGCTAAGGAACAATGTGGGGTTATTGTGGCGGGTACACCAGTCCTCAATTCGTCGTGCTCGCGGAGCCCATGTTGAACCCACTTATGAAGTTTTAATTAAATGAAAATGAAACATAAATTCGTTTATTTTTTTTCCTCGAAAATAGTTAATTTTATCGATATTAAACAAGTATACCTTTTTTTTAGAGAAAGAGTTCAAACTACCCAAAAATATTTTTTTAGATCCTTATCATACAGGGTGTTAAAAATTTAGGCGTTAAGGTGTACAACTTAGTCCATCCCTGGTAAACTAAACAAGCTAAATATGTTTCAAGGATACTATTTCAAGAGGCCCTTACTAGTGGCCAACATACTGAATTTTTATTAAATTATGTCAAGTACTTTAAAAGTTATTCAAGAAAAACTTATTTGCAGCGGCGTCCTTTAGGGCTCACATCTTCGTAGGGAGGTTCTGAAGGAAACAAATTTATAGAAAATTGTTATTTTTTCGTCTTCTATCTAAATCCGGGAGATTTCCCACATTTTTCCGGACACCCTGTATAATTAAGACTCCTTGATTAAACCTAAATTACATATTACTTTACTTTGATGGTAATAGAAGTTATAGTAAATACAACTTGCGATTACAGTATTTAAAGTGATCGATTTAACATGATATAAATTTATTTGAACCATAATCATTTTATAACATATGTGATATTCTAACTAACAATCTCACATCACATATAATACGCAAGAAATGCTTAAAAGCAACAAAATGAAACTTGAGTATTTCTTAAGTGTAAGGCTTGCAATGCAATGTTGCGCATTTTCGGAGGCACAAACGCAACCCCGCTATAGCGAAATCTCAACTCATATTCGGAGGCGATTACAATACCCCCGATTTGGGGGTGCTTAAAATACGTTGTAACCTCCAGCTGTAACTTTGTTTTTAGGATAGTGGGAGGGCCTCAAATTCCAAAACCATTGGCGAACGTTATCGTCTCCGAAAGCGGCGGTGCTAACGTTACATATGAGGTGATAGCGATACTAGTATGTATCGCTTCGGAGCCAATTAAAATTAATAGTTATGATATTACACATGTCATGTTTATTACCAATTACATTACACTTACCAAATGTTCCAAAACGCTTTTAATCTCCGTTTACCGAACAGAAATAAAGCTCCTCCCCAAAAATTCCCGCAATATTTAAATACAACTTTGTTATTGGTCGCATTTTTATAACCCGGAACACAAGCAATTACTTGCTTTCAACTATTGTAGTTTGCGTGCCTAACAGAACAGACGTCTCTAATTCTGTTTTATTCAATATCATACAGTTTCACTGTTTCATATTCTCTGTTTTTTGGAATGAAGTAAAGTGTGTTTTGCAACCGTATCTTATTCTAAACGTAGTATATAACCCTATCGTCCTTATAAGAGGACGCCCTACTTTGACCTAATCCAAAGCTTCCCGGTTTTTATAATTTTGTTGGTGTAAAACTGGTTGATGCTTACATTGGCAAAAATTTAGTTGGGTATAGTGCATTTCACGAATAATTAGATCTCTATAATATGGCTGCCATTCCACGATGAACAACATCTAATTATAAAATAACTAAAATGCTATAAGTGTAACATGGTATTGAAAGGGATATTTCAGTTGGCTACTCTGAACCGCATTTTCTATCCTTTCCTATAACATTATAATAGCAAAAGACAAATATAATAACAAATACGACCTTCAAACGTCTTAAAATATTATTTGCCAACTCAGTAGCGTATCACGCGGAGAGGTAACTTAGGGTAGTAAAATTGAAAATTTTTCAATTAAATTAATTATTGTAAGAAATAAACATAGTTAAAATAAAAGAATGTTCCAAACAAATATCATTGTTAAGAATTTCTGAAAATTTACCATTACTAATTCGTAATTAATGTTGAAATTGCAAATTACTCAATTAGCATAATGAGAATTAGAAATCATTAATGACCACTTGCTTTGCTTATAAATGTGGAATCAATTTTCCATTTTGCCATTACACTGTAAACAATAATTTGTAACGGTTGTAGTGATGGTGTAGTTTTTATACTAAAATGGAAGAGAGTGTTGATTTAACTGTGGACGAGAACTTTATTGAAAATTTGCACAGTTATAGTGCAACTTCGGTAAGATTATACAATATTTTCTTAATTGTCATATTTTAACTGTTATTATTACAGCGTAGATCATATATATGCGATTTTTAATTACGCAATAATTATTAATAAAAAAATAATTTACTACATACTTGTTCATTTTTTTTAAACTTGTATTAAAATAGTTAAAATAGTATATAATAATACTAGGTGAGCGTGGTGATGGCGAATTTATTAATAATAAATTTATTCAAATAAGTTTTTCACTTTTTTTTATATGACAAAAGGTACTACGCCAATGAGTGCTCCCGCGCTTTATTTGGTGACAAATTTAAATGGCGGCCATATTGCAGAGGTCTAATTACTCGTGAAATGCACTTTAACAGATTATACGTACCATCGCGCTCAAAAAATACTGGAACAGCAACATTTTGGCTGTGTGCATTTGGTTTGACACAACGAGGTAAAAGAAAGACGGCACATAATCAATTCCGTTAGCAGGCTATGACCATGAAATATCAAAGTGACAGTTTCTAAGAGTCTTTAATCTATCAAATTTTGCAGTTTGACACATGCTTAACCCCTACTTGAAAATCGTGAGATGCCCGATTTACATACAACAAATGTGTCTACATCAAAATTTGAATTTTGGAAGTGTCTACAGTGACAAGCTGTACCAGAAATTTTTGAGCGCGATAGTAGGTACATGTAAATCCAAATAATTCAGTAATCCTTGATTTTACAATTAATCCTCTCAAAAATAGCAATGGATTTAGTAAAAACCCAACAGAGACTTTTAGAAAATATTTCATTAGAGTCGGTCGCTTCTGTTACTATACCAAGAAGGAATTTTTATCAAAGACATATTATCGTCACCCCTGGAACGCAAGGTTCTAGAGAAGTCAAACCAATTAGTTTTTATTTATGCATGGTTGCTGTTCTACTATTGGTAGATAAAAAACTGATTCTGTATCATTATAATCGATTAATTTGCAGTGTACAGGTATCGGAAGTGGTGCAACTGCTTTATGGGAAATTTTATATAAAACACCTTACGTCATTCTTACAGGCACTTACTTAGCTATAGGAAATGACATTTTAACCTTGACAGCAGGATTACTAAGTTTTCCTTGCTTTTGGATAACGTGTACATCACATAATTCAAGCAAAAGTCTTTTATTTTTACCATTAGTAAGTATATACAAACTATTGTACCAATCATAATTTGATGTAAGTAGTTACAATCATCATAAGGTCAGGTTAACTAAGGTTAATAAAGTAATGAGAATTTTTTGCAACACAATTAAATTTTAGAATGTAGACTAATTATTGTAAAAAATATTGAACTTGTTTTTACACAATACCTCATTTTCCTATTTATGAATTACTAAAAAAATAATCCGTTATTACTTATCAAATAACCACTACTTCCTGTATGTGTTTTTATGCAAATTGATTAGGCAACATTAATAGTCATTTCACAATCTCTGTGTAAGATAGTAACTGATCACCACGCAAAATACTATAAATAACAAAATAGAAATTAATAAAGTGTTTATAAAATAAAATCATCAACTTAAAAAGATAACACTGTGTGATAATTGTTGATAACATTTTCACACAATCTGTATCTTTATTCAATATTGTCTTTTGAGATAATCGTATTTCCTTAAATATAATCTCAATTACTGTGAAGGTACCCTCAAATGGGGTTACGTGGGACAATTTTGAGATAAGTTTTGTGCTCACAGCCAAATGAAACGTGATTCTTTTGAACCATTGTTGCATATTAATAGTCAGCATATGCACCCACGATATCTGAAAAAGTTTGATTACAAAATAGCCCCCTCAATTTTTTATTTATTTTAAGTTTGTCCCACTTCAGGCCTTAAATGGGGTAAAATGAGACAAGCGTTATAAACATATTAAAAACCGTTTTACACCTGCCTAAGCTAACTTGAAACAAAAATCCGCTGCCAAATTATTTGCCATAATGCTTTCTCATATAAGTAAATAAATAAATAACTTCAAAGCCCACAATACCTGAATTTGAATCATATCGGTTTTTAAACATGATCCCATTTTTGATCAGCCATTTTTTAATTTTTATTTTTAGCGATCTTAGAAACCCCCAATGCCCAACTTTCAAATCAATTTTGCACCCTAAAAACGGCGCGGCTGGCAGTTTTTAAAATTTTTTTATTTAGATAATGTTTTACAAATTAACAAAGTTACAAAATTGATCATTAGCCCACAATACCTGAATTTTAGTAATATCGGATTTCAAATACGATAATCCCCCATCTTTAATTCGCCATTTTGAATTCTTCAATTATGACAAATGATTTACACTTAGTGATCTTAACAATCCTCAATACCCGACTTTCAAAAATATGCATTGTTAAATTAAATAAACACGATAATGCCCCATTTTTGATCCGCCATTTTGAATTTTTCAATTTTGGCAAATGATTTATTCTTAGGAATCTTAAAAACAGTCAATACTGGACTTTCAAAAAAATCGGTGATAAATTAAGAGAATGCACAATGTTGCACCCTAAAAACGGAGCGACACTGGTTATTAAATATTTTTTGTTTGTTTTGAAATTACACACCCGCACGTACGAACACACAGACGCACGCACACACACCCACACACAAACAGACACGCACACACACGGACACGGAGGCCGACACAGCCACAGGTACAGGGACACAGACAGACACAAACACAGCCACAGACACATACACAGACACACAGACACAGATACAGACACACACGCACACACACACACACACACACACACACACACACACACACACAAACCGACTACATGGAACATTACTGGAAACGATGTGTAATAAGAGAAGAAGATTGGGAAGCTTTTAATAGAAAGATAAAAAAGGAATTTCAAAAGCTAGTTAGTTGTGAAAACGGAGCATTTAATGGCATTGGATTGGACAGAAGAGCTACAGAAGAGATGGAGGAAGAGCAGAATTTTGAAACATTTATGGAAAAATACAGCAATGCAATAGAAAGAACATGCAGGCAGAGATTCCGTAAGGCAAGACCGAAAAAGACAACGGTAAACGGTCCCTTGGTGGTCAGTTGAACTAACGGAAATCCGGAAAAGGGTAAATGCGTATAGGAGACAATACCATAGAACTCAAAATAATTAAACTCTAAGGGAAGAAAAAAAAGGGAAATGCATATTGGAAATAAAAAAGCAGAAGTCAGCGTCATGGAGGAAGTATTGTGGGATAGCTGAAGGTATTAACCCGTGGAATAGGGTTTACAAAATGGCGACAGGAAAAACAAGAAAACAGTTTACGTTAACAACAATTCCGAAGGAAGATGGCGAGTATACTGAAGATACCACAAGTACTCTTGAATATATGATGAAAGAATTCTTTCCTAACGATAATCCCGAAGACGACAATGTAAACCAAAAACGAACAAGGAACTTAACTCAAATTCCTATAAATACAGAAGATGACAAATAATTTTCTCAAGAAGAGGTGGAAAATATACTGAAAAATATAAACCCAAGGGAATCCCCAAACGAAGATGGAATAACGTGTAGAATAGTACGTAAAATATTCACCAAATTTTCTTGCTTTGTAACCGAAGTAAGTATGTAATCAATGCTTAAAGAGAGCCCATTCCCCTAAAGAATGGAGAACATCGATTACAGTGTCTACCACGAAGCACGGAAAAGAGGACAATGTAATGGCTTCAAAATTGCGGCCTATTAGTCTAATTAGCGCGAATGGAAAGGTTCTTGAAAAACTTATGATCAACAGGATAATGAAATACCTTAACTCGCAAAATCTGATTAACAAAAATTAGTTTGGATTTATAGCTCATAAAGACATAACAGTTGCATTAATGGAAATGAAATGCTTCGTGGAAGAAAGTTTTCAAGAGAAAGGAATAATTAGAGTCGTTAGCCTATATGTTAAAGGCCAGCAATTATAAATTCTATAAAGGACTAAATTGCCCAAAGAATCTCTACAACCTAACAAAAAATTACTTTAAAGAAAGAAAAGCTGTGATTCAAATGAATGATTTAAGAATTGAAAAAAATGTGAAAAGAGGGTGTCCGCAAGGCTCATGCTGTGGGTAAAAATTGTTGAGTAAAAATTACAATGGAGAAATATGAGATATAAATTTTAAGTTGCTTTGTATCGAGTTTCTGTTAGTGTCAGCATGAAGTACATTTGGGGAATTGCTGCTACTGTTTATCGAATAAGAAGTAACATGGAAAACCGAGAACGTTTCGTGAAAGGGGTTTGTGTGTCCAAGCACAAACAAGAGTTGGTGAATAACTTAGTGGTTCAATTCTCCAAGGATTATATCGACCTATCGGACCTTGGTGGTAGTTAATATTTTCGTGAAAGGGATTGTGTTTAGTCAAGTGCACCCTATTAATGAATTATTCTACGCTTTTTGCGGATTGATTTTTACCGAACATTAGTTATTGTAGAAGCACCAGACACCGGGTTTAATATCAGCCGGGTTAACAGACAAAGAACTCATTGTATATAAAATTTTTGTAAATACATATGATAAGAATTAGTGTAAATAAATATACCTAATTATAATAATACGTGTAAATAATACCAGATGCAATAGTTAATGTCACCAGCACTCTAAACTGCCGGTTACTGTGTCAGTTCTGTGTAGATAAATTTGATAACTTCGTTAATCAGCTACTTAAAAACATAACGTCATTAGGAAATTACTGCTGATGATCACCGTATAAGAGATACCGAGGAGACCGCTAGCGGGGAAGCCGATTGTACCCAAGTTGATTTTCGTTGTACAGGAGAGGAGATGGCGTAGAGAAATACCCAGAAAAATCTTTTGTTGTTCGTTTATTATGTTGTGGTGTTTCTTTTGATATATATATATATATATATATATATATATATATATATATATATATATATATAGCTTTATACAGGGTGTCAAAGTTATTATTTTTTTAAACTCTTTTTTAAATATCTATCTTAATAATAACAGGATTTTTATGAAACTTGGCACCTAGAGGTTTTCTATATTGAGAAATTCAGATTTGGTCATAGTTTTAATGTATCTTCCAGAGGGCGCCACCAGCAGCCCTTTGTCGACATTTAAAGCTCAATAACTTTTTTCTGCCTCGATATATCAAATTTCTAGTCAGGCATTCTCACTCCCTGATGTTTTCTTTAAAAAATGTATACCTTGTAAATGTCGCTTCAAGTAGCCGTTTGTGTGATAATCGAATTTAAATGATTAACTGTTCTTCTACTCTTCTGAAATTCAAAGATAATGGTTATTTATAAGAATTTAGAATCTAAAAATAAAATTAAAGTGCAACCAATTAAAAACTAAAGAAAAAGTTAATTATAAATTAAGTTTTTATAATTTTTCCTAGACTATACTTAAATCTAAATGGCGCTCAACATAAAAAAATTTATATTATATATATTTTTTATTAATTTCATTACAATTATTTGCCAATAAATTGTAGAAAAGAAATAAATTTTATGAAATAGAATTAAATTTATTTGACACCACAAACGAAGAACTTTATGAAGTAATGTAATCAATTTTAAACCAAATTTCATTACCTTAAGACAGTCTTTACAACAAATTCTGTCTATGCCTACTCAAGTTTTCTTGGTTCAACCTCTGAAGGCATGGAGATTACTTTGAAAGACCAGATCTAGTGCCTATACCTTCCCAGTAAGCAATGAAATGTCACGTTGATGTGAAGTTTGATCAGTACAAGGTTTTATTTCGATGCTACGTGATTGGCGCCTATTTATCGTGTAAGAAAAAATTAATGTATATAAAACTTTACCAACGTATTGACGGAATTTGTGTAGTTTCTTACCGAGCCTCCAAATTTAATTTCAATGGACACAATTAGCGCCTTATTATTCCGCAACAATAAATAATTTATTAAGTTTACGACGGTAAATTAAGACGTATCGATAGAATGTTCGTAATAGCTATTTTCTATAAAAGCGCAAAATTAGCGCCTATTTACTGCATAAGAAAAAAATGACGTATGCTAAAGCTCGTGGCTCCCTAAACGATGTAATGTTTACAATAGCTCGTTTCCTAATTATGGCGCAAATAAATTAGATTATGCGTAAAATGTACGGTTGTTAAGGTAGTCACATTTAATTTCAATGACCCATAATTGTCGCTTAATTGTCGCAGAAGAAATATAATTTACACTAAAACTTACTTTTAAACTCATCCGTGTTGATGCAATTTTTTTGTAAGTTATTTTCCATATGGCACAAAATTTAATTTCATCGACGAATATTTGGTGCCTGTTTATGGCACTCGGAAAATGTTATTTATAAATTTTTACGACTATAGTGTTGGACGTATCGTAAACTTGGCCATGTCGATGTGATTTTTTCAATAACTTGTTTCCTATAGACGCCAAATTTTATTTTAACCACGCACTATTAACGCCTAATTATCGCGCAAAAAAATTAATGCGTAAGTGTACGACAGCACGTATCGATAGTATTTTCGCAATAGTTTATTTTATATAAAAGCGCAATATTAGCACCTATTTATTGAATAAAAAATAGATGATTCCAAAGGTTAGCCGCTCCGAAAATTTAAGGTTTGTTATACTCGCGTCCTATAGGAGCGCTAAATTTAATTTCAACTGCATATATGCTCCATTAATACGCAAAAAATAATTTGTATGAAGTTGGCCGTATCAATGAAGCTTTTGTGATCTAAAGTACCATTCACAACCACTTAACTTACGAAATTCTAAAAATTAAGATAAGATAAACCACAGAATCAAATGACATTCATTCGCTTCCACTTGAATTAACGTAACGCAAGGAAAAGTTGAACCAACTTCAACTTAACCGAATCCGTACGTTAATTTTATTAATTGTACCAATCGGAGGCATCACCACCCCACCATCAACATTGATAGCTGACGCAAAACTTTGACACGTGGTTGGCGCGTTGGTTGTGGTTAGGTTATGTTTTATTTCACTTTGATCGGTAACCTCAAATACTTCACGTGAAAAATTGAAGCATTCTAACGTAATTGTGAACAAAGAATCGTTTATTAATGAGAATTATTAAGTAACTCCAAATCATGCATTAATAGGTCTATTAATAAACGATTTAAATGAAGTTGATAGGATGAAACATCTAAGAATGAATGTATTGCGTCAAGGAATGAGAACTGTCAGGCGTTCTGTACTTTCATACGAGATGGCAGCCTGGTCGACATAAAATTTTCACTTTGGAAAAACAGGAAAGTTAAAGAAAGCGATTCTTCGAAAATTCTTGTAACGAATTCGTGTATTAATGGGCGATTAACGATCTCACGCGTTAAAACATCTCGTCGTTAACCGCCTTCATTAATACACTTGATGGTTAAATAACTATTTCGTAAGTTAAGTGGTTGTGAATGCTACCTTATTTTCTATACCGCGCAAAATGTGCTCCTTTTTATTGTTTAGGAAAACTTATTTTTACAATTATTTCCTATGGGAGTGCAAAATTTAATTTTAACGCCGTATAATTGACGCCGAATTATTGCAAAATTGATTCCCACAGCTCCGCGAAGTTAATAGAATTTTCTTCATAAATTATTTCCTACTAGAGTGCAAAATTTAATTCCAGCGCCTAATTATAGACATTACTCAAAAAATGGCACTACCTTCACATACTGATTAATGCTAAATTTACTTACCTTTCATTTCACAATTATTTAATTGTTAGAATTGTTTAGATGTTTATAATCTAGCTATTTTGTTAATTATCTTTTTTTAGTTAATTATATTATTTGGATTTTGCATAGTTATGCTATTAATAAGCGTAAGCATAAGCCTAGTATTTAAATCGCAAATAAAGTTTGACCCAACTTCAAGGCCTTTGCAATTATTACCAATTTATTTCCATGCATATTTAAATGAAACCCTTATGCAATCTATGAAAAAGGGAAGTGTAGAATTAAAGGCGTGGAATACTATTCAAGACAGGTTGAAGTGTTGCGGAAGTACATCATTCAATGACTGGAAACCTATGAATACCACTTTACCCAAATCATGTTACATAAAAGTATACAACTCCTTCACCTCTTTTTCATAATCACAACAATTTTCTAGGACCATAAAGATCATATTCATATGCATGGATGTATAAATAAGATCGCTTATGAATTAAAGTGGACAACATCACTCTCTTTTGGTTCAGGAATCATATTAATCCTTGTACATGTAGGTTTCTTTTTTTTTAACAAAAATCCTAATTTTATATTACAGATCTCTGGATTATGCATTATGTGCACAACATACATAGCAAGGAAACATAGGTACAATTAGCATCAGTATATATAAAGAAAAATATTTATTACGATACTAAAATTGTATAATGTACAAGCTTGAGACATAAATCAATACACCTATTAATGTTCAGTCAAAGAAGAGAGCTTTACACTATTATAACTAAAATTTTTCTGTAAATATCACAGATTATGTGGAAAGTGACTTACAACGGTTTTATATAATGTTCAACGTCTTGTACGATTATTACTAGATCTTTGATAAGCAAGTTCATGTCTGTCACTATTAAATACAACACTTGCAATACTTAAAGAACATAAGCACACAGAAATTATACCTAATAAAATGTAAACAGATGTGATTAGCCAGAATGCGAATAAATATAAATTCTTATTACAATACCTACCACTAATCACATTCGGATCGTAATTTGGTTCAAATTCTTTATAAACCCAAACAGAACCTAAAAAAATTTCGTTAAAAATATATTATAGCAAAATCATAATTACCAATTATAAACCAGCCTAACATAAAACAGTTTAGAAGAGTTTGCATCGGAGACTGTCTCAGTTGTTCTTCTTCTCTTTCAACATCGGTTTGTCGTACACGTGAAGAAAGATGAAGTAACTGTTTTAGAATACCAAAAATTCCTAAAAAAGTTACCTATTTAGTTTATAGCTTTATATGCATAATAACAGTAACCTCCAACTAGCAGATATATAGGTATGTACTCCCCTTGAGGGCACTCATACAAATAAATTGATCCCATTACAATCATGCAAATTGGTATTACAATTGTAACACCCAATATAATTGTACACCCGACTGTAATAAATGCATTAATACTTAATGCTAATAATCATGATAATAACTCGATTATGCATATAACCTACTTGTTCCTAATAATATAATTAAAATATTCTTGAGAAATTCAAAAACGCCTTTACTGGTTCTTTGGGCTTCTCTAACTCTTCCAAATAACGAATCATATGATGGTGGAGGTGCTAAAATCAAAACTGAATTTAATGAACGGTTACTAGTGGTAGATTACCATTAGGATCTATTGCTTCTTCGTAAGTTGGTGGTTCACCCCTTTCATTCGAAGGTAAATCTGTGTTGAAAAAGTTATGGTATGAAGGGGGTGCTACATTAGGTTGGGATTCTCCGCCAGACATCTGGACGGATATGTTTCATTTACATTCACAAATTGTTACTTAATTATACATAATTTCTCGTATAAATAAAATAAAATTACTTTGTACAATTTTTATAAACAAATATACATAATAATATTACTTTTATTTGGTTTTTCATGCGCAATCGCAAATCAATACAAAAAGTAGGTTATGTTTATCATAAAAATTGTAGCATGGCATAGTTACAGCCACAGAAAAAGAATGTATCCTTTTCCTCTTGTTTTGCGTCGGAAAGAAAGCATCAGTGTACACTGTGAGAGGGCATAAGAAAAATAATATATTGTCGTAGGCATTCTTCCTCCTGTTAGAGTCATTTGAGAACCTCAATTTTTAATGTGCATACATCTACATAATTACACTGCGTAATTTCAAACATCTCTGACACTCCACTATGACAATTCCTTGTTCTCTTGGAAATCCCCAAAGGCTCAACCTCCAAATCAATACCTATCCCCTTACATTCTGAGACATCTGCAGTAGTAGTTTAGGTTCGTTCATTTAATTCTAGTTGTCGGATGTGTATGTTTAATATCTGAACACTACAATAAAATTTGTAGACGATATGAAGATCCATGGATGTTGTCATCTCAAAATGGGATTGTCAATTGAATGTAATGAATAAAACGCAAAACCCTATATATACATAGGGTGTCCTATGACGAGAGGAAGATATTTGAGGAGATGATTATACAGCTCATTTCCAACAAAAAAATGTAAGGGTCCAATTTTCAACTGTTTCAGAGATATTTCGTTTTTATAGTTTTTGTGATTTTTAACAATATTACATATTTACTAAAATTATGACTTTCCCATTCCACATAGCAAAGAGACAGATACATCACGTGAAACGCCATAAGATTTCAAATCAGACAGCCCTTACACAATACTCTAAAATTGTATGTCAACTAAACTAGAAGTATTTATAATCAAGAGTAGCTCTTTCTTATTCATTGTTGATGTTTCTCTTACTGTATGTTAATAAGTTTCAAGTCACTAGCTCAGCAAAATACAGAAAAAAACCAAAGTTTTGTCTTTTAAAACTAAAAAACAGCTATGTAATATTTTCTTTGCAATTAAAGTTTAACTCGATTTACATTTGAAGCACTCAAATATTGTATATTACAACAAACAACTATTTATATTTACGATATTTATTTACAATATTTAAGATAAATTAATTGATTATATGATTATTTGATATTATAACTGCAGAAATTGCTGAAAATTACCCCCTGCTTCTCGAATACATAGCCTACTTCGTCGAGACACTGCTTTCGCAGCACGCACATTCTGTTAGGATTTTCTTGTAAGGATTGACAAGCTTTTTTAATTTTCAACATCAATTCCTCCCTGGAGTTGATAGGCTGCGAATAGACTTTGGTTTTTAAGTAACCCCAAACATAAAAGTCAAGAGGTGTTAAGTCTGGGCTGTGCGGTGGCCATTTAATGGGACCGTAACATCCTAACCATCTTCCTGGATAATTTTCATTCAGCCACATAGGGACTTGTCTACCAGTATGAGCTGGACATCCGTCCAATTGAAACCAAGATCGCTGTCGTGCTAACAAATGGACATTTTCCGGGCGAGGGTTAAGCTCATTTTCTAATAAATTTAGAAAACTATCCCCTATTAATGTATTTTGAATTACGTAACGCGTAATTAAACAGTTTCCCATTAGTCCTAATCAAACATTACCTGAGAATTGATGTGATATGCACGTTGGGTTACAAATGGATTTTTCAGATTCCAATGATGCCAGTTACGTGAATTAAACATTCCTGCACGCGTAAATGTTGCCTCATCCGTCCATATTATTTGTTTTTAAAAAATTGCCTGTCTTCGACGCATACCCGTAGGTACCAATGGCAGAAATTGACGCGGATTTCCTTGTCGCTTTTTAGTAAATCTTGAACTTGAACTTATGTTCATGGAAAGGGTGTCCACTATCTGAACGAAGTGTCTATGTACCAAACTATGAGTAATGTTAAGCCTCCTAGCTACTCTACGTGTGCTAATTGTAGGATCTTCATCGAAAATTCTGAGAATGTTTACAGCAAGATTTTCATTTTCATTCATTTCTCAAACACCAGTCTCCCTCAACGTGCAGTAATCGCTGACAAAGGTTCTGTTATCGAGAATTAAAATTATGCATCCGCGATGACAATACAATTTTTTTGCATTGTAGGTAGCCGGCCGCGAAAATTTTATTGTTGTAATAAACGTTTGTCAAATCACCATTGTTACCACGAGAAAAAAGATAATTAGTTGATTTTTAATATCTTGATAATACGTCGTAATTTGCTAATGTTTTCAACATATTTTATTTAGATATTTTATGGAAGGAATGTAGCATTGTTTGTAACTAATATGTATGTAGACACATGTTAGGGGGTGAGTAGCAGATGCACGCTTAAAAATGCTTTACTGAAGGGGCGTAACGAATCATTGGAATTTCTTATGCGCGCTCTTGATGTAAAAACATGTCACTAGCTTAATAAGTAATTGTGTCGGTACAGACCGCGTGCAAAAGATATCTTTCTTATTTGAAACTTCGAGAGAAATGTAGAGGGTCACGAACGAATGCATATTTTTTAAATTAAGATGTCGTGCAATAATAATATGAAACTGTTCCAACGGAAATTAATGTTTCTTGTTTTTTATTACTTTTGAAAAATGGGGGTGGTTTTTCGGGAGTAGATATAGTTAGTTTTGAAATCGAAGGGGGAGCAGTTACAGTTAGAGTGGCATTCGAGCCAGATCGATTTTTGTGTTAATTAAATACCTTCATTGTAAACAGTTTGTCTAAAAATATTTCGTGCGTGTACATTTTCTTTTGAATTAGCCAACACTAATTTGTCTTTTCTTTCAAGTGTTAGTTGTAATGTGTGTATCAAATATTAATCTATAAGCAATAGTCGCCCTTTTTGAAGTTAAACCGCGTGAGTTAACGATTTGTGTCTGTGATCAATTAAGGGAATATGTATTCTAGTGTAAGTATATATTTTTGTATAACTGAAAGCTCGCAGCAAATCATTTTTACCAGCCGAGATAACATATTAAATACCAAACATTGTTTTGCAAAGGTATCTTATTCGTACGCGGGCTCATTAAGCTGAAATCTGCTAAAATAAAAATACAGTACAAGACCCTCTCACTCTGGTATTTGTGTGAATTAGCATTGTTGGTTGTTGGTTATATTTACATTTGTGCATAGGTGGCTGGTGAAGGGTATATGATACCTCTGGTTACTAATTGTAAAAGGCAATTTCCAGTAGGTACACACTCCCAAGCCAGACCATTAAACACCTCGAATTTTTATTTCTATTCTTTTTATTTGTTGTATAGATGAATGTGTAACCTGAGAGAGGAGCACCGTATTTTTCTAACGCACTCAAACTTATATATCGGTCACGATGTTAGTGATCTATTTATAACTTACCCTTGTAAGGCTTTGTGTTTTAATGAGTTTTTTTTGTCAGTGTGTTTAAGTAGAATTATTTGCCTGCGAGCTGATTTCTCTTTGTATCTGCTTTATTGTACTTTGATTTAAGTATGCTGTTCTTTAGTGCTCACTAAACAATTGGGTACGTGCAAATTCCTTGTCTATTTTCTTTTGTCCTTTCCTTTACCTTATTATCACCTATGCCATTTTACTCTTGTTGGATTTTATATGCACCGTAATTTGTTTTATTGCTTTATGTGCTTATTCACTTAAAGACCGGCATGATTGGTTTTTTAACCCTTTACACACTTGTTTGGTGTTACGATTTTTATTATAAGTTTTATTTTGATTATTTATGACCCGATTGTACGTGTGACTACATGTGTTTTTTTATTATTGTGTTTGTGCGTAACTAAACTTCTTTTTATTCATTTTCTCTTAATGTTATAATTTTGTATGCGCTTTAACCTGATTTAATGGTGTTTTGTTATATATTTAACCCTTTCATTGTTTTTTTTGTGTTATTTGATTTATTAATGTACTTGTACAATTACTTATTTATGAATAAAGTGGGTTTTATTGGTGGTTCTTTTCCACAATAGTAGATTAACGGGCTGAACCACTGCTGCGCAACGCCCGTTAATTTTAATTTCAGTAGTTTCATTTTTTTTTTACCTGCCCCTCATGATGTAACGCTTACCTCATCCAACCTATCTAATTCAAATAGCACAACGTACCTAACACTAGACGACCACATCGTTTGATCAGATTTGAGGTTTGCGAGTAATTAAATATCAGACTTGTAAATAAATTCTAATCTTTTAATTATTGTCAGGAAAGTCCATGTAAGGCAAACAATTAATTTGAGTAATAGTAACATTATTGTCAGTCAAGTTAAGATAAATCACTTAGCGATTGTTTTGTTCTTGAATTTGCATTATTACAAATAAGTTCAAATTACGCTTTTCAAGGCAAGGTACCTGGGGGACGCTATAGCATTGTGCATAAAAATCCATAATTAAACTATAATTAACATAAATTCCAGTTGTCAATGTTTTAAATAATAGTTTCAACGTCAAACTGGCAGAGCACTTTTGGTGTAAAGGTTAAATGATTGCCTGCCATGCGGTCGGTGCGGGTTCGATTCCCGGCCAATTCAACTTTTTTTTTAACTGTCAATAAACTTCAATTTGACATTGTTGACCGTACAAATTACTTTATTTTATAAATTAAACATAACTAATTATTTTAAACAAATTATGAATAAATTAAATCATGATCTTGGATTTAAAAAAATAAGTGTAGCACGGTTGATAGATTTAAATATTTGACAAGACTAAAAAGTAAAAGATAATATTATGCAAAAAGAAACTTTTTTTAAAAAGCACGCTCTTATTGACACGTAGAAAGTTCACTAAAAAGGAGAAAATAATGTCTTTATTTGCACCAAAATGTGATCAAAATTCTTTACGGCTAAAAATAAATGCGTGAGGCGCTCATCATAATTCATTTCTCTCCGGCACGTGTTTATAATATGAGCGACCAACGCTTTTATTTTTAATCGTCAATTCGTAAATATCATAAATAGTTCTTTGCTGTAAAATACAATATTTGAGTGCTTCAAACGTAAATCGAGTTAAACTTTAATTGCAAAGAAAATATTACACAGCTTTGTTTTAGCTTTAAAAAACAATACTTTGGAGATATTTTTTCTGTATTTTGCTGAGCTAGTGACTTGAAACTTATTAACATACAGCGAGAGAAACATTAACAATGAAAGTAGTATAGCTATGTCACTTCTGGACCACTTTTCTACTATACTTTTTCTACGAGTGTTTTTGCTCACATACACATTCGCTGCGTCCAAGGTCAAGGTGATTGATGGTCGCGTACACAAAGTATATTCTTCAAGGTCACGTATAGCTAAACGAATCCTAACTCACCGTGCGCGCACGCGCTCCTCGCTTCAAGGTCAAACCTAAAAATAGTTAGGCCGATACTAAATCAAATTTTCTCCAAGCACTTCCTAGAATTTTTTTGAGTCAAGGTCACGTGTTAATTCCTGGAAGTTATTAAAATTCTTAGAAATCAATTTTCAACGTCAGGGGTATCGTATTACAGTTCAGAGACAGATTGCTGTCTATGCTAAAAGATAGATCAAGTTTAAATGGTTCATGTATTGGCTAAATGCCCCTCAAGGTCAAATTCTTGGGCATAGCAAAATAAGCATTCCTAATCAATGACTTTTGTACGTCTTAGAAGTTATTACAATTCCTAGAAATCACTGGCCACCTGCAGAGGTCTCCCGACCATATTCCGTCACTAGATTTGAAAAGTCACTAGATTTGTGTTCAAGGTCAAGTGCAGTGAAGCTGTGAGTAATCCTTTGAAATTTTTCAAGGTTACGGTTTTGGTGGGAAATTTTCGCCAAGCAATTCTTAGAATATGGCCGAGTCAAGACCGTGTGTTAAGTTAGTATTACAACAATTTTCAAGGTCACCTACACAGCTGTTAAATAGGTTTTTTAAGCTCATTATAGGTGCGTTGGATTCTTGGTATATAGGAGGATATTCTTCAAGGTCGCGAGCGTTCGCAGTAAACAATTGGAAGGGGATGCTCTTAGTATATTCTTAAAGGTCACCAGAGTTTCGGATAAGATCGGAGCTATCTGTTCGGGGAAACAGCCACCTGTTTATTGTCAACAGCTATCTGTTCGGGGTAACAATTACCTGGTTAATGTAAACAGCTATCTGTTTAGGGAAACATCTATCTGTTTCGGGCAATTCTTGGCTGAGTCAAGTTGTTAATTTAGTTATTACAATTCTTAGAGTTCTCAAGCCCCACTTCTGATCCACTTTTCTTACCAGAAAAGCAACTAGGTCAAGATCGCTGTGTATTCTTCAAGGTCACGTATAGGTATGCGGATCCTAACTCATTGTGCACTTACACGTCTCCTGATCTTATCCGATCCTACTATTCAAGGTCAAATACTTGGAAATAAGCATTCCTAATCAATTAATGTTATCAATTAATGTTATGTGCAGTTAGAAATCTAGACAGCTCGTGGAAACATGAAGAATGAATGCTATTATCTGATCATATCCGATCTTACCCGATCTTATCTGATCTTATCCGATCTTATTCAATCTTACTCGATCATACCCGATCCTATCCCAAGGGTGATCCTGGATCACATTATACGAATTTCTGTGAGAGAGGGGGGAGAGAGAGATTACTCTATGCTTTGAGTCAAGATCGAAAATATAGCTATGAGGATATTAAATCAAAGTATATGAATTTTGCATTGAAGATCAAAGCAGTTAGTCAGTCGTGGACGTGTGCACCCTCGTTAGTCCTATAGGGCCGATGCTGACTCATGCCGGAATTGCAGTAAGTGTGTGAGAGTGCGCCAGTTCTGATCCATGTGGTTGAAAAAATCTGAAGCTTGTGTGTATCATATTACAATTTTTAGAAAAAGTTTCAACTTATATAAACCTCAGCGAGCTGTGTAGTGAGATCAATCAGTGAGCAAACATGGAATTACCATGGTTAAACCAAAGCTCATATTGCAAACCCTTTAAAAATGCGCGGGACCTCGAGCTATCGAAAAAGTATAAAGTGATAAATGTGGCAGTACTTAATACTAAGTACGGTGAACGTATAGTAACGGAAACGGGCGATTTTAAATGCGTATTACCTCAACGCTTTTATGAGTATTTCAAACAAGAAGCTCGAATGGAGGAATTTAAAACGCTAAACATGAAGGATGTAGTTTGGTGCAACCGGAAAAACAACAAACATAACATTCTATTTTCAATAGTGCCCCTCTCCCACCCCACCCATTGCTTTAACTAGAATCATTTCCTACGTAGTGTTTAATCGTAGTGCAATTGCGAGCAAGTCATGCAGAGCAGCAATAAAAGCATTTCTGGAACGATCAAAACTCAGAAGTTCACCGTTATATATGGATACCCCACATAGTTGCAGTAATTTGTGCAGTTGGTGCTGTCAAAATAGTGATGGTAGTAACGGGAAACAGGATGAAAGTTATTCTTCTCGTAACACTGATCCATCATCATCATCATTTCTAGTTAATGATGCAGTGTATAAACAAGTAGCTAAGGAATACTTAATCCTATTTTTATTATAAACTGTCGAACGATACTCATCATGCAAAACATATTGAAATTGTACACACCTCAACCTTGCTCCAGTAATGCGTATGGGTTGTGGCGACTGTAATCAAAGTGATAATGTGGTATTAGAAATGAAGGAGTTGAATGAACTTCTACGATGGCATTCATTTGTAGAATTGCAATTTTTCAATGCAATGTTGAAAACTGTTATGATAGAAAACTACAACTGCTGCTCTTGCACATTCAATGGTCATAATGTAGAAGAACTATTCAATTTAAAGGATATAGTAAGCTATAGATTGGAATTTCTTGAATCTTACATTTGGCATGTTTTTATGAAAAGTTCATATAACAAGTTGTTGACTACCGTCGTTTTCGTGCGCAGGAATTCTATGGTAGTGATGATGATATTTAAAAGACATTGAAGATGTTATAAATGCTAAGTATAATATTAATTCACATAACACTGTATGCCTAATGAGATATTTTATTATCGTCCTGCATATGTAATGTATAGCATTTACTAAATAAGTATTATATTGATAACTATGATTTGTTTTTGTATGATCTCAAATCTAGGTATAAAAACACCCTGCTTTATATCTAAGTGGGAAGCAGGTGGTGGTGGTTTAGTGAATACTCTAATCAATAAACTCCCGTTTGAATTGTATTTACCTGATACAAAGTTAGACTAGCTGTTCAAGGTAAACGGGTACCTTTTCGGTAAACCCCATTTTGCTACAGTGTATAATAGTAATAAGGAGATGATATCAAAGAAAAACAAAGTAAATGATTTATGTATTAGCTAAATTGAAGCAAGCTCTTCAAGGGTAAATCATTCTTAAAAATCGAATTACTTCGTGGAAACGAGAAAAATGATGCGGTTGCTGAGAGAGAGAGAGAGAGCTGTTATAATACTCTTTTGCTAAACCAGGCAACACCACATGACCTTGAGACATGACAACACTGTACTTGCGAGACAGCAACCTATCATTCTTCTTCCAAGAACTAATCTTCCGTCAAGCGGCTCTAATGAAATTGACTTTTTATATTTTGACATAGGTAAATGTCTAGGCGGTTAGCCATTAGGTATATATTATACGTATAAGTAGTTACTACATAATACTGCTGTCCTAACCAGGATCTGGACGAGGTAGTTTACCCCAAGAACTAGATCCGTTCCCCCAAATAGATAACCGTTCCCCCGAAACCGGTATCTGTTTCTCACATACAGATACCCGTTTCCCAGATCATTCAGCTAACCGGGCGCTGGAACCTACATGTGGGTGATCAAGCCAGCTACCAGATGGGGAGGTTCGGTTCTGACCCACAGAATACGAATTTCACTTTTGGAAATAGTAAAATAAGCGTTTCTATCTTACCCGATCTTGCCCGGTCCTATCCGATCTTATCCGAATTAGCTTGTTATCACAGTACAATTCTTAGAAATATTTTCAAGGTTAGTGGTTTCAAGGATGCCGGTTTATAATAAAAGGCTTGCTTGCTTGGAGGTGATTCAGTTTAGCAGAAATGACGAAAGTAGTACGAAGAGAAATGAAAGCAAAAGTATTAAGTGTAGAGGAGAGAAAAAAGAGACTTGATGAACTACTAAAGAAAATAAAAAAATTAAAAGTAGATGTAGAGTTGTATGAAATGAATATAAAAATGAATCAGCTTCGAGTTAACAATGCAAATTATAAAGCAGATATATACTTGTGTGATGTACACACGCACACCTGCACACAATGTATACAATGATAATATTTGCTAGATTAGAACAGTCTATGTTTGGCTTACCATGCTAAAGCACTCACGAACACGTAGAGGGATGGATATAGGGGGATATTGAATTGTCAAGAGGTGCTTATGAACGGCTACCTCAAATTTTTCATATCATAAAAGAGAAGAAAACAAGAACTATGGAGATCATTAAACGTGAACAAAACTAAGATTGTGGTGTTCAATCGGGAAGGTGGAAAGGTGAGTAGAGTATTTACTCTGCAAGATGAAATTGTGGAGCAAGTGGACGAGCTGGTATATCTCGGTAGAATGTTTACTGCAGATGGTACAATTGAGAGCGAGATTGGACGAAGGGTCAATGCTGGAAGGAAAGTGATTGGAAGTATGTGGACTATAATGAGAAATAAAAGCATGAGTCTAGCTGCGAAACGAGCAATCTATAATGGCGTATTCGTCCCGTCAGTACTGTATGGAAGTGAGACATGGGTATGTCAAAAAAAGCACGAAAGAAAAATAAATGCCGTGGGTATGAGATTTCTGAGAAGCGCATGTGGTAAAACGAGACGGGACAAGATAAAAAATGAATGCGTAATGAGGGAGTGTGGTGAGGAAAAGACTATGATGGATAGATATAAAAGTTGTACATTACGTTGGTTTGGTCACATTGAGAGAATTAACAACGCAAGATTAACGAAACAAATATATGTGGGTGAGGTTAGGGGAAAGGCCGGGCCTGGTAGGCCGCGTAAAACTTGGCTGAATGTAGTAGAATCTATGATAAAGGAAAGAAAGGTAAGGAGTTTTAAAAACAAAAGGGCATGTCAGAGACTATGTGAATCTTGCGGAAGCTAGAGGTATGCGGAGATAGGAAAGCATGGAGAAAGATTGTGAATGAAAAATAAATAAGAGGCAGGGATTGTTTTGCCTACCCCGCAAGGGAATGGCGTGAAGGTTAAGTTAAGTTTATTCTCTCATTAGCTTCATCGACGATGCCGTAAACACAGATTTCTTTGTTTGTTTCTGCTTCTTCTTCTAATCTTGATAAATATGCCTTATGTGCAACCATACCTTTTTTGATCAAGTTAGTAGTTAAAGGTACCTTGTGACAACAGTTTTCAAACTTTTTCAGACCATCCTTAATTATCTGTGTAGTATTCAAAGATGACTCGGAGAGATTTATTCTCGAGTCAGTCAAAAAGTTTGAGGTCTGGAAAACCCTCTTTCAACATCAGAATTTCCGTGTGGTACAACCAAAATTGATTTAACCACCTTAATCAACTCTGGATATTTATCGTTTTCCAGAGCATCTTTTAGATCAAATATTTTGCTGTAGTGTGAATCAATTCTTTTGTACACTACTTTGTTTTCAGTTTCGACAATGTACCAATCTTTTGCTATATTTTTGCACTGCAGAGTTTTCCATCCAACTAAAATATCAACATTGATAGGTGGCAAAACATGTAAATCACTTGAGAGCTTCTTGATTGATTCAATGGTCCACTGCTTGCATAGATTTTCTGGTTTTAAGCAAGCTGCTTCTCTGATAATGACGTTGTGAAAAGGTAACATTTCTGACAATGTTTTTGCTAACTGACTAATGAACTTTCGCATCAACGCCAGTTGTTCTTTTTGTTGATTAGGAAGTAAACTAATCGATTCTTTCCTAGTCTCAACTCCAATTTCTAGGTTGCAATCATCGACTTCATTTTCAACAGAGGGGAATTTTTGTCTGTCAACTGATCAATACTCTTCTTCATAACATCAGTTTTAACAAATTTAGAATATAAGTTTCTAACAATTTGCTTCGTATGTTCATACAAAAGATGTATTGAGAGGCTTTTCTCGTTGGAAAAATGCAAGAAAGGGGCAACTGCTGGAAGAGCAAAATAAATTAAATAATTTTTAAATTTTAATAAACAAAAATTAAATCTAAAATATACATATTTTCTGTTCTGCATATTTTTTATCTGTTATTAGTTTAATTTAAGTATAATTAAAATCTCAAAGTTTTGTTTTCATTTGCCTTTTCTTTTATCCTAAAATTTTACATTTTGAACGACCATGGACCATGGTTTGCCTGTTATAAATCCTGGCTACGTTGGTTGAAAAATGCAAGAAAGGGTTGCAAGCTGGATGAAATGTTCAAAAGAAAATTTAGCTGAACCATTGTGGTAGCCGTTTTCAACGTTTTCACAATCCTTTGGTACCATGCATTCTGTGACAAGGTTTTGTCTCTCTTAGGCAGTTCAGTGAAAAAATACTCTTATGAAAGCCTACTGGATTTTTATTCTTTCTAATGCAGGTGCAAGTGACAGCCATCTGCAATCAACATGTTTGAAAAATTTTGAAGTTTTGTATCCAAGCTCCTGAACTCCTCGGATCGTACAAGTGATAGTTTGAAAAAGTTTTTCAGATCAATTACTAAATCAACAACTTCTGTACCAAACTCTTTAACAGTTGATCCAAAGGTTATATGTTCCAACATTCAAAAGAGGTGGCAAACTTAGATTCTTTTTCTTTTCTGATATGAGAAAAAACTGTTTTGTTAACGTTTGGTCCATCACATCCCAGAGTCAATAGATTATCAAGCAAGAGCCGACCGTCATTAATACACTTGTAAATTTTGTCCATAATGTCAGTAGCTTTACATTGGCTCATTAGGTAGCTTTGAAGGTGATGAGTGACGACTTTCTTTCTTTCTTCCGACCTGTATTTGATTATAAATCCAATTGCTGCTTAATTTCCTTGTTGGTTAGCTCATCAAAAGGTATTGTAAAAGGAGAACTTGAATTTCGTACATCATTCAATAAGGCTTCATGGAAATAGGACGGATAGCCTCAGTAATTAAATAGGACAATTTTGCAGACCTCATAGAAAATTCAGAAGCGATTTTGCTGTCAGGGAACATGATACGAAACAATTCATTTAGATCGTTTGCAGAGTTGTAAGGCAAATTGCCCTTCACTACTTTCATAGCCCATAGTTCTGCTTTTAGAGAATCATTTTTTGAAGACAAACAAGCCAATGAAACTGGTTGAGCCTTCAAATCTTCATTTGTATTATCGACCTTACTCGAGCAAGACGGAGAAAAGTCATCACCTGAAGAACCTAGCTTACATTAAAATGAAAGGACAAGGGTCTGTTATTTGTTGCTGGCTGCAACACCGTGCGCAATGGGGTGGCCAAGTTCCGACACCGGTTAATTGTACTGCATACCACAACTTAACCTTTGAAATAAAAAATGACTTTCCTCTAATTCGTAAACATAATATTTCATCACTTCATAATATGGAATGGTGGACTTCACCTTAGGAAGAAAAAGTAGAAGTAGATTTTATCCAAAAGTAGGAGTCTTCCTACTTTTTAATAGGAAAAGTAGGAGGGAAAATGAACCCTGCTATAGCCATTGTAACACTGATAATACAAAGAGCGGAAACGATTCTTCTATGCTCAAGGGACTATATGTCAGAAGTTAAGGACGGGTCATTTATAAGACTATTCGCTCTTTTTTTAATACGATCAACGATACTGAGAGCATATTAGGGAGCACCAACCCAGAGGTGATAATTGTATTCTAGAGGTTGAATTTAGGCTTTATACAGCAGAAAAAGTTGCCGGGAAGTAAAGTATTGGCTAGATATGTACAAAAAGCCTACTTTATGAGCAGCTGCTGTAGTAGCCGATCCAAGATGGTCAACCCATGATACGTTTGAAGATAGTTATCCCAACATAATCTGAAAACTTAAGATCTGAGCCATTCATGCTTACAACAGGAAATGATTGATCGTTTTTGACGGACACAAGGCAACACTGAGTTTTTTAGCATTAAATTTAACTCCCCATTCAAGAATACGTTGAATGTCTTTGTTGATTGAAATTGCCATTTCAACTTTACTGTCTTGGTTTGAGATAGACGGTGATTACCATTATTAGTAGACAGATGAATTACAATGAAGAGTGCTGTTGTCAGCAAAGTAATGGACCAGGTTAGATGAAGAAATAAAATCATTTATGTATAGCAGAACAAGTGTTGGTGCTATAACTGATCCCTGTGGCATGCCCATGTTAAAGCTAACTTCCATTAAAAAAAGCCATCAACTACAACACATCTTTTATCAAGGAAACTAGGAACTCAGTTGATGAGCGTATTGTTTAAAACAATGTGAGTTTTGCAAGTAAACACTTATGGCAAACTTGGTCAAATGCTCTTGAGATATCAAAAACGACCACAACTGTTTCACTGGATTCTTCCAAACTTGGCTTAAATATAAAAGATCGCCTGTTAAACGATTCTGTCTAAAACCATATTGATAGTTACTAAGGAGTTAGTTAGTTTCAAGGAAAGAAAGTAGTGCTGATTGATGACTTTTTCCATTATTTTAGACAAAATGGAAGTGATATCAGTTGATCGATAGTTGGGGTGATCGCTCTTATTGCCTTTGTTGGGAATAGGTTGAACATTTGCTAACTTCCATAATGAGGTAAGTTCCCCAGAAGACATAGAGATCGAATAAAGCTTAGATAGGACTGATACTGGTGTAGGGGAGCATTTCTTTGAGACAATAACTGTGATACCATCTGAGCCATTTCACCCTATTGATGATCAATTTTAGAGCTCTACATGAATTTGTATCAATTTATGAAAGACGAACTTGTATCCAAAATTAGAATGATTTCAAAAGATTAGTTTTGTCTACAGAATCAGCAAGTACAGATCTGTCAAAAGATGTCATGGGGGGCAATGAAGATGTACCAAAGTTTTTACTGATGGACATTAGCTAGAAACTTTACAAATACCCAAAGATGTAGCTAGTTCATTGCATTTTCGATGTTCAAACAACTTTTTAGCTTTAGTGATAACACTTTTGCAGGTATTTCCAGCACCAACATATTCTGCATGACTCTCGATTGTTTTATTGATTCAGCACAACCCTTATTGAACCAGGGTTGAGAACGACCTATACGATTTTATTATTTTGGGCATGTATACTCCATACTGAGGATGGCTCGAGATCCTGAAAAAGCAATGTCCAAAGATGTAGACAACTTAAAACAATATTCACGTCATGGAAAGGTTGCAAAGAAATCCTGTAAATCACTCCATTTAGCAGACTTAAAATACCACAAGGTTCTATCAGTGTTGCAAACAACAAAGGAATTAGGGATAGTAGAAGCTATTTGTATTAAAGAATGGTCAGATAGACCTAGTGGTGAAAGAACTGAAGTTTCATCAAGCAATGGGTTTGATGTACAAAGAGATCCCTAACACTGAGTTAATTGCACAAAATGTTGTACTCATTATGAACACTAGAAATCTGATAACGTACTAATTTGTGCTCATAAGCACAAAAAACAAAGCAATTGGTATAACCGAAATTATCAAATAATTTTGATCATGTGACCAGAAAAAAAATATTTTTGTAATGAATCTAAGCATTTAACTTTTAAACATTTTTATCTTTTAAAATTAACATAGGTTTTGCATGGTACAATCAATAAATTTAAGGAAAGGCTCATTTTAGAAATCAATAAAATTCGTCATGTTGCTTAATTTATTGCAATGGATGTTTTAATGATCCACTTATTAATGTATATTAATATATATTTTCATATTTTATATGGTGCTAGTACTATTATAATAACATGTCTAAAATGTAGTAGCATTATTAAGACTCCATACATTAAGACAGACGCATTTATACAGCTTGCCATAATCCTAACAGAATTAATAAAGCTAATAATTTTTTATTTCTTGCAAGAACGAAAAAAAGGTAATTTACTTGACTTTATAACTTATTACTTTAACCGAGTTTTTAGTGCCTTCAATTATTTTCGTCTTACTTTGTACATCAATCTCAATTAGTGGATTACATTATGTATTTTTTATTCAAGAACCAGTTTTGAAATTAGAATTAATTTTAGACTTAATGTTGAGCACAATGTTAATCACTGAACTTATTTTTGGAGTATTAGCATTAATACCATGTATAAATAAGGTTATACATTAAAAAAATCCAGCAATGGATAAGGATTTATTAATCCTAAAGTTACACCAGGTTGTAACAAACAATTGTGATTCAATGATTTAGTTGGAATGAAGCGTGTAAATAATATTGTCTAACTAAATGTACATCCCATACATTCTTAAGTATTAATTAATGCATTAGATTTGTGAACAATACCTAAGTGTTAAATAAACAAAGTGTCGAGTTTTGTTAAACTTTTTGCTTTACGCATTAAAGTATCACATAAATACTGCTACGCAAAAGAGAAGAAAAAAATCTGCGAAAAATCAAAAAGAAAACAAAACTCCATTAAATGTGGGTAATTTAATAAATTAATTTACGTAGTAGACCATTCCATATTTTCATCTTGCGTATTATTTTGCATCGGTTGTTCATGATTTTCATTTGTTTGATGTTGCTTTTGTTCTCCAGCATCGCTTACATCTTTTTCATTTTCTTTTACATCTTTGGGTGGAGATTCCGGTTTTGGTGCTGGTTTATTTACGATCGGTGATACAATATTTTCGAAATTGGAACGTTCCTGTCTTATTTGCGCTACTGTTATTGGTGGAGGTAGATATTTTGGGGTACTATTTAATTGTGCACGACCCTGCTCTAACCATTTATAATTTTGCATCACAGCCTGCTCAACTTTTTTCATATCCTCTTCGCTTATATGTATATATTTTGCATCTTTAGCCCTGAATTAAAAATGATTAGTAATTTGTGTAGGGAATTTGTATTTACGTACTTATACTGCTCCAGTACTTTATTGGCCAATTGTAATGAGCGAGCGAATTCTTCTATAATTGTAGGTCGTATATCATGCTCTAAACGTCGTACTTGTATCGGTTCACCTTTCGATTTTAGCTCTGTTAATTTATCTTGATATACTTGTCTATTACAGTCTTCACCCTCTTCGTATAACCAATTCTCCATGTCATCTAGTTGCCTCACAAGATTATCTCGATCACTATCCAAAACAAACAATGCCAATTCATCATCTGATGATAATTTTCCACGTAGTTCGTATACATATTCTTCGAGAGCATTACGAGCATCGGCACGTTCCTTTTCTTGACGGTCAGCTAATTTAAACAAATTCAGTTTAATTAAAGGAAAGCACAAATATATTCTATTTTTGGTACCTTTACAAAAGGAATTATTTAGCAAATAAATGTCAGTGTTTAACACAAACATTCTCTGATATTGAAAACACTGACCAGTAAGTATAAGGTCCATACAAGTTAAACATGCTGTTCTTCATAAGAAGATTGCAGAATAGGAAAAGCGAAGGAGTGTAAAGTTCATATGATATAGACTTCATGTAAGCAGCACCTTTGAATGGCAAAGCATAAATTACATTACAATTACACATTCATGCTGCCTTGATGGTGAAATGGTTATAGTGCTTGCCTTTCATCCGAGCGGCACGGGTTCAAACCTGGCCGGGGTAACCGTTTTTCTAAAATAGAGAAACACCAAAGCACTACATTTTTTCCGATAGGAAGTAAAACTGAGGGTCCCATGGTAATATGATGATTGACACATTACTAAATAGTACTGAGTGAGTTTTTTTCAATGGTTTTAAATGGAAAGTACCTTTATTATGATGGAGAAAATCTGATGTCGGTGTCCAGGACTCTTTTTACGGATAAACTCAGATCCAAAAGCAAAATTTGATACGTGTAAACGTTTTCGTGTTATGGCACAAAAATGAAAATTTTAGGTTTTCGAAAATTTTGAATAACACTCTTATTTATAAAGATATTCAAAATCAGTAAAAACTTTCTTCAGAATCCGTTACTCATATCAGATAAATTTTATCATCTATAATTTAAAAGTTACGACATAAAGTTGTATTTTTTTAAGTACAAATCGTAGTTGGCCATGGGACTGTTGAAAAGCATTTTTTTAGCTTTTCAAAAATATATGGTTTAATGTAGTTCAACTGAGTATTAATGGTTTTATTCACGTTTAACATATAATATATTGCATCTGGACTATGTAAATGAAACAATATCAATAGTAAGCTGTGCCTGATAAACTGACAAATTAAAAACGTCAACTTTATCTTGCTTCGTAAGTTTACTTCATTTTACAAACAACGAGAAATACACCATAGTATCTTATCAAATAAAAATGCACGTTTAGCCGCTGAATTATACTTGCAAACCTACCCTGAAAGACAACAACCAGACTGAGGATATTTAAACGGTGCGTACACATGAAAGTATTTAAGAATATGCAATAAGTAATGGTTTAGTTTGAAACAAAATTTAATTGATCACAGATCTTTTCAAAAACCACATCCGAAACAATACTTTAATGAAAATGCAGCATGCAGTGGCAGTGCTGGGTTGGGTGGAAACTGAGCCAACAACTTCGTCTAGGGAGATTGTTGATGTTGGGGTGTTCCAAACAAACGCTATAAGAATTTTAAGAAAACACTCATTATCATCCGCACAAATTCAGAAAGGAGCATTTTCTAAACGAGAATGATAAAAAGAAACGGATTACCTTCTGTCAGTGGTATTTACAACAATGCAGAACTGTTAAAAATTTGATCGAATCCATTATTTGGTCGGATGAGACTCATATTAGCAGTGATGGAATTTATAACATCCACAATGCACGTTACTGGTCTGATAATAATTATGTAAGTTACATGAAGAAGGCAGGGGAAATTTGGGTCGAGTGTTTGGTGCTGTATTAAAGGTGCAAGATTTTATTACTATATTTATGAAGGGACACTAAATTCCATAAGATATTTAGAAGACATTCTTCGGACTCATCTAGAGGAATTTTTAGATAATCTTCCATTGCAGCAGCATCAAAACAATAATATAATATTTCAGCAAGATGGCGCTCTTGCCCACAATTCTCAAATGGTAACAGATTATTTACTTTTAAAGTTTCCTAACCAGTGGATGGGATCTTCAGGACCAATTCGTTGGCCAGGCTCGATCACCAGATCTTACTGTTTTAAATTATTTTCTTTGGGGCTTTTTGAAGCATATTGTTTATAAAGGAAAATTGGTGAATTACACCAAAACATCGATTTTGGTTTCTGAGATGTAACTCCAATACATCTTTTAAACGCCCTAAATGCAACAAGGCGGCGCTGCCAATTGTGTATTGAAAAGAAAGGCGCACAAGTTGAAAAATATTTGTAGATCACTATTTATTCATTACATTTGTTCATTCGTTATTTCATATCTTAATAATTAAAAGTGTTTTATCCTCAGAGCCTGCTGTCTCGTCTGCTACGTTGAAAAAAATCAAACACGAATAAAACTATTATTATTTAATTGAACTACATTAAACTTCATATTTTTGAAAAGCCATGGTCAACTACGATTTGTATTTAAAAAAATACAACTTTATGTCATATCTTTTAAGTTATAGACGATAAAATGTATCTGATATGAGCAACGGATTCTAATTTAAAAAGTGCCAGAAGAACGTTTTTACTGATTTTGAATATCTTTATAAATAACAGTGCTATTTTAAAATTTTTGAAAACCTAAAATTTTCATAACTTGAAAATGGTTAGACGTATCAAATTTTGCTTTTGGGTTGAGTTTATTTCCAAAAAAGAGTCCTGGACACCAACATCAGGTATTGCCTATCTTGTGTGATAAGGGTACTTTCCATTTAACACCATCGAAAAAAACTGTACATTGATATTAGCATAATTAGAAAAAAAAATTATAAATTTTTGCTATTTTGAGATTATACGCACCAAAGGGATAGTTTTCAAAAGAGTTCCCAAGTTAGAAGTGAGCTTCACCCCCAAAAACCACCCTTAATGCGCACTAAGTTGGTTTATGCGGTTTTTCTCAGAAACCATTAGCCACACAGAAAATTTTATACTTACTAAAAATGTTCCTTATAAAATTCTCTAGAAAAAAGGTTCTTCTACTTATTTCACTTTATCCAATACATTTCGAGCAATGAGCAATCGAAGTCAGCGGTTCTTTCAGCGTATATTAAATATACGAATTTTTCTTCACCTGAATAAGTTCTAGTTGTTGGACAAGGCGTCGACGTTCTTATATTATTAACAGAAGATAGAGACATTATATTTCTAAAAGAGGCCGTAGCTAATGTGAAAAGACGAATTGATAGCTCCAGGGATTTACAATCATCTAGTATTTTACGCAAATTAAAAGAATCTATTTTTTTATTTGTTCATGTCATAAGTGGCTGTGACATGTTAGGATTTTTTTGGAAAAGAAAAACAACAATATGTACAAATGTCTAATAGGAAAAAAGACCTTGATAGCATCGTAGATGTTTTTAACAACCCAAAGTCAACCCCTGAGGAAATTCAGAAAGCCGGTGAAAGGTTCATACTGGAACTTTCCAAATTTCAACCATCAGAAGGCAGCCTAAACAAGTAACAATACGCTTGTTTTAATACATTGGTTGGCCAAGCAAACAGCACTGCAGTTTTATCAAAATTACCTCCCACATCAGCTGCAGCGCAACAACATTCCCGGCGTACTTTCCTGCAAGTACAAACATGGCGAGAACAACCTTTAAAACCCGGGCTGGAAGAAAATTAACAACAAACTGTCACCTATATACATAACAGAGGCGCTCGCCCCAGCCTCAATTTTATCATTAATAACTGAAAACAACGTTGCGTGAAAAGATGCAGCTGCGTTAAGGCTGGCTTGCGCGTTGTACAACTATGTGTGGAACTTGTCATAGGCAAAGTTGTACGAATACCGAGTACATGGAAGATACTGTAGACGATGGCATGTAGATCAAAGGAAGCTTAGTGGAATAGGCCTTATACTTATAGGGGAAATCACATAAAAAAACGCACCGATAGTTAAAATATTAGAAAAAGAAAACCAAAATATTACACAACATGCTTTTGCTTATATTTTGTAGTACTGTTGCGTGTATACTTTGAATGTTAAATCACTTTTGAGGACTATAAGTCGGAAGGCGACCTGTGTTCGTTTCTATCCCTTTTTTCAATCGGTTATTTCTCAAAATACATTGAATAACATGAAGTAAGCAAAACTACCTTTTTTGTAGAAAATTTTATGAGGAACATTCTCAATAAGTATACAATTTTTTGTCCGACCAACAGTTTCTGAGAAAAATGCCAAAAAGCAACTTAGTGCGCATTAAGGGTGGTTTTTTGGGGTGAAGCTCACATTTCTAACTTGGGAACTATGTTAATTTTGAAAACTCTCCGTTTGGTGTGTATAATCTAATTTTTTTTCTATTCGGCTATTATTGGTCTAATATAACTGTACTAAAAGGTGAAACTCCAGTAGTAGGTCAAAATTCTAGTGCCAGGTAGTGCTAATAACCATTACTAGTTGATGCGTTTAGAGATGCCCAGGGGAGGAGTAATATGTAACTGGAGTGGCATCATAAATTCAGATTTAACGTTAAAACCGGTCAGAGCGGTGAAGTTATACATAGACAGCGTTCTCTCTTCGTCTGTCACACAGTATACAGTTACGGGTACACCGTACACAATTTTAATTAGAAAAATTACGTTTACATATTATTGAAGATGGTTTTTCATTGTAGCACGTAAGGATGTACTAATCGTTTTTCATTGCAGCGTGTAAGGATGTACTTAATCATCAAAACCTGGTAGTAATATAATTTTTTTTTGGTAGGAATGAAAAGTATTTTAATAAAGTGTCAAATATTACTAAAAAGTTTGGTTAGAGTACTATTCCATTATTTAGTAGGTACTTGTTAGAATGTTTACATTATTATTTCACCTTTGTTAAAGAAATCTAATTCATCAAGAAAGCCAAATTTTACGTTTAAAGTGGCCATTAAAATTTTGAAATATGCAAAATCAAAAAACAATGCAAGAACATCCTGCAGTAGAAGATTATTATAGATCTTAATCATGCGAATTAATAAAAAAAATAGTAAGTTTATACTTGGAAATGCGTGTAAAATCCTATGCCAAAAAAGGAAACAAAAAAATGTAATTATAGGTAATAAAGTTACTCTTAGACATGTTTACGTTTCTAGTTTGTAAATTATGATTAAGTTAATTTATATTATGTTATTTAAGCAATTAAATATTTAATGAGTTTTATGTGCGTAACTATTTTTTTTAATAGATTATTCGAGTAACATTACATGGCAGAACTTTTCATTAACCCATTTTAAATCCTAATATTTTAACTTTATAGCATTTCAGAGGATACAATTTTACTAATGAAAAATCAATAAATAAAAAATAATAAATGAAAGCCAAATTATTAAAAATTCGGGGCACCTTAAATGCTAGCAATCATTGGCAAGACAATAAAGCACACATATAAACAGAGAGAAAACGCCGTCCTGCTCGGTTTAAAAGCGGTGAGGGCGGCGGACCATTCTTCTAATAAGGTTGATGCCACTCCAGTTATATATTACAGCTCCCTGGAGATGCCTGACATTTCCGTTTATGCCTAGATCTCAGCCAACAAATACAAAAAAAAAAAATTACACATTCATAATCTTTTTTTTTATACTTTAACAATATAAATTAACTGTACGATAATAAGACCAATCGTTACTTGTGCTGCAGAAAGATAGGTCATGACAAAGGAAGAAGAAATACTACTGCAATTTGAAAGGAAAATTATATGAAAAATATATTATATGTATATATATCTAATATAATATTTTATCAAATAATAAATCAACAAATGGTTATCAAATATCAAATAGCTCGGCTGAGACACAAGACTGTCTAACTCATTTTTGGTTAATTTTGCAAAGGATCAAAAATATCTAGTGTTATGTAAAAATCAGTGTGATAAATCCAAGTACAGTCTAATAAACGATTGAGTGCTTCATGAAAAAAGTTTTTATAGCATCTACCGAGAGCTTCATTGACAACGAAAGTATAACAAGTATTGAGAACTGCACAGTTAATATGTCAATGCGATGAGTGTGTGAGAGCCAAGTGTGAATAAGCGGTGACCATGTGGTGTATATGTTGAGCATAAATAACCAATCACCTTCATGTGTGCACATATATAAAAGTATGAACATGACCTTGATGCTTCTGTAAGCAGGATATAAAGACCTTGATATATAAACGTAATTAAGTAAGAACAATCTATGGCCTTAAGTGTATAAACTAACAAAGAATAATGAGAACTACATTGACGGGCGTGTAAGCTAAGTATGAATTACCTAGGTCTAGTGTGAGTGTGAATATAGGGTATGAAAAAACAATGAGCAGCGACCTTGATGCGAGTAATGTGAATATGAAGGTACAAAATGTTTAGAAGAGGTCTAAAACTCTGTATAATGAACATTGCCCTTAATGTGCACGTAATCTAAATATGAATGAACTAGAATTGGCCTTGAAATATGTATAAGATGAGTAAAAATGGCAAGTGACCATGATGTGTATGTTGAGTATGAATAACCATTGACCTGGTTGTGTAAATGTAATTAAGTATGAACAAGTTGTGACCTTGAACTGTGCAAACTGAGTTGGAATAATGATAGTGAACTTGATAAGAATCAAATCTGAATATGAATCACCAGTGACATGGATGTGGTTTCAAGTTGAGAGTAAAGCATGTGTAGCATAAGTAGCAATGACCAAAGTGGAGTGTTTACATTTGCATGTAAATTGAATATGAATATGAATGAGCAGTGACAAATGGGACTATTTTGACTTGATGTGTATGTATGCTGAGTATGAATAAGCCTAAATAACACAGGGCTCCTGTGTAATCTAAGTATGAATGAAGATATACCCGAAGTATGAAGCACAGGAGTGTGATGTGTGCGTGTACGCGCGCGCGTGCATGCGTCCGTCCGTGCGTGCGTGTGCGCGCGAGTGAGTGCAAGTGAGTGAGAGCGTGTGCGTGTGTGCGCGCGTGTGCAGATAAGTAGTAAAGTCAACATTAATGACCTTTATATGTAATTAAACATGAACAAGTGTGTAAACTGCAAATAATGACCAGTAATATCGATGTGGTTTCAAGTTAAGGTTGAAGTGTGGTGTGTAATGACCAAAATGAGGTGTCTATATTGGATATGAGTAAGTGGCGAGTTTTATGTGCGTGTAAACTGAATAAGAATGGGCCATTAATCTCGATGAGTTGAGTATCAAAGAGCAGTAAATTTAATGTGCTTGTAACTTGAGTGTATAGCCAATCACCTTGATTTAGAGTATGTTAATTCAATGAACTTAGTGTGTGTGTGTGTGTGTGCGCATATGTGTGCGCGCGCATCTAGGCGTACTGCGTAATCAATCTAAAGAAACACTTCAATCATGAATTCTGAACATGTAATCTACCATTACGCTTATATCGTTCAAACTAGATAAATACACAGAAACTATAGTAAATGAGATTTAGCAGTTCTAACTTGTAAGTGAATAACAAAAAAATGGTTAGCCCTATTTCCTTTTGTAAAGATAACCTACCTATAGAGATATGCTTAAAGGAGAATGAAAATAAGACACAATTGCATACCTACCTGCAATCATTTTAAATTCTTGTTCAGTATATTGGTTAATCTCAACCTGTGAAAATCCAATCGTAAGAGATTCAATAGGCAATTCCGTACTTTTCACAATTTGTTTTTTCTTCTTCTCTTTCTTTTCATCACCTTCCTAAATTAAAATAAGATTAATAAAGATCTAATTGTATAATTTCAATGTTACACTGGCCAATAGAGTTAGTAAAAATTAATTCGAAAACCTTAATATAGGTGTGAAAAAAATAAATAAAATAGGAGAGTGCAACAAAGAAACCACACATGTTTAACTAAAAAAAATTAGAAAACGGGGACTGAGAAATGCCAGGCCAGCGCCAGGTTCAATAGCGTACCCGGCTGAACCAGGCAGATATTTTCTTCGTCCAGCCCGATGATCCTACCTCAGGTTGGCCATTGCTTGTTTCATTCTGAGGTGCTTCAGTATTTTCGTTATTCTTCTCGGGTTGGTCTTCCGCAACTTCAGCATCAGGTGATTCCTTGTTTTCTATCAATGATGCACTTGATATACTCATAATACCATGAAGATTTACTCGTGCCTTTACTTTTACTTTTTGAGATTTTCCATCTTGAGTTGGATGTACATCCTTCACGGTCCACATGCCTATAACAATTTCTGTTAAATCAATTTTGCATTATTGCAAACTAAAATTATAAATAGATTGAAATGTAGAATAAGACAATATATATTGTATAGGTGTTTATAAGCTTCAGCAGCTTGTTAAGCAATTAATTCATACCAATATGTCGATCAGGATATGGAACATTGCCCATATAAGAAGCTCGGATTGAAAATGGCTCACGTCGATAAAACGTTAACATCTTTGAGAAAGGAACCGGATGATTTATTGGAAATACTTCAATTTCACCTGGTGCTTCTCCATCACCGCTTGCATCCCATGATAAGGCAATTGGATAGTTCTGAGTATCAGTCACACTAAATTCTCGTACACGAACAGCAGGAGATAACATCGCACATTGAAGTGCACAACCTCGACTTACAGCCTCATCTTGGTTAAGCGTAGTGCTTGATGTACGATGAAATACTTTTTCAATTATAGTTTTAATTGCAGGAATTCGAGTTGATCCTCCCACTATTTCGACAGAATTTATATCCTCTAGTGCTAAGCCAGACTGCTCCAGACATTGTCGTAATGTAACCTCGACACGTTGAAACAGCGAATCACACATAGATTCCATATCAGCCCGCTTTATTTCACTATGCACATCCTTATCTTCCATAAAACATTCTATATTTAAATGTAGGGTAGTAGAATTTGCAGACATCTGTTTTTTGATTTTCTCTACTTCCGCAAGTAAACGTACAAATGCCCTGTTAACAAACACAGTAATTAAAATTCGTATTCTAAGAGTACTGATGCACATTATAGTTTTGAATATCTTCTACACTGAGTAATATCAGTATATTGAAAAATGTTATAATTTGGTTTGACTGACAAAAACATGAAATCACACCATGACTTTATTGATGTAAGGTACTGGCTTGAAATTTTTCAATAGTGGTCTCGACAAAATTTAAAACCACTATTTCCGTTCCTCTTTTGCAAACGATCCACCGCAATGAAATAATTTTTGATTCTTTGTTTTAAATTGCCTTACGAAAAACAGTACTTTTTTATTTTACATGTTCATGTTTCTAATGTATTCTGATCAAAAGCGTATGAGTAAATCATTTTATTATTACATATAATAGGTATACAGTATCAATTTGTTCCTAACCTAAAAATATGTATAAGCAATCAGTACGACAACACGTCCACTTGACAACGCTGATTACACGTCATTGATTTAGTAAGTTTTAAGCTATGGCGTACAACGACTGGTGGCTTGAATAGCGTGTACGTTCAAATCTTCTTGATAATTGTATAGATTATGCTGAAATATTTCACAGAAACACAAAATGGCCGACTTCTGGTTACGGCGAAATTGATCATTCTGTATAATTTTATACTTCAATTTTTATAACTATGCATACACGTCAATGACAATTTACTTAGTTACCTGCAGGTGATATTCGCCAAAAACACAGAGTGGGAGACATCTATTGTAAGTTTTTGTAAACCCCCGAACGATGAACAACAAATATTTCACCATTCAATTGTGTTTGCTTGTAGAATACGTGCGTCGTTTACAAAGTGATTTATTCACAATATTCGATTTCAAAGACCGTTATGTGTGTATTGCATTCGTACATTTTATGACACTTATATTTCCCGTTCTTTAAATATTGCCCAAATCAAGTAATATTTATGTTTGTGGTGGTGTTGAAACTTTTCCATTTCTGAGTTTTCTATTGTACACGGTTATCTCGGCTTAAAATTAGTGTTTCAAAATGCAAAAAGTTCATAAAAATAAGTGTATCAAACCGCGCAGAATTTGTACCACAGTGTTCAACCTATTGTGAAATAGGTATAGTGAAAATGAAATATCTCTACACAGATTTCCATAAGATTTGATCGTTCGTAACCAGTGAAAGGTTATATCATGAATAGGTAAGTCCGTAAGTAACTATATGTATGTGTACAGCCAACATTTTCGACCAGAAGACTATGCCAGTAAGTGTGTCATTGTAAACAATTTAATGTTTCGTTATTTGACTTTTAAAGTGACTGACAACTATTAAGAAGCACATACAAAAAACGTTTTAATACCATAACAGCATATTCCTGTTATGCCACATGATACCATTCACAACCCTATGGACCGAAGTACTAGGAAATGGTAAGACATTAAACTTGTTAATGTATACAGGGTGTCCCAAATAAAGTAGGACAGTATGGGTACCTTTCTTACTATTAAAGATAGAGATTTGGTTAAATGGGCAATATTGTGCCATTTTTTGGGCCGAGTTCGATTCCGTTGAGAAACATTTCAATTTCCGAACAGTTTCGAAATTATCTAAAAACTCAAATATCTCCGTAATTATAAAAGATATGAAAAAAGTTTCAGATCAGAGTTACTTACTTCGATGAGGCACACTTAAAAATGATGTCAAAATAAAATTCAAGATGGCGGTTTCCAAGAAATTAATAGCAACTTTCTTATTAAAATGGGCGCCATATTGGATTATAACACAATTAAATGGGATTTTTTTTCTCTTTTCAACGATGTATAACAACCTATGTACGAATAAAAAATTATAGGAAATATTAATTGCTTTCATTTTAAATCACGTAACCATGATTAATAATAAAACAAAATTTATTATAATACAACTAACTGTCAAATTGTATTAGTTTATTGATTATGTAAATAATTAGTATTGCTGTGTTGTATTATTAAGTGATAAATTTATAATAATTGTTTTTTCTTTAATGATTTCTAATAGCGACCTTTCCAACAAATGAGCAATATTATATGTTTTGTACATACCTAGAGTGCTACAAAAACTCCCGTCTTGCTGCTCAAGAACATCTAACAAATTTTCCAGGCCGTAGGCAACCGGACATGAAAATATTTGCAAGATTAGATTCAAATATGCAGCATTATAGATGTCTTAAAAAGCCCAATAGGAACATAAACGTGGTTACTGAAGATGAGGAATTAACTTTAGCTTGTGTGCAAGCAAATCCGAATATTTCGACTTGAGAAATTGAAGCTCAAGTTAACGTGTCTCATCGAGAATTTAAAAAAAAAACACAATTTCCACGTATATAAATTACACATTGCGCAGACTTTGCGACCAAATGATAATACCCGTGGAACAGCATTTTGTAGATCGTTTTTAAATAAAATTGCAGAAAATGGTGATTTTATAAATCAAGTTTTATGGACTGACGAATCCTGCTTCTCCAATTGTGGATTATTTAATGTTTTTGTGGCATATTGGGAAATGGTTTAGTTGGTCCTATAATTTTTGATGGAACCTTAACAGCGCAGCGTTACATGGAAATTCTGAAAACATGTCTTGAAGATTTATTAGATGATCTGCCTTTGGCACAAAATGTTCAAATATGGTATAAGCAGCGTGGCGCTCCCGCACATAATGCTGGCAATGTTATCCGATATTTAAATGACCGTTTTGATAATAGAGTAATTGCCACCAATACACCTAATCAGTGGCCAGTCAGATCCGCAGATTTAACGCGTCTGGATTTTTATTTATGAGGCACTATAAAAAATAAAGTGTATGGTAGTAATTTTCATTACAACAATGCAGAAGAACTACGTGAAGGAGTGGTGGCGGCCTTTAACGGTGTTCATTGAAATACATTGTGAACAGTTACTAACAGTGTTGTAAAACGTTATCGATTGTGTGTACATGAATACGGCCAGCACTTTGAACATTTATTGTAATGCATTATAGTTTTAGCATTTACTAATATCATGGTGTATCCTGTTTAATTTGTTTAATAAATAATTTTTACTTGCAAATAATTAATCATGGCTACTTGATTTAAAATGAAAACAATTAATATTTCCCATAATTTTTTATTTCGTACATAGGTTGTTATACATCCTTGAAAAGAGGAAAAAAAATCCCATTTAATTGTGTAAAAATCCAATATGGCGCCCATTTATATTTTATTAATGTAAATGGAATTAGAGAGTAGGTACAGGAATGGTTTGCAGTAAGATAAATTAATTGTTAGAATTTTCTTATTTTCATTATTAATTAACATCTACAGACCGACAAAATTGTGAAATACTTTTGACGATAGTGAGCAAGAGTTGGATGTGAGTAAGTTGAGTTTAGAGTGAAGCGTGTGAGAACGTGAGTGTGTGTGTGATGTGTCGTTCATGTGCGTAATAATTGTGGGCGCGTATGTGTGTGTGTGAGCATGCACGCGTGTGATTATGGGAACGTGAGTGAATGAGGTGAAAGTAAAATTGGGCAAGTGTGTGAAAGTGAGTGAGGGTATAAATGAGTGAGAATACAAGTGAGTGAGAGTATAAGGGAGTGTGCGTGCGTGCGTGCGTGCGTACGTGTGTGCTTGCGTGCGTGTGTGTGTGTGTGTGCGCGCGCGTGTGTGTGCGTGCGAGTGTGCGTGTTTGAGCGTGTAAGTGACGGAGCAAGTGAGTGTGCGCGCGTGTATAAGAAACCGTGTGTACATGTTTTCATTTATGGATCGTAACTATTTTTAAAGAATGAATGCTTCAAGGTCTTATGAAACACGTTTTTTACGCTATTTTTTGTGATTTGCCCTTTTTATGCCGTTTTTAAACAAAAATCCTTATTTTAGTTGATTTAGGGATTTTTATGGCGTTTGGTAATGTCTTAATTTTAAAAGTGAAAATTTGATCTAGTCGTCAATTTTTATCCAAATTCTGTAGCAGACGTTCTCTAAGACAAAACAAAGTGTGAAGTTAATTCCTTTATTAACTAACATAATGAAATATATTACTTAAGAATATAACAATGTAAAGCACATTGTGTGTTCAACATTTCTTACATCTTATGGTTTCTTCTTAACGTATGGTTTTTAAATTTCCGAAAAACAATGAATTACGTGAAAAATGGATTTTAAGTAGCGAAAATATGAAATTATTTGATTTAAAGACATTTTGAGTGAGGTTTTGTGTGAAAAACATTTTAATGCACTTCTTAATCCGAAGTATTAAATCGTGTTCCTTTCGCTTGAGTAAAACTGCAATTCCCGACGCTTATGACAAAAAGGAGGTATGTAGTTCCAGTTATGAATTTACCTTTAATCAATTTAACCCTTAACCACTAGTAAAATTTTAAGCGACTGCTATACAGAAAGAGCATTACTGTAGATCAAATTTGATTTTTATTGATTTTTTAATCAAACATATTAAAAATACCTACGCTAAAGCATGAGATACGGGCATTAGTACCTAGTTAAATTAAAGATAGGGAAACGTTTTTTTTTCTAATGTAATGTTTCTATGTATATTTATCTGACTTTGGGAAATACTAATAGAATAAAATTCTAGATTCATGACAAAATTAAAGTTGGCAGAAGCAACCGATACAGTGCTTCATATGGAATAAATTCCTTAAAAAATAAAGAAATAATTTCCATTAAAAACGCACGGGTTGTAAAATTTGTATTTTTAATTGTTATTTTGCTTAGACAAAATATTCATAAGAATTTATAAATGATAAATACTATTACATTTTGTATGTTTTCTAAGTTTTTTCTTTTATCAAACTACTTTAGATGACATTTTTCCCTGTCAATTTTTGTTAGCATTATCAGCACTATTGAAGAGAAATTATGAATCTTCTTTGCGATATATCTATTTACTTAATTTAGTTGTCTTTAGAAAAGTACCTGAAAAACGCTTCCTTAAGGTATTTTTTTCAAAAAAACTGAAACAAGTGCCAGAATCTCGCAGTTTTTCGTGTACCATGAGAGTAGCATAGGGTTTTAAGAGTTGCAAACTACTCTCAGGGTACCTAACAACATATGAAAAAATCGTAGGTACATGCGCGTTTCCGATTTTTAATGTTGTTATTGATTGGACTATAATAAAACGACGTCAAACGTAGCAAATAAACACCAGCTCTATAAAAGGTCATACTACCAAGTTCAATGTGGAACAAACAATACTTGCATTCGAAGGTAATGAATTTATGCAATATTTTAGACACGCACTGTATATTTTATCAATTATACTGCCAACTTCTTCTAAATTTTACATCCACTTAACATAACATAATTATCTACTTAGTACATATGTACTGGTCGCTTGATAATTTTTACTACAACTTGATTTAAGATTCCAGAATATTTTCTTTTTACAAGAACAATTATTTAAGCTAAGTCGCTTATTAATAACGTTAGGAGTTAAAGGGTAATTTAAAATAATTGGTTTTGAAATAAAGATACTAAATACTTAATTTCAATAAAATATTTCAGTTCAAAGCACTGGACAATGTTAAGAAAGTATGCATGTGAGAAGTCTACTGCCTAGGCCCGGCCTTCCAAGAAATGCGGTGGCTACCCGGGCCGCACGGTCGAGACGGATTTGAAATGACCGAAAATATTATTTATAGTGTGACAGATATTTCGAACTTAATACATTGAATTATTAACTTATATACTTTTTCAATTTTTCCTTGGACACTTCATATACATTTTTTAAAATTAATTTACGTTACTGTCATTTTAGATTTACTGTACTCGACATAAAATTTTGAAATGTACCTATTAAACATCGTTTCGGGTCCTACAAATTCTTGCACTCAGGCCCCAAAATTCTGAAAGGCCGGTCCTTATAATGCCTATTTTTCCAAAACCATAACAGTTAATATTAAATAATAATTAAGCTAATAGTTTATAGTTTAATAACGAATATTTTAAGATAGTACGCATCAAAATTGTTTCTTCATTCTTTAAAGGATGAAAACTTGCTGCAAAGGTCCAAGTCAAAGGTCTCCAATGTCCGTAAAAAAAGCGAGAACATTCGTGCATCTAAAAGAGCTATTACAAGTTCTAGAATGTACGAAGAAAATGTAGAATCCAGTAGATTATAAAATGTATCTTCCATATCTAGTGAATCTCAATTCCAAACTCCATCAAAGCTTTGTTTGAAAAGAAAATTATTTCCCTCAGATTCCGAGGGAAGCCTTCGCCTAGCGAAACCAAAAAAGTAAACCTGAAAAATGTAAAAATTGTGAACTAAATAAAAAACTACGTGCTAAAATTAACCGGAAAAATGCAATATTGAAAAGACAATTATTTAATCTACGCCGTACTTTGAAATCAAAATCAAGTACTATCAATTACATCAACAAAAATATTTCCACGGTTATTAAAATGTTAACAACAAAAAAACATCGCTTTACAAATCAAGAAAAAGAACTAGCACTTGGAGTTTATTACAACAGTCCATCATGCTACTGACATATACGCAACAGATTAAAATTGCCATTTCCATCAGTGTCATCTCTACGATATTGGCAACGTGGATTTAAACTGAAAACCGGTATCAACACTCAACTTTTTACATTTCTTCAGTTAAAAGTTGATGGGATGACAAATCCAGAGAAGGAATGTGTTCTCATGATGGATGAAATATCTATCAAAAAGTTCTTGGAATATTCTCCCCCATTAGATTTAACTGAGGGATTTGATGATCTCGGCGAAATAGGAAGATCTGGCAACATTGCAACTCAGGCCTTAGTTTTTATGGTGCGGTGACTACTATTTAGTTGGGAGATGCCAGTATCATATTATTTCAGTTCTGGGACTATCAAAGCCGATAAATTGAAAGAATTTATGCTTATCGCAATCAATAAGCATAGGTTTAAAAGTAAGAGCTATTGTTTCCGATCAGGGATCGAATAATAGAAAAGCTTTTTCCAATTTAGGCATTTATAAGAATAAAACGTCTATTATGATTAACAAGCAGACAATATATACACTATTTGATTTTCCTCACTTAGCTAAAGCGCGCGAAATATTTTAATGAAACAAAATATTTCATTCACGTGCACAAAAACAGCTTCATGGAATGACAGTCAATATCTATGAAATTGACAAGAAAAGCAAAACCGCTAGGGCACTAGTTAAGATCACCCTTGCTCACATACGCCCAAATAATGAAGGTGAAGTATGCCATGCAGATATTTAATGCACGAGTAGCAGCCGCCATACGGACTGCAGTTCGTACTAAGGAATTAAATTCTAAAACTGCCAAAGACAGCTGAATTTGTTTCAATAATGAATAACCTAATAGACTTATTGAACACCACACTACATTTCTCACCAAACCCATACAAATGTGCGTTATCAGTGTATAGACGTTTTCCCTGTGATGAGTTACAAAAAATGTTGAATTTCGTAACAACTTTAAAAGTGTTTAACAGCAAAAATCGTGAGAAAAAAAAACATTTATTGCTTCAACAGATTAGAACATACCATAAGAACTACGTTAAGTTTATGGGAAGACTTGGAGAATGAGAACTACAAGTTTTTACTAACGAACCGTTTGAATCAAGATCCCCTGGAAAATCTATTCTCCATTATTAGAAGCAGGGGCGGCTACAACATGCTCCAAGTTTCGCCAAAATTTGCAGCACAAAATGTACATTAGTGTGGCCGCACCAATTGGAACGCCAAATTGTGAATCAGATGTTTTGCAGGATGGCGTACTAACGGAAAATGTTGAAATTCCGGACAGAGCAGCACCACTGGAGGTAACGCATTCTTCGAACGCCGAACAGTCAAGTAATGGAAGTGAAAGCTCATACCCGCATATGCTTGATTTTAGTTTAGAGTTATGTTCTATAGTGTACATTGCTGGATATGCTGTTTATCAAACATTGAAAAACAATAATTGTGATAATTGTAAGACCCATCATGTGCAAAGAAGACCATTTACTGATTTTTAGAGATTACAGTAGCAATGAACAAGTATTTAAAACGGCCTTCTAATAAAATGGTGAAAATAACATCAATAGTTCTATGTGAATTTCAAAGGTTTTATGAAAAATGGAAATATATAGACAGTTTTAAGGAAAAATGATTTCATCATATAAATCTAAAATTAGAAAAAGCTAATTTATGAACAGAACATTGCAAAGAACATTTAATCTTATTTGTAAATATATTGATAAAAGCAAAATTATATAGGACATTGAAGTGGGAAAGTGTGTCTTTCATTGAATCACTTAAAACAAGTAGAAAATTAAATATTTTGCAAAATGTTTAATCAATTTATTGTAAATATGTAAACATATAGCAACTAATTTTTAAAATAATGTGTAGATGTATATCTAGGTTACTCTTTCAATATCTTTATTATTAATATAATACCAAAGAATACGTAAATTACGTATTCTTTGATACTAACTGTATCATTTCATTTTATAATAACGAATAAGTAATCCATAAAAAATCCGGATGCGGTCTTTCATCTTTGTATATATGTATATTACAGAAAAATTTAATTAAGTTTATTTACTTATAAGGTAATATGTTGTAAATAATTGTTTCTAAAATGATTTTCATTGTTTACTTTAAGTTGGGGAATCTTTAAATTATTATTATATACTTCATTGACTACATTTAATTTCACCTTGTAATAACTAAATAAGTGATCCCTAGAAAATACGATTGTACCATGTACATATGCTTCAGAAAAAAAAAGGTTAATTTACTTATAATAGTATATGTCATATCAGTGTATATTGTTAGAAAATCAAAATTAAAGTCACAATTAAAGGTACAAAAGTAAACATAAAATTCAAACACTACACGGGCAATTTTATTCAACTACAAAACAATGAGAGAGCGGCAATATATCAAAGCACCCGAAAATCTTACGATTGACTGTTCATCATCCTCTTTATTTCAATATGCCGAAATTAGGCGATGTTTTTCTTAACCGGTAGCCGCCCTCATATAAGCATTTCCTAGTTAATAACACTATTTCTGACATGTTTATGGGTTTACATACATCTGAAAAATAAGCATTTCGTAGTTAATAACAATATTTTTGACATATTTATGGGATTTACACAATTTGACATATTAAAAATCGTGATATTTCTAACACATTAGGAAAATAAAACATCTCATTTCGAACAAAAGTTAATCGTTTTCTGGACACATAAAATTAATTATTCTAGAAGAATAATGTTGCTGCAGATTTATTGCATTTTATAAGTCCACAACACAAATACCGTAAAAGTCAATAAAACATCTGATTTCTAACAATATAATATTACATACGGAAAAATTATTTTATTAAAAAGTAAATGTAAATAATTATTTCTAAATTGTACTTCCTAATTTATTTTATGTTGGAATATCTTTACATTATTATTATATTTTGTCAACTCTACATGTATAATACGATTTTGTAATAATAAAATCAAAACAATTGAAAAAAATTGCAGATCCATGTCTGTGTACATAATATAGCATGTATTTAGTAAAATAAATAATAAGTTTATTTAGTTTAAAGGCGTTTTATCACTCAACGTTAAAGGTAATATGTAATGTAATGTGATACTTGTTTATAAATATAAGACGATAACTTATGACAATAAGATACGTGTGAATGTGTGTATTGAATTTGTTTGTGTATCCACCAGAATAAAAGAGCAATACAATATGCCCTGCATGTTAAAAGAAAGCAGAACTGTTTCGATATGTCGGTAACTCATTATTTTAGCTTTGATTTAAACCCTGCCTAGTAACCACTTTTAAACGATAGACAGGCGACACTTACCGACTGTCGAATACATTTGCATGCTCTCATATAGTACCGATACAAAATCATCCTATTTTTTTGTTCCTCTGTTTATATTATCACTCAACGGTTAGGCTTAACCTGCTAAAGCACTTAGGAACGCTTAGGAGGAAGGATAGGGGGATATTGAATTGCCAAGAGATGCCTATGTACGGCTACCTTAAATTTGTTCTTATCATAAGTGAGAGGAAAACAAGAACTAGGAAAATCATTCCAGAGTTTAGAAGCCGTGTAGAAAGACTGTGGTTTGCGCTATTTTGGTACAAGTTAAGATTTGGACTGCATCATTTACACATAACAGAAAAAGTGTAGGCGCTATATCCGATCTCCGTGGCAAGTCCACGTCAACGCCAACTTGTTTTTCAAAGAAGTCATCAACTATGACACGTATTCGTGTTGTATCAAGGATACTAGAAAAGTTAGAAACCCAGTTGATAAGCATACCATTTAACCTAAAAGAGCATGCTTTTGACGACTACAACTGTTTCACCGGATTGTTCTAATGTATTGTTCCAAACTTGGGTCACATATGAAAAAAGAGCAGTTGCTGATCGGTCTTATGTTGTGGGGAAATTCCCCAAAAGAAAAAGAGATCGAATAGAGGTTAGGTAGGACTGGTACTAGTTCGGAGGAGCATTTCTTCAAGACAATAGCTAACAGACCGTCTGGGCCAGTCGCCTTATTGAGATCAAGCCTACTAATGATCGGTTCAAGGAGCTTGTACCAAAAATAAATTGGTTTCATAGTGTATGAGGAAGAGGTGACTAAAGACACATCTTGTCCAGAATCATTAAGACACAAGTTTGATGCAAATAACTTCACAAAAAGATTGGCATTGTCTACAGAATCAGCAACTACAGATCCGTCAAAAGATAGCATGGTGGAAAATGAAGACGAACCTAAGTTTTTACTGATGTCTTTAGTTAAACACCACAATTTACGACTACCCAAAAGAGACGTAGCTAATTCATTGCATTTGCATAGCACCAATGTATTGTGCAAGACTCTCGACCGTTTTATCAAATCCCCATTTAGTATAAAATTTATTTCTTTATTAATAATAATCTGTAAAACTTCAAAAATTAAAAAAAATCATTTAATTAAATACATTGTTATGGTTACGATAAAACAACTGAAAATCGTCCAGTAAAAACAATAGTCTAACGCCTTATCAAATATCATTAAGTTTAATTATTGCATTTATCAATCTTAATAAGTTCATTTTGCTTTGATAATTACTGTAGAAGTGCGTTTAGAAAAGTTTCCAAAATGTATTCCGCTGATGAAAGTTTTATGGATTATTATTAAAATTAGATATACAAAACTTTATATCGTTGAAATCAGAAAAAAATAAGGAATTTAATAAGCTAACTTTCGCTTATGAGTGCTAATTAAAAAAAGGTAAGTTAGGGTTGTAACTCAAAAAGTGCATCTAATTAATCTTAATATTATCTATTAAAAACCTCTTTAAGATTTTACTGTATTTTTAATAACTAAAACGAGTGAACGTTGATTGTAAATTTTAACGATTTTCAGTTTTTTTCGAATAAATCGGAAACTTGGCAACAATGGTCAATTTTCTTTCCGGGTTCTTAATCTTCATGTAATTCTGCTCAATTTTGCTAATTTAACCAATTTTGTATCTCTTATTATAACAAAGTTTCCCATATAATATAGTGAGATTTTTGCCACCCTGTATGTTGAGTACGTACCATGATCCTCGTATTACAGAAACCGCAAAACTGGACAGAACTTCAGATAGGCATGTCGTCAAGCCTACATGTATTACCGACTACAAGAATATGGGGACAGTTGACAAAACCGATATACTCCTTAGTTCGGTTGAATGCATTAGAAGAACAACAAAATGGTATAAAACCTCCTTCTCAACATGGACCTGCTCAATGCTCATGTACTATTCCAAGAAATTGTAAAAAGGAAAATACATATGGCCAAATTCCAAATAGCGCTGATAAAACAAATGATTGAATGGTACACTTCAGGAAGGGTAGTAAAGACTTCTCGACGAGCATTACAAGGAGCACCGCACCGCCTTATGGCCAGACATTTCCCAAAGAAAGCAATTTCTAATAAAGTAAACGTAGAAAAAGTAAAAGTAGAAAAAGGAATCAGAAAGCAAATGCGTTTATTTCTAAAGAGTGCAATGTCGTACTGTACGTAGTTCCATGTTTTGAAATATATTTATTTTTATTTGCATTTGTTTTTTAAGCGTAATATAAGAGAGAATAGTTCTGTATTTGGTACCACTTGTTAGAAGCTTGTCAAAAAAACATTCCAAGGGTAGGCCTGTATCATTCTCCAACGTTTATAAGAGAATGTGAAGGAAAACCGATCCTATTCTACAATTAATTTGACACTTCTTGTCGTTTCCCTGCGTTGACGCTTTTTAGCGCCGCACTGGCCGAGTCGCGCGTTCTTTACATCGCCGCAGCGAAAGGGCGTAATTGTTTTTGTATCAAATATTGTGTTCCATTTAAGAATAATTCATTTTTGAAATTCTATTTAAACGATTTTTATGAATTTCTAATTGTGTATGTGAAATTACAAATTTACCGGCATTTTTTAATTTTACCTATCAAACACCTTCAATATTAATAACAATGGCAAGTTTCATGTAAAAATATAACAATGCACAACATACCAAAAATTCGAACTCTGTTTTAATTAGACATTTTCAAGTGACGTCACAACGCGTGACCTTGCCTGATGTTGGACAACTTTAACACACTTTCTTATGGGATGTGGTTGTTACTGACAATTTTATCGAAAATCGAAAACGTTTCTGTGTTAATTCTTGTAGATGAGGATTGTATTGATACAATTCACCAGAAATAAGTGAATGAAGTGAACAATTATCCTATATAATATTGAAAAGTTCATGCAATTTTTTGGTTAGTTATCATCAAACTCGGCAAATTAAATAATTACATTCAAGGTAACGCTCTTTTAATTGAACCTTATATCAAAATAGCACTACAAGCAGTTATTACAAATAAGTTCAATCAGTCGAGCTTAATTATAATCACTCAAAGCCATTTTTTCTGGAAAGAAAACAAAGCGTACATTATTTACCAAACTTCACATAGGTTTTATTTACCTTATTAAAGCCAGTAACAAAATACTTACAAACTTCTATTACAATGTCGTAAAGGCACGAATGTGTTGATAAAATCTAACCCAAGTATAATATACACTAATAATGTTCATTAATTAACTATGAAATATCTAAACACTATATACTAACATTACAATAAGCCAATTATCACGATTTGTTCAGGAGAAAACTCTAAAAAATCACAGCAAAACACGTAGATCACTATGAAACGCTAACACATGTTGTCCAAGATCAGCTGTTAGAAACGGAGCTTGTGAAGTCAGTGTGATGTACTTGAAAATGCCTAATAGCATTTTAGCTAATTTTAATCTTTCAGAGACCGATCTGTGACTACATAAGTCATTCGGGTAGATTTGGATACGATTTTTGTGCTAAATAATAATCTAAAATGAAAATTTAAAAAATCTCAACCATTCAAAAAGTTGGTGTCCACACAGATACACACAGAAAAAAATGTTGTAACAAAAAATGTAGATTTCGTTCCTTAATACAAAATTAGGATAATAAGTAAACAGTAAGAACAGGAAGTCTTCTTTAATATAACTGAAGATTTTATCACAAAACCAACTTGTGAAAGAGAACATTTTTGGAAATGATCCTGATACTAGTACGAGAATTTTTGTATTCGCTTGACAAGGTTGGATGGCTATACAAGGCACTTTGAAAAAAGGGACTACATCCCTATCATTACCAACTGGTACAAGAACTTCTGCCCACGGATCTTCCCCAAACAGTTCCTCTTTGTGATACTCTTTCACGAACACTTTTCTGTGACGAAACTACATTCATAAGAAATGGAATCAAAAATTTCCAAAACAAAAATGTGTGGGCAATCTAAAATCCTGGTGCTGTACGAGAAGATTCTCCATAAACATTTGGGCTGGAATAATTAATAATGAAGAGGTGTCACTAATGTCCTCAATAAATGAAACACACTAGACTTTTTCATGTGGGGGCAAACACTTACCTATTCAATGGGAAAGCCTAATAATAAAGAGCAACTCATCAAGACGGTTCATGCCATGTTTTATAAGATAAAAACGATGGAGAACTACAACTGGGAACGAGAACTCAGACAGAGGACTGAGTTATGGCCTCTAGTACTTTACTTCAGCTTCAAACAACAATATTTCAAGAACTGTTAGGAACTCGGGAAAAGTGAACAGAATCATTTTTGTTTAAAATTAGACATATAATTTATATACAGAGTATCTCGGATACCTCGGCAGCCATCCTGCATAAAAACAGACACTAATACTTTTTATGGCAGCCATAACGAAAACAAACACAACCTCACCTATTAATTGCGAATTACAGTACATATTCTAGAGACATGTATTTTTTTCATTTGACACCATTTTATGAAGCGGGCTTTATAAATTTATCAAGCAGTATTCTGTAGCTAAACCAGGACACAGCCATAAGAACACAATATTGACATAAATATATGACTTGCAAGCAGAAACAGAAACAAATTTTGTCACCATACTACTATATATCACAGGCATACATCCAACTAATGTGTATAATTCCTAGAAACCGGATAAATATATATTGCATGCAGATAAGTATGACATTTTAGATGAAATCTAAGTAGAATGAGCATATCATGAACATAACTTAAAATGCACAAACACGATGTTAAAAACTTCAACTTTCAAATATCGACACATCACCCAATATAAAATGAAATTTTTTTTTCATTCCAAAATAGAAAACTGTAAACCTACCTTTACACCATAAAATTAACTGCTTTAATGTGTAATCTACAAAAAAACTCCAAAATTAAAAAATGGAAACTAAAAAATAATGCACAGCCTCAATTCCTATAATACAAATTGTTATACGATTGATTACAGACTTCAAATTCAAAACTGGCAAGATTACGTACAAAATTATTCGATAATGCTGCACTACTTGTACGTCACAAGTGAAGTAGTAAAAAATAATTTATTTCATACAGTATAACTTACCTAGCATTATTTTTTGCATCAATTCGATATTTTGTTTGAAATTCCTTGCAGAAATAATTGGCTAATATTAAATCGAAATCTCTGCCACCTAAATGTGAATCAGCTGTCGAGGCGAGCATACGTAATTTCCCTTTATGAAATGCACATGCTGCAACTTGTAGAGACGAATGACCACAATCGACAAATATGACATTTCGCGGCTTTTCGTCAGGTCCGGGTAAATCTTGCTTATAGATACCGTAAGCCAAAGCAGTTGCAGTTGTTTCATTAAATAACCGTAACACATTCAAGCCTGCAATGATAATTACACTTACAGTAACTTAAAGTATAAAAACTTACCTGCGATACAAGCAGAATCTAATAGTGCTTTACGTTCGCTATTTGTAAAATACGAGGGTACTGATATAACACAATCATTCACTTGTGTTTGCAAAGCAGTAGCCGATGTATCTTTTAGTTTTGTTAATAGCATCGCTAAACATTGTTCCGGAGAGAATATGTGTTCTTCATTTAAATAATTTACCTAAAAATAACATTAAATTGTTTGTCCACAAGTTATTAAATTTACTTTAATTCCTACGCCTCCTGATACAGTCTCAATTACGGTAAAGGGTAATAGCTGCAGTTCTCTTTGTACTTGAGGATCATTAAATTTTCTCCCAAGTAATCGTTTTAATCCATAAACTGTGTAACGCATATTAGTAACTTGTTGATTTTTAGCAGCTACTCCTAAGATACGATTCTTTCCAGAAAAAGCAATGTATGATCTAGAGAATTGGGATTAGTGAACATAATTAAAATGAGAATGTACTTACGGTGTGGCTCTTAAACTGTAATCATTCGCAATAGTTTCAATACCTCCTGCTTTTGCAACTGCGACATAACAAGATTCATTTCCAAAGTCAATACCAATTACAGACATTGCAGCCATGACAATAGTTTTTAATTTTTTTTTACGCAAAAAAGGATTTTTTTAGAAATAAATTAAAAGCACCAATTGGAAATAAATGCGTATGGAATGAACGGATTGCAATTCTAGTATAAAACTGTAACACGTTTTTTTTATAATTTAACACAATGTGCTCTCTCACTACCGGTTAGCAAAATCCTTGTCAAGTTAAGTTTGTTTTACAAATGGATAGCCAACTTGAATATGATATTACTCCCTGTTCTAGAATTTTCCAGACGATAATTTTATTTACTGCGCAGACGTACAAATTATGATTTTTTTTTTCTTTGTAAATTATATACACAGCTGCACAAAATCTTTTAGTTTCAATTCGTGTTTAATTTAGTTATAACATGTGACAGAACTTCAAAAAAAATCAATTTCGCTTTTGTTTTCAAATTTCTGTTTTAAAACAGCGGGATTTTAGTGTCAATTATACTCTAATACCTAATTTAAAAGCCATTAATCTACTACACACATTACAAAAGTCTAGGGATATATATTTTTTTATATAAAACTGTGAAGTAATTTGGTTTTTTGGACGTGGTCTGCATGTAATAAATTAATACAATACTTTTACAAAATTTGAAATTAAACTTTTAATTTACAACAAAAGAATGCAGCCTGAAAAAGCTGTGATGCAGAGCCTTAGTGGCAAGCGTGTGCACTGAATACAGGCGGCAATATTTGCTAAATGGAGTGACAAAAGAGATGGTTTTCTAAAAGTATATGTGTGCTACAAGTGGAACTGTCTCCACTGTTGCAAATACAACAAAAGTAAAACATTGCGGCTTAGTTATTTGTAGAACATTACATCAGCTTCATTCGCCGCAGTGTAGAAATCCTAACCGCTATCTTATCAATTGTGGATCGCCTTCCAATCTCGAGTCTCCTAGGCCAAGTAACATTGCAGGCTGCATTTTAGCATTCAAAATGTCATGCCAGCCAAACAATGCAGCATTATTACTGCCGCCGCAGCCAAAATGGTGATCATTTTCTGGCTGTCAAGACTTTGTAATAGCTATTTAAATGTGTATTTCCCAGCTAAAATCTGTGGTTATGAAAGCGCCGGTGAAGCGCTACATTGTAGACTTTTCAACAATTATTGGCTGCCAAACGTCATGGGAACTATTTGTGATGGCTATATTACACCTAAGTCAGAAACTGGTTGTGAGCTACTTGCTTCAAAAAAAATTACAAAACATTTAACATTAATAAAATTATTATTTATTTCGCGTGATTTACTTTCACGTTACATAATTCATATAAGCGTAATCTTCTTTTATTGAAATTGGATTATAGTAATGTATTTGATATATTTTTTTATTTTTGATTTGAAGCACTTACTGCCGTTTGATGTTTTCCCTTAGAAATCTTGTCATTTCGTATGTCGCAGGTGACCACGAGCTTGTGTTGAGTTACTATTTTCAATAAGTGTTTAAAGCAGGTAGAAATTAATTACAAAAGATTTTAAGGTAAATATTTATTATCTGTACCAAAGATCATAAAATTATAAAATAGCAATATTGGAGAAGTGTTCTCTGTTTATTAATAAAACAATTGTTATTTTGTTTATTTAGGTTATGTATCTTCTTTTTATTAATCTTGTTAAAACAAAGGGAAAAGCCCACATATTTCATTCCCTCCCCAAAGGGAGGGCGGGATGTTCGAGCTTTCCGAGCTCCTTTAGCCACAATCATGGATTCCCAGCATACATACCTACGTTACGTATATATACATGGTGGGATTAAGGATGGCCGTGGTCTGGATAGAATCGGAAGGAACGGAGTTAGAGTTCTGAGGGGGAAAATACTACCCTATTATTCGCCTAAGTAGCCATACATGGTGTGCATATACGCAGTAACCATCCCGCTACATATGTATGAAGAAAGTCCCTGAAAAGAACTCATACAAGGTAGATGGTAACGGGAATCGAACCCACGACCTCCCGAATGCTAAGCGGGTCGTGTCATCACTAGCCAAATGGCTGCAGTTTGGTCACCTTTCTTAGCTGTGATGGCTATGAGAATGACTATATGGCAACCAAAAAGCTTTAAATGCCAAATGGTTGCAATTTGGTCATCCTTCTTAGCTGTGATGGCTATGAGGATGAGCACCATATAGCATCCAAATAGCATTAAAAGCTAAATGGCTGCAATTTGGCCATCGTTTGTAGCTGTGCTGACTTACGTATGGCAGCCAAATAGTATTAGTGGCTACATTTTCTAGAAGTTTAACTGGAAATGCGTTAGCAGTGTTAATTTGAAAGCCAATTTGCAGCAGTCTAAAATACAGCTATAATTAAGCTGCCACGACGTTGTCGCAGCCGTATTTTAGCTGCAATAGCCAAGCGGTATGGGACGTTTCGCTGCGGCCGATTCGCCGCCGCCGATTTTCCGCCACCAGTTCGCCGCGGCCGTTTCGCCGTCAGGCCATTTCGCCGCCGGCCCAGTTCGCCGACAGAACAATTTTAGTATTTGGAATAACATATGCGCCCATTACGAAACTTTCTCTGTGCGTATTAAAAATTTTTAATCTTTTCAGAAAGATGTTTTTTAAAGCTTATCTTGTACTTTTAGAAAATTAATATGGCAACGTTTATTTTTTATACTTCTAAAAAAATGTGTTTTTAACGCTGATGTTTTGTTCTTTTAGAAAATTTCCAAATAAGTAATAGTAAAATAATACTAGATATTATCCATTATAGCCTATGTAAATTCCTAGTTGTCTAGGTAATAATTTTTGAATTAGCTACATTAATTCTGTTTTGTAACATCTTTGAGTATACAAGACATCAACTTAGGTTGATCGATTCTTGGAATTTCTTTATTAAATTAGAGGGAAAGTTTAGATACTGTACCTTATAAAAAATAAACATTACCATATTAATTTTCTAAAGAACAAAATAAGCGTTAAAAAATATTTTTCTAAAATGATTAAAAATTGCTGTAAGAAGCAATAGCCGTGCTGTTTTTTTAATACGCACAGAGAAAGCTTCGTAATGGGTGTATATGTTATTCCAAATATTAAAATTGTTCTGGCGGCGAACTGGTCCTACAGCGAAACGGCTGGCAGCGAAACGGCATGGCGGCGAAACGGCCGCGGCTAAACGGCAGGCGGCGAAACGGCCGCGGCTAAACGGCAGCGGCGAAACGGCCGCGGCGAAACGTCCTAGACCCATAGCCAAATGGTAATGAATTGTTACTTGGGAGATCTTTCTAGAAGCTACCGTAAGTTATATAAAGACGCACGTTAGTAGTGAAACGGGAAGTGGGTTTCTATAGTAAGTCGCGTGTAGATCAGAAATAAATATGCAAAATAAATTTAGTTGTTGGTTGATATAAATTACGTGTAGTGAAAAGTTAAATATAAACTGTAGAAATTAAGTGTTGTATAATATAGTGTTCTTAGTTTTTTAATAAATTTCAACGCTTTGAAGGAAAAGTAAAACTTTATTAATTGACAATTCTGTTATACCTCTGACCACTTGAATAGTTAGTGATACCTTATACAGTTCAACAGTAAACACATATGCGCTACAGAGTTGTACCTATGTAATACCTCTCTCCTTGATTGAAACTATAATTACTTAAATAATATGGGGGGTATCTTAAACGTGTAGACCTTATTAATTCGTTGGAGACATGCGATTCACTACTTGCAGATATTGCTGATATGAGTGTCGCAAGTTTCTTCACTATTCACTATTCTGTGGTGATTCCTGAGAAGCTGGTGAAGTTTGAACCTGATAGGATGTTTCTGGAAGGTATTTATCGTCATCAATAGTAGGTATCTAATAAAATGAAATTAGGTATTTTTTATTTTTATGCATGCTTTAAATCATGTGATGAATTTGTTGAATTCTGTGTTACTTCTGGTTTTGCTGTTTGGTTGTGAAAATGAAGTTCTTTTTGAATAATTTTCCTTGCTATTTGAACAAAAATCATCCTTATGTCCTGTTTGGTGACATCTACTACAGTGATGTTTTTGTACATGCATATTTTGGAATGCATCTGGAATCCTTCTCATATTGTTTAGTACTCGATGATGATGATGATTTTTCTTTAATTTTGCATACATTTGAAGAACATGTTTCTTGAATCATGTTAGTATCCTTAAGATTAAGAATTCTCTGACATTCAGCTATTAATATTTGAATGTTATAATCCTTATTTGAATCAAGCAGTGATAACAATTTGGTTCTTATATCTGAATCTTCTGATGATTGTATACTACATACAAACATAAGCCATTTGAATTGATCTACAGTAACATTTTTTAAATCGAAATCTTCACTAAACTTGTTAACTTTTGCAGCGCATGAAACAAAATCGTCTGAATATTCTTTAATCAGCTTAAGACAACAATGTCGAAGGTTATCTTATGTATTTTTGAATTGTGATTGATTTTAGCAAGCTGTAAGTTAAGCCGGACTAGTATTTTTGAATTGTAAGGTTTTTTGCGAGCTGTAAGTTATGATTTGATTGATTAAGATTAAATTGGGTTAGATTGCTATGCGGATGATCGACTGTATTCACACAACGGTGCCCTCACGTTTAGGGAGAGTACCAGCTCTTATTGTCGATTAGCCTTATCTACAAAGTAAGCGGTCGCTCATAGGAGCTAGGTGTATACAGTGGGAGAATCCTTAACTGAAGTTTATGAAGAATTGTTAGCACAGCTTCTTGTTTGATTTGGTTGAGATTGATTTGAATTGATTAATTGATTTGACTGAGATTGTTTGATTTGGTCTCATATGCCGATTTGATTAATTTCTGACTTTTGACACGGGGCGAAGGCCTGAGAACAAGTTTCTACATCCTATACCTGTCTTGAAAGTTAGCGTTAGGGCCCCTTATTAGAATAAAAGTTCAAATTTGAAGGCTTGACAAAAGATGATGACCCTAGAACAAATTACGGAGTCCTGCAACTGTCTTATGAGTTACGAGAATATAACTTCAAATTTCCCGAAAAAATAAAACAAGTTAACCTACAAAATTTAATTATGACTCATAATTCAAATGAAATCGACTGCGGAATTTTGGAACCAAGGCCCAAGAACAAGTTCCGGCGTCCTATACCTGTCTTATGAGATAGTATGAGGGTCCCTTATTAGAATTTCCCGCCAAAACAAAATTTAATTATTAGCCATAATTAAAAACAGATTGAGTTGCTTAATTGATTTGATTAATTGGTTTTTTTGGTTTGATCGAGATTGACTAATTTGGTTTGATATGCTTTGAAATTTGACATAAAGGTCAACGTGTTTGCCTTTACGTAATTACTGGGTTTTCCCGACACGATCAGTTATTGGAATAGTGAAAGTTTGTTCTTGCTGATTACATAACTGGGGAAACCCGGAAAATAATGAGGTACTTTGTTGTCAATGATTGGGAAAACCGATAACTAATTTATTTCCATATTACTTGCAATGTGAAAATTGGAGCGCAATTAAAACCTGTGTATGTACTTGATTGATTACTAGATTTGGGTCACTACTTTTAATTATGACTCATAATTAAAAACAAAATGGCCGCTGAATTTGATTATGACTAATAGTTAAAACAAAAGGACTGTGATCGGAATTTTATTATGACTCAATTAAAATGTGAGCCGTAAAATTGGCGAAAACCCTTCAGCAAGTTCCTGCGTTTTGTACCTGTCTTGAAAATTAGTGTTAGCACCCTTATTAGAATATAATTCAAATTTCCCACCAAAACAAAATGGCCGAGGGCTTTGATTATGACTAATAACTAAACTAAACGGACTTTCACCTTTCCCACGCGTTAAGACCCTAAAGCAAGTTCCAAAGGCCTGTCTTAAGTGCTAGCATGAGGGTTCCACACAATTTCAAATTTCCCGTCATGGACGAGGACGTTGACTATCACTCATAATTAAAATATTTGGACTTTGATCTGCGCCATTCAACTATCCCCACAATTCAATTATGACGCATAATTTAAAAAAAATGGTGGAGGAATTTGATTGTGATGTCACAATTAAAAACAAAATGGCGGTGGACTTTGATTATGACTCATAATTAAAACGGAATGACAAGGGACTTTGATTATGACTCATAATTAAAAACATAATGGTTACGAAATTTGATTATGACGCCATAATTAAAAACAAAATGACCGTGGAGTTTGATTACGACCCGGTCACGTGACTACAACACTTTCCTCCCCCAGGGTCGCATGACTACCCCTGCCCGGCCCGTGCGCGCGCATTTACCTACCTCCAGGGGCTGAAATACCAAACAGGCTCTTAATACAGCCAAGAGGGCCTTAATTAGGAGTGAAAATGCCGTTATGGGGCTGAAAATGCCATCAAGGGGTTGAAAACGCCCCCGAAAAGAAGCCGTCAAATAGGGGTGGGCAATCGCCACGGCCACGTGGGCGTAAGACTTCGTTGCGCTCAGTCTTCAAAAATTGCCGTCGACCGGTAAACGTCCATTACCGTTCTTGATACTTAATGTACTATAATTGTATCAATAAAAATAATTATTGTTGTTCATTCATATTCACGGTGTCCAGAAAATAGCGAAAAACCACACCTGGCGATCTTTCTTGGACTATTTTGAGCAAAGAATCCTAATACAAAATGCCGTACATGGCCTCAGAGTCCATCAGGAGCAACGCAAGGAACATGTACATCTGGCAACACACAATTACACAGGTATCATGTAGTCATGTGTAACTAAGTAAAACGCAAACCAATAGGTATCTCAAATTGACGATATTAATTATTAAAATACAGAGCTGTACTTAAGAGTAATTCATATTATTATTTACAAAGTTACTCAGTTGTACTGAACGCTTGTCTAACAAAGAAACGAAAAAGAAGAACACACTAACGATAATCACAATGGGAAAACAAGTACGATACTGATGACACTGAAAATCTGACAATACGCGTGACATATTGTAAGGCCCTTTCGGGTCCTTGCCAAATTACAATTCCGCTATGTGGATTTAGTTAATATGCTTCGACTAGCTACAGTGTAGTGTGGGAGTGGGTTTTGTTTTAGACTTTTATATAACCATTAAATAATCAGGTAAAAACAAGTTTTATTCAGATATTGAAACAAAATGATATCCTGGTTAACGACAAAAATACTAAATAATTTTGGAAATGGAAAACTAAATTAATATTATAAAAAAATGAATATAAAATAAATAATAGGTTCTGGTATAAACAAGAAATTAAACTGTTATAATAAATGGTCGTTTTCCGCCTGGGCCCCTGGTGGGTAGATCACCAACCTGGACGGCGTGTGTGTAAGGTGGTTTCCTTCAGTGGGCACGTTGCTGTTAGGGACTTTAGTTTAGTATCGGTGCTTTCCTGTAATTTAACGCCAGTTATAAGTTTTGAAAATATAAAGAAAAATGATATACCGGTTTTGAAGTGAGAATCACGTTATAAATATTTTTAGTGTTACTTCGGAAGAATATGTGTATATTCACCAGATATTGGATACTTAATTACACAGGTAAGTTGTATTTTGAAATTATTATTTTATGTAACAAATTATATTTGTAATTGAGGTTTCTGTACTACGGTTCCTTTTCTGTAATGGGGCATAATTAATTGAGCTTTGATTAATTATTGGAATACCTGGATAGGATTTTAATATAATTCAAGCTAAATGGAAAGTTTAAATTCTGGCAAATTTAAGGTTAATGGCACGCTGAATCGGGACCTTGAATTACTTAGAATACTGGTTTTATATACACATGGACAGGGTTTAAATAACTATATCCATTCTTATACTATAATTAAGCTAAATATGTTCATAGGGCCGAAGATAATTAATTGAAGGTGAAATCATGCATTCGTTTTCATTTAGTGGAGTTTATGCGCGTATGAAATCTTGCATCAATGTGATGTTTATATCACTGAACGTCAATGAAACGTTTAGTATTTGCATAAACAGGAACGTTATTTAGTCTTTGTAAATTGTTCACTGTTTATGGAATAGTTTGTTCTGGGATATTTACTCAAATGCTTTAAATTTAAAGCCAGTAAATAAACTAGTGCAATTTAATAAATGCCCGTATTAAATCATTTCGAAACAACCTGCTTTATTTATTCAATTTCGTGAAAGTAAACTAAACTTGTTTTAGGTTCAATAAGAATCGATCAGAGTGACTACACGAGGACAGTACTAGAGGAATTTGGCATGAGGGAATGTAAATCGACGAAAAAAGTAGAAGACGTAAACATGAAATATGAGAAAAACGAGAACCAAGTAAGCGAAACCCTGTGACAGAAGTACCAACAAGCGATATGTGGATTGCTATATCTGGCAACAAACACTCGACCAGACTACGTGCATTATGCACATAGTGAACAAGATGAGCCAATACTCGGTGAATCCAAGTTAAGCCCATTGGAGCGGAGTAAAGATAATATTTCGCTATCTAAAAGAAACGTTGGACTACAGAATCAGTTACGAAAATACCGCAGATATGGAAAACGTTATAATATTTACGGACTCCGACTGGGGCAGCGATACGGATAGGCAATCGTACAGTGGCTACGTGATAACCATGAGCAGTGGAGTCTTATCGTGGATGAGCCGAAAACAAAGATGCATCGCCCTGAGCACTGTGGAAGCAGAATTTGTGGCGTTATGCGAATGCAGCAAGAAGGTGGCTTGGCTTGACGCACTCAGGAGACAGATAACGGGAAAAAACAGCAAGGCATGGACAGTGGAAATGGATAACACTGCAACCATCAGAATGGCGAAAAATGATTGTACGAGCGATCGCAGTAAGCACATTGAGCTGAAACTATTCAAGATACGTGACGAAATAGATGAAGGAAAAATTCAATTACGATACATACGGAGTGAAGAAAACTCTGCAAACGGCATGACGAAAGTACTCGGCGAGAACCGAAGCCGTAAAGTGTGTGAAGTGTTGGGAATTGGGCACTTGAAGGAATAATCGTGGCCAATTCAGGAGTGTTAGAATAAAAAGTTTTTCTTTAAATTGAAAGTGAGAGCGCGGGACTCGCGACAGTGGAGACGATATTTTTTACGAGAGAAAAGTAATGAAAGACGTGGTGATGTGTGGACATTTTGGTTCTAACGATGTAAAAAGTAAAACGATTGTACTTTAGTGAAAAATGTATAACAGTTAAAATAGTGTTGTGCATTTTGTTTATATTCTGATAAGCTTTTAAATGGCTACTTAAGATTAATGTACGAAACAAAATAGACATTTTAAAAAAACGACGCTTATTCATTTTGCTCAATAAGGATGGAAAATGTAAAAATCTGCAACTCCGACAATTGTACGAATGTACCTTTAGGATTAAATCAAAGGCTGCGTTTATTCACTATACAACAGTATATGTGTAAATTCATTGTCTATTTTTTTTTGTTATTGCCTATGTGTAATTTAAACTGCACTCAACGGTCACATGTTTGGTGACACAGTTTTAATTCTGAATGATTCATGACACAATTGTGGGTGTGATTTCACTGTTTGTTTTTTTATTGTGTTTATATGTAATTAGGCTGCTTTTCATTCTGCGGCTACTTGTGATACAAGCAAATGATTTAGTAAAAATAGCATTATTTTCAGTAAAGTGAAGATACCACTGTTAGCTTTTTTTGTTTTTGAATTTGCTTCTTTGCGAATAAGTTAAATATTATGCTCCAAAGGGTTTTATAGTCTTTTACTTATTCAAAGTAACTTTTAAGGCTAGGGCACCTTGGTACACTACAAAATAAACACATTAACCCTTCCGTGCATTGAGTCCACTTCAGTGGACATTCAGAAAGTAAAGTGTATCGTCAACTATCGAAAAATAACAAAACTAAATGTTTGAACACCTGCAATATGTCGGTAATCAGCTGTGGATCATGGAGAAATATTCGTTTAGTGAAATTAGTGTAAAATCTTTTTATGGGCGTTCCAGAATAAAGGTAAAATATTATTACGTTAGTAACTAATCTAATCTGAAGGCCGTGTACTAAGAAATTTCTGAAAATACATATTACTTGATGAGCAACTTGACTTTGTTTACCGGTCCACTCTAGTGGACATTATGCAGTTTTACTACTGTAGTAAAATTTTATTTTTGTTTTGTAGAATGTTGTTTTCGAGGATAATGAAGCTACATTTGCTGAAGTTCCGATTTTGGGAAATGAGGAGTACATAGGAATTGAAAATGGTATCAATTTTAATTTGCCAAAAAGGTTCTGATTTGGAATCGGATTATAAGGATGATTTTTCAAATTCTATTAATAATATAGTTTTTCAAGGTAATGAATTAAGCAGTGGAGATGATCAATTTGACAGTGAAGATGAAATACCCTTAGCACAATTACTGAATAAAAATACATATAAAAATAAAGGAAGAAATAAGAAAACTGTAAAAGATTGGAAGTGGTGTGATAAAGACAATATGTATGGGCCAGGTACATTACCACCTTTTCTAGGCACCGAAAGTGTAAATGTTACAGGAAATAACCCAGTGGATTATTTTTTATTATTATTCACTAAAGACATCATGGACGAAATTGTATTTCAATCAAACTTGTATGCAGGCCAGAACAACAAGTTGAACTTTACTCTTAAGGAGGGAACGCATTAGTCGGTCGCGGTGCCGTCGCATCGCGAGCTGAGCTGATCGCGGTCTTAACAAAATCAGTCGCATTTAACAGTTGCACGCTCTCTCTTTAGTTTTAGTTAAGAAAATGAGTTCCATGGAAGAGGTCGTATTATTGGCTCTTCTGTTTGAAGAGGAAGAAAAGCCCGAAAGAAAAAGTCGCGTGCAATTTTAGATTCATCCAATTAACAAAAGCAGACAACTAGAGGGTGAATTTCAAACTTTATTCAAAAAATTGTTACTGGACAAACAGCGATTTTTCCAATACTTTCGTATGTCATCTGGAAAGTATAATGAGCTACTAGATATTATTCACGAAGACATTCAGCTGCAAAATACAAGATTTAGACGCTGCATAACACCTGTAGAAAGACTGGCCGTTTGTCTAAGGTAAGTTTAGAAGCATATTACTTTTGTATTTCATTTTACCCAAAAACTGGTCTACGTTTTCAGTTTGCTAATAAAGCAAATAAATAATATTAAAATAAAAAATGATGTGTTTACATCTGTTTTATTTATATTTATGGGACTTACAAAAATAAAAATAAGTAAGATTAATTTTAGACTCGAGAAAGTAAAACTTAATATTGATTACTTGCCCCTCCATAATTTGAAGGCCCTTGATAACTCAATGTTTCAAGTTGGCTCGGCCCGAGGTTCGAACTAAGTTCAATCTCATTTATTATTTGGTATACTCTACCTTTAACAAGAGCTTGCTGGTATGTTGTAAAATTTTTAACAATTTTACTCATACTTACAAAAAAGTGTATTATTGGATCTTCTAATTTCACGTGTCGTTCCGTCGGTTTCTGCTTTTCTAAATAATTTTGAAATACACTTGCTACAGAGACATCATTTTGTTGGTAAGGTTTTGGTCTAGCATATGTACGTTTTCCTGCTCTAGAAGTGACAGAAGGGGTCGAAGATACGTTACTTAGTGATGGAGATATCTTCTGTTAGCAAATGTTCAACCTATTCCCAAACAAGGTGATAAGACCGATCCCTCAAATTACAGACCAATTGCCATCACTTCCATTTTGTCTAAAATCATGGAAAAAGCCATTAATCAGCAACTGCTCACGTTCCTTGAAACTAACAAACTCCTTAGTGACCACCAATATGGGTTTAGGCAAAGTCGTTCAACAGGCGATCTTCTTTCATATGTGACCCAAGTTTGGAACAATACAGTAGAGCAGTCCAGTGAAACAGTTCTAGTCGCTTTAGATATCTCAAAGGCATTTGACCAGGTTTGGCATAAGTGTTTACTTGCCAAACTCACCTCGTTTGGGTTAAATGATGCGCTCATCAACTGGGTTTCTAGTTTCCTTGATAAAAGACGAATACGTGTCGTAGTTGATGGCTTTTTTTCAAAAGAAGTTAGCGTTAACGCGGGCGTACCACAGGGATCCGTTATAGCGCCTACACTTTTTCTGCTGTACATAAACGACCTTATTTCTTCAACAACTAACCCCATTCATTGCTTTGCTGACGATAGCACTCTTCACTGTAGTTCATCTCAGTCTACTCATAGTGATAATCCACCTTCTATGTCAAATCAAGAAATTAAAGCTGAAATGGCAAATTCAATCAACAAAGACATTCAACGTATTCTCGAATGGGGAAGCAATAATCTAGTTAAATTTAATGCTAACAAAACTCAGTGTTGCCTTATGTCCGCCAAAAAAGATCGATCATTTCCTGTTGTAAGTATGAATGGCTCAGTTCTTAAGTTTTCAGACTCTATTACTCTGTTGGATATGACTGTATCTTTAAATCTCTCATGGGTTGACCATCTTCTGTCAGCTACCAAAACAGCTGCTCGTAAAATAGGCTTTTTGTACAGATCTAAGCAGTACTTTACCTCTCGACAACTCCTTCTGCTGTATAAGGCCCAAATTCGGTCTCATCTGGAATATAATTCTCACCTTTGGGTTAGTGCTCCCCAATACGCTCTCGATATCGTTGATCGTATTCAAAAGAGAGCGATTAGGCTTATAAATGACCCGTCCTTAACTTCTCACATACAGTCCCTTGAGCATAGAAGGATGGTTTCAGTTCTTTCTTTGTATTCTCGTTATTACAACGGCTATTGTGCTGGTGAATTACATTCTTTGATACCATCTCCGGCTATCTTTGCGAGAAACACTCGGTTCGCTCAATCACATCATCAGTATGCAGTACAAATCTCCACTTGTCGTACCAAACGGGCGCAATCCACATTTTTCTACACGGCTTCTAAACTCTGGAATGATCTACCTAGTTCCTGTTTTCCTCTCACTTATGATATGAGAAAATTTAAGGTAGCTGTTCATAGGCATCTATTGGCAATTCATTATCCCTCTATCCATCCTCCTAAGTGTTCCTGAGTGCTTTAGCACGATAGGCCTTATTTAGCCTGTTCAGGTCCTCAATCATAAAAAAAAAAAAAAGATGGTAACGGAGACGATAACATCTCTTTCTGCATTTGGGTTGACATTTCTTTTTCAGAACTTCTTCAGAATCTTGCGATTGATCATCTATATTTGAAATAGTCCTACAAATAATATAATATAAGAATGAGGAAATATTATTAACCTAACCTAGTCAAATACTCTGCCAATTCATGGGCACGAAGCTACTACATATGTTTTAATCCCCAGTCCCAATTTCCAATTTTTTACCCACTTCAGTGTGTGGTACCTAAAAATTATTACTTACTCTTCGTTGGTATGTAATCTTAGGAAGTTCATTTGTTCCTCAAACAGCCATTTTTTTGTGTTGGTTGCTGCCTGGCCACTGCGCGTATCACTTCGTTTTTTCAGTGCTCTCCGATACATCGCCCTTAGTGCCGCCCATCTTTTTTTAACATATTTCACTAAAAGAAAAGTTTAATATTAGCAATTGGTGTACCTCAATTTGCGTTTTTCCTTTTTTCAGGTACTTGGCAACAGGAGACACTTTTAAAACAATAGGAAATAGCTATAGACTGGGATACACAACAGTTAAAGAAATAGTAATATCCATATGTGAGGCAATGTGCAAAAAGCTTCTCTCATTAGTGATGCCCACACCAACCAAGGCAATGTGGGAAGAAAGCGAAAAACAATTTAGTACGTTTTGGAATTTTCCCAACTGCATAGGCGCATTAGACGGTAAACCTGTGGTCATTCAAGCTCCAAAAAAAAGTGGGTCTCTATAGTTCAACTACAAAAAAAGTTTTTCTATTGTTTTACTGGCTTTGGTTGGTGCAGACTACAAGTTCATTACTGTGGACATAGGCAGTTATGGGAAAAATAGTGATGGGGGTATTTTCTCGCGGTCGCCTTTGGGAAAAGGTCTACAAAACAATACTTTAGATATACCAGATGCTAAGATTCTTTCAGGTATGCAAGAACCTTTACCACATGTTATAGTTGGCGATGAAGCCTTCCCACTAAAACACTATTTGTTACGTCCTTATCCAAGATCTTCGCTTCTTGAAGATCAAAATGACCGAAAAAGGATTTTTAATTATAGGCTCTCAAGAGCACGTAGGGTTTCCGAAAATGCATTTGGAATTCTAGTTCAAAAATTTGGCATCTACCAACGTTGGCTCAGACTGAAACCAGAAAATATAAAAACTGTTGTACTTGCTACCTGCTGCTTGCATAATTTTTGTAAAAGTGATAATTTTCAATTATCTGAAAATGCACGGAAACCGAAAGGTTTACGTAATATTTCAAATATTGGAGGCAACTTTGGACAGAGTGCAATGAATGTTAGGGAAAAATTTACAACCTATTTTAATTCACCTGAAGGTTCAGTACCTTGGCAAATACACATTGTGTACGCAGGTCGTCAAGAAAATGTACTAAATGTTATATAAAATCTAACAAAAGCAATAAATAAATAAGCATAACTTACCTGCTTTGTTTCATTTCAACACTAATTTCCACCCAGCAATTGTCTTTTCTTTGCTGATTGGAATAGTTTTTATCAGCAGGATCATATAATTCAACATATTTTTCAACATATTTTTCAACTAATGTTATTAACTTTTCATCCTCCATATTCCAGCACGCGTGAAACAGCAATCACAAAACGAATGAAAAACAGCGTCAGTGTTGTCATAAATGTTGCCGATTTACTTCGATTATAAACAATTCATAGAATTAGCATGGTACGCGAACATAAAAAACGCGCGGACTAGACGTTTTCGAGCTCGTCTCGATCGCATCGCGGTCTCCCGAGATTCTTTCGAGAAGAGCGCGTAGCGAGCGAGCATAGCTCTAGAACACCAAGTGCAAATGCATTGCGTTATAAACATGAAAAAGATCTTCATTGAGCGCGGTCGAGAGTACCACGGTCCGTGATGCAACGGGACCGCGACCGCCTAATGCGTTCCCTCCTTTACAGTTCACGAATTTTATATGTTGATTGGAATCAATTTAGTCATGTCTTAGCTAAGCTATCCCAGAATACATCTTTATTGGTCAAGTGATGAAGGTTTGAGAATGAACCTAACAGCAAATTGTATGTCTGTGAATCGATACAAATCAATTCTGCAATTCCTTCATTTTGTAAACAATGACACTTTGACACAAGATAATACAGATAAACTGAAAAAGTTAAGATCTTTTTTAGACAAATTAGAAAATAATTTTGTAGCCGCCAGTCAATTGACAAACAAATCATACCCCTAAAAGGCAGATTGGGAATAAAGCAATATCTTCCAAAAAAGTGAGGCGTCAAGGTATGGTGTCAGCGGCTATATGTATCAGTTTGAAATTTATCAAGTACCTGCTTGTGATCGAGATAAAATAAGTGAATTGGGTGCTTGTGGTGATGTAGTACTTCGCCTGAGGGATGATTTATGTAATAAAAATCATAAATTATTTTTTGATAATTTATATTGTTCAATTCCTCTAATAAGTGAATTAAAAAAACATAAAATATGGGCAACTGGAACCCTCAGACTCAATCGTTTACAAAATGCTAATTCTGTTTTGAGTCGGATAAGGATATGAAAGAGAAGGTAGAGGAACCGCATCTGTTGCAAGTACAGAATTTGAAAATGGATGGACCATAAATTTATCCATATAGCTTCAAGCTGTGCTGGACTGCAACCTCAAGCTAAGACGAAACGGTGGTGCAAAGCTCCTAAGTCAGCAATTGAAGTAGACCGGCCATTTGCTGTGGAGTTTTATAACTAAAATATGGGCGGAGTGGATTTGTTAGATCAACTGATAGCTCTATATCCCACAAGAAGGCGAAACAAACGCTGGTACATCAAAGTGTTCATGCACTTTCTAGATGTAGCTGTAGTAAACGCATGGATTTAATTAAAAAAAAATGGTAACAATAAAACAAATCTTCTGGAATTTAAAGCAAGTGTTGCAAGGGCACTAATAAATATGAGAATACATAAAGAAAACAACAGGGGCAGACCACGCTCCACCAGGTATACTTAAAAAGAAAAAACCCAACCACCACGCACCACCTGAAGTAAGGCAAGATAGTATAGGTCACTGGCCTAAATTAACTAACATGCTAGAAGATGCCATTCCAATGCATGCAACAGAAAAATAAAATATATATGCAAAAAATGTAACGAATCACTGTGTTCTGATTGCTTCGAGTATTTTCATACACAGAGCCGTTAAATTAAAAACCGCATAGTGTCCACTGTGGTGGACAGATTTTTTTTAGTTTTAGGGTCAAATTATTTAGTTTTTACTATGTATGCTTTTATTTTCCATTCATTTGTGTATTTTTTTGAATAAAATAATTTTTTAAATCAATTTTAATATTATGAATAAAAGTTAAATGGTCTTGAATAAAGTCAATTATTCAAAAAATTCACCATTGGATTTCAAATAATGGTCTATTGATAAAGTATTGCATTTTCACATTTTGTTCGATACTTTTGTAAAAGTGTAATTCTTCACTTCACAACTAAAATGTTATAAAATGTGTAGAATTTGAAAAATTTGTATTGAAAAAACCTAGTATATTAGTAATTATCAGATTAAATTGTGAGGTTACACTTTATAGTACTTATAACCAAAGTTTGACCTTGAACTATAAAAATTCTTGAATTTTAGTCACAACAATCTCTGATAGATTCCTTTTGAATACAGGTTACAATAAGTTTAGGTTGATTGGACCTATCAGTTATTAATATGAAAACAGTTCCGACACTTATTGAATAATGATCAATAACTCAAATACATCAATTTATATTATAATCACTGAAAATGTTAAAACAGAGTGCAATACAAATACATAAATGGTAACAGTGTGTTCCTTACATATATCAGATTAAAGCTGTTATCACTAGCAACCCCTAAAAAATGCAACCTCTTAATAAATATACTCTTCTTTGGTTAACTAGTAACCAAAATTAACATTTTCATTAATGGCATTTAATCACATAAAATTTGTACTTTAGGCCTTTACAAAAACTGAATCCGATTAACCAAATTACTATAAATCATCATACATCGTAATTGCCCCAATTTAATTTCCATAAAGGTCTATTATGAAAATGCATATCAAGATCATAAAATGTCATGTTTACAACACAGACTTTTGTAATTTGGGATAATAAAAGGTTATAACAAAATAAAATACTGCGGCTGCCACAACCAGTCTTACATAACAGGAAAATTTTGTTAACTTATCAACTAAATATGCTAAGTACAAAAAATTTAAGCAAACTTATAATTTAGCCTGTAATTTCTTTTTGCAGGAAATTGCACTAATATCATATAGGAATGCTTCTAGTTTTTCAACATATTCGGTATGATGTCTATGAAAATGTCCAACGTGAGGCGATTTATCCCAACATTGCCAGTAGACCTAAAACATATAATGTACCAAGAACAACAAACAAACAGAAATACCTTGATTCCTATGTTTTCCCAATTTTCCTTTATACGTAAATTAGATGTTTCCGCACCAACTGGATCGCTTTTGCTTAAAAAAAGTAAAGCGGGAGCCTTTACTATATTACAGTGAAACAATTGACTAGACCGAACATAATGGCACGTTGCCACTTTATCGAATGTTCGCATATGATATCTGAAATATTATTTTCAAAAATTATTTGTATCTATTAATGGGACATTCCATGTCAAATCAACTATGGGTAATATAACTCACTTTATTTTGATCAAATTTTTTTGTGATATTACTAACATAAATTCAAGAGTTTTTTTTATAACCACTTATATACGCTGTTCCATCTTATTTTGCATTAGAGCAGGCCATGATATTTTTTTCTGTAGTATTCTCATTTGTCAAGCAGCGGATATTTTGTAAAGAGCTGACGATTTTCAAACGGCTGAATAGAGTTTCTTGCTAGCTAAGAACATTCTCGATCAAGTCACCGTTCAAACAAATACAACTAAATTGAAATCAGTTCCTCGGTTTGGGAACTATGATGCACATAAAATTTATAACAACCCTCTGTGTCGGTGATTAAAAAGACAAGAAGTCAATTTGACGCCGTCCTGTCAAGAGTAATTGTGTAAAGAGCCAGCGTCCTTTACCACATTTTCCTATTATTATTAATTATTTGCTAATTGTCTTGCGTTAGTTAATTATTAATGTTTACTGATTTTATCAAAAAATGAATGTATAACCCCTCAGACTTTAATTTCAAAAACATCGAAAGTTTTTCTACGTCAGAGTCCCCTCCGAACTTTCTGCCAATCCTGACCTGAAGACCCCTCCACAGAAGCCATCCCCGCCTTCCGTGGATTCTCTATAAAAGACGCGTTACTGGATTTCTACTCTACTCTTACATCGTTCCGCCGACTAGATATTCACATACTCTCGTGCGCCGATCCGTTCCGCCGACCTGTTGACCTTTGTACGTGCCGAACCGCTTGTCATAGCTATTAAACGCGACACCGCCACGTATACGGACAACGGGCTTAGAGCTACTCAAATCTGAGGCTGAATGTAGGTAAGTCAAAGCACACAACATTACACATACGCCCGTAGTCATCTTTCATTTACTCCATTAAATAGAAAGGTACTTGCCTAAATTCTGTCAATAACAGGGAGATCATTCTCACAGCGCAACGGGTTAGTCCCAGGTTCTTGTAAATGATATTCCACATACATCTAGTACACAGACCCACACAAATACGCCTACCCTAGGCAAAACTATTAAAGTGCAGAAAGCAGCAGATTGACCGCAATCAAACACCCGTAGGTAATCACATTCGATCACCTAGTTCTTTAAAAAGAAACACCGCACGCCGTATAAACGAGTGAGTAATTCATTTTATTAGAATACGTAAACAACCGCCGCCATCCTAACCGCTCACCCATAGGGAGAGATCCAGTAAATTAGTTTAGTCCGAATAATTAGGATAGACCCGTTACCGTAGTTATAAATCTCGTGCGAATAATAAGATTAGTACGTGTTAAGTTATACGCAAAATAGAAATAAGACTGTAAAAGCGTTTTCTTTTTGTAAAAAGTAAATCTTAATTTGGTTAAAATATAAATTCTATATTGGAAATAATTTCTCCCAAATTACTAAAGATAATTATAGTCAATCCTTAAGGCACCCTAATTACTAACCTCGTATAAATAATTAAATGAGAAGACGTGAACCCGGTACATATTTATTTAGTTCTTAACTAAATACATTTCAATATAAAATCCAAATGTAAAAGCTCTTATTTTATAAAGGCAAAAAACACGTATTTTCGTTCATATATAAACCTGCCTCTTTAAAATATCGATTATTTTAAAAGACCTTCGCAGGTATAAAGAGTGAACGACCGGCGCTATCTTATCCCCCGGCACATGCTGTCTAGTATTTAATAACGGCATAACAATATTTCCGACTTCTGAAACAACAGGACCGGCTTCTAAATATTTATTTCTTTTGATCACTTATTTTTTATTCAAATTAAAGTAGGACGTAAAATAGGTCATTTACAAATATACTCGCCACTATTAACGATATTTTCAGTACAGTGTACAGTACCAGAAAGAAGGACAAGACCATCCAATCCCGATCCCGTTAAGGATAAAGTGTTCCATGAAAGTAAAATTAACAGCTCTATTTAATTCATCATGTACATATATAGTTTAAGTTTGAATATTTAACATTGCTGCATAATAGGATAATACACGTTTAAAACATTATAAGTCTATGGTTCAGTGTGGGCTAATTTAACAGAGTGATTAGACCAATATAAAAAAAGAACCACCCCCTTCTTGCAAGAACATGAACCGATTGAGCTAGCCCGAGGCAAAATTAAAGTAAAGTCCCTTTCATTCAAAGGAAATGGTGTTAGAACTGTGCTGTGGTGCCTACTTAAGAAATGCATATGATAATCAAGTCTCATATTGAATTAATAATAGTTTTGTTGAGAAAATGCCAAAAATCATCACAGAGTACAAAATTGCCAATCGTAAGGTGCAACATGCACCTTAAAAATAATGTAATAAGGAAAAGTAATGGGGAACTCAACGTAATGGTGTCAGATGTATTTCAAGTACGTAAGAACTACATCATTTTTTCGTGCACACAGTAAGTATGTATTTGGTTTCAGGTTTCATAGCGAACGACCCAAAATATCATAACAGCCTTAAAGTTAAAGTCAACATATTGTGGTAAACACGTATTTCACCTTTCGGAAAGATCTAAAACGACTAATTTGGCAATTTAATTCGAAAAATGAATATTTCTGTTAAAACAGATTTTGATTTTGATGGGGTCGAAGTAGCAAAAATTAAGTTTTTGAGAAAATTTCTGCAGTTGCAAAGTTCAGGCCAAGATGTCAAATTTGTGTATCTAAACCAGGGATGGGCAAACTGTGATTGATGCAGAGAGAAAATCTTTTGATTTTTTTTTACTTAAATAGTATTCTCGAACAGTCTAAGATTTTCCTAATTTGTTAAAGCACTCAAGAACACTGTGACGGGTTAGGGATATTGTTAGGCTGCCGAGAAATGTTTATGAATGGCTACCTTAAATTTGCTTAAGTCACAGTTTGGAGGAAAGCAGGAACTGGTTAGTGTATTCCACCATTTGGTCGCCGTGTGGAAAAATGTAGATTGCGCCCGTTTAGTATGACAAGATGGAATTTTGAGCGCGTAATTATGGTGTGAGTGGACAAACAGAGTGTTTCTAGCGAAGATGGCCTGCGAATGTATTAAGGAGTTATTTCGGAGGCACACTTGCCATGGCAATAGCGATATAACAAGGAAAGAACCGAAACTATTCTTCTATGCTCGAGACCGGAGGTCAGAAGTCAGAGACGGGTCATTTATAAGCCTTATAGCTCTTGTTTGGATGTGGTTTACCATATCAAGGACGTATTAGGGAGTACTGACCCAGAGGTTATATTCCAGAGGAGGTCGAATTTGAGCCTTATACAGTAAAAGGAGCTGTTAAGATGTGAAGTACTGTTTAGACCTGTATAGAAAAGGTGGTCAACTCATGAAAGGTTCGATGACACGGACATCCCTAACAAAGAAATAGTTTGAAAACTAGAGATCTAGGCCATTCATATTTACAGCACGAAATGAGCGGTCTTGCTTGGCGGACACATGGCAACACTGGGTTTTGTCGGCGTTGAACGTGAATAGATTATTCCTTCCCCATTTAAGGACACGTTCTAAGTCAGTGTTGATTGAGGCTGCCATTTTCACCCTAACGTCCTGACTAGACTTATTGTTCTTGGAAAACTGAGAAGAACTACAATGTAGAGTGGTGTCGTCTGCAAAGCAATGGATCGGGTTAGTTGTTGACAAAATGAGGTCTTTTATGTATAGCAGGAAAAGTGTGAGAGCTATCGCTGATCCTTGGGGTACGCCCGCGTTAATAGTAGTTTCTTTCGAAAAGAAGCCACCGACGACAACGCGTGTACGTCTTTTGTCAAGAAAGCTGAATATCCAATTGATGAGTGAATCGGATAAGCAGAACGAAGTGACCTTGGCAAGTAGGCACTTGTGCCAGACCTGGTCAAAAGCTTTTGAGATATCTAAAGCTACTACGACTGTTTCACCGGACCTCTCTAATGTGTTATTCCAAAGTTGGGTGACATATGAAAGAAGATGACCCGTTGAACGACTCTGTCTGAACCCATACTAGTGGTCGTTTAGGAGTTGATTGGACTCGAGGAACGAATGTAGTTGGTAGTTTATGGCTTTTCCACGATTTTCGACAGAATGGGAGTGAGCTATTGGTTGATAGTTTGAGGCCTTTCTTAGGAATAGGTTGGACATTTACCAACTTCCGCGATTAAGGAAACTCTCCAGATAACATGGAGATCGAAAACAGTTTGGGCAATACAGGTACTAGCTCGAGGTAGCATTTTTTGAGGACGATAACTGGAATACCGTCAGGACCAGTCGCCTTGTTTGAGCCAAGTTTATTGATAATTGATTCTAGGAGCTTGTAACGAAAGTGGATCGTAAGTGAAAGAGCGAAAAGATGTGTTAAACAGTACGAATTGGTATCTCCCCGGGTAATGTGGGTTAGAATGAAATGATGGGTGGGTGTACCGAGGGAAGTTCGGAGACCAAAGAGTCAATGAGAATGGTGAACTCCTGGTGAACATCTGCTTCGAGAGAAGCCCGTTTGTATCCAATACGTGGCTTAAACATAAAAATGTGCGTATGTATACATGGCAAAGAGATGAATCTAAAGGTATGATAGACTTGATAGTGTATGATAAAAGGCTTAGAAACCTGGTGAAAGACACAAAAGTAATGCACGGATCGGAGTGTGGATTAGACTACTTTTTGGTTGTACCCAGAGTGTCTTTAAGGCAAAAGTGGGCCTGGGGAAGGAAAGCACACGTAGTGCGAACGTCCAGAATTAGGGTAGACAAACTAGTGGATAATGGTGCGAGAATGAAATACACAGATGCTGTGGGTAGAGTTGAATGTGAATGAAACAGTGTGGAACGAACAAATAAGACACTGACGTTGAAAGTGCATGGATAAGCTTGAAAAACTGTGTCGTCAATTGTGCAATGCGGATATGTGGAAGATCGACTGTAGATAGAAAGAAAAAATGTGCTTGGTGGAATGAGTCGGTAAAAAAGACAGTATGTAAGAAAAGATGCGTACATGGAAATGATTGATGCAAAAAATGAGATTGAGAAAAAGCGATTGTATGAGGTGTACAGATTAAGAAACAAAGAAGCGAAGGAGGCAGTGAGAATAACTAAAGAGGAAGTGATGGCTGTGGAAGGAGAGAAAATGCAGGATGATTTTGAGGGAAACAAAAACTCTTCTGGAAATGGGTCAAAAATGCAACACGTGACCCAAAACAAAACGCTGCTGACGTGATGAATATGAGCAACGAAATAGTATGGGACGATTGTGAAGTGTGGAAATGCTGGCAAGAATATTTCGGAAAGGAAGGTAAGACTGAAGGATTAAATAAGGAGAATGTAGAAGGAATGGTGAATGAAACTGAGAAGGATATTGGGATAAATGAGGTAGAGAAAACGGTAGAAAGGATGAAAAACGGGGGAGCAGGCGTAGATGAAATCACTGGTGAAATGCTAAAGTATGGGGGTGCAAAGCTTATACGAAGATTGTGTGAATTATTCAATGTATGCCTTATGTGAAGAAAAGTGCCGAGGGACTGGAAAAGCGCGATTATTGTACCACTGTATAAGGGTAAGGGAGGAATAAGTTTGCTCAACGTGCCTGGTAAAGTATTTGGAAGAACACTGATTGATAGAGTAGCAGAAACTACACAAACTAAGATTTGGGATGAGCAGGGTGGCTTCATGCCAGGGAGAGGATATGTGGATAAGATGGTTACTCTCCAGCAGGTGATCGAAAAGTGTTTAGGTGTAAAAATGTAGCTGTATTGTTCGTTTGTATATCTGGAGAAAGCATACGACAGAGTGAATAGGAAGAAGGTGTGGGAAATATTAAATGAATATGGCGTAAATAAAGGTCTAATAAACGGAATAAGGGCAGTATACAACGGTAGTCGGGCATGTGTTAGGGTGAGAGGAGGTGTGAGTGAATACTTTAATAATGAGCAAGGAGTGCGATAAGGCTGTGAGATGTCACCGCGGTTGTTCAATGTATACATGAAAAAATGTGTTAGACAAGCATGTACCGATACAAATGATGTAATGGTTGGTGACGTAAATGTACGACTTCTGGTGGATGCAGATGACACAGTTTTATTAAGTGATAGTGCGGATGAGCTACAAACTGCTCTGAGGAAGTTTGATACAGTCTGTGAGAGCATGGACCTAAAGGTAAACGTGAACAAAACTAAGATTGTGGTTTAATACCACAATCTTAGATTTTCACGTTCATCTAATTTTCTTCGTGGGAAAACTTTTCCAAAAATAGCAAAATTTGTTCATAGTGCTTTATTATTCGGCGAATGCTACTTGATCGCATAATCCACCTTGTTGGACAAAGTGGGCGTAGATTTCTTGCACCTGTTTTTCATCATCATTCACGTTCTGAAATATGTGAGTCTTTTGGTGACGCTCGAATCATGGTAATCAGTTCTTTAACCAGATTCATTATGTCCCTAATAACACTCAGATTTCGCAAACTATCTTGTACAGCTAAGTTTAGCGAATGTGCTGTACAGTGTATATAGGTTGCTAGAGGCTGGACATCTGTAATTAATTTTTTTAACCCATTAAACTCGCCACTCATGTTAGATGCCCCATCATAGCACTGACCACGTAACTTGTCGATGGATAGCCCAAGTCGCAGAAGAACATCTTTAACTATCTCAAACAGAGTAATAGCTTTTGTGTTTGTTGTTTCATACAGACCGATAAAATCCTCACAAATATCAAGATCAGTACCCACAGTACGAATACAAATCGCAACTTGCTCTTTAATTGAAATGTCACTTGTCTCATCGACCATAACAGCAAAGTATTCACATTTTTCATTTCTTTAACCACATCACGCAGAACAGCGCCCGCTAAAAGTTCAATGATTTCATTTTGAACATCACGAGATAGCCATTTATAGCCTGTACGCCATCCATTCATTCAGCTCAGGGATGTCATTTTGTCTTAAAGCGAGTAATTGACGAAAATTAGAACTTAGCTCTTCATGCCCACGAATAGCAAGACCTTGGCGGCATAAGAACCTCAACGATGTAAAAATAACCATAAGGGAAGAGCGAGCCTTCTTCATATCAACACACATTTGTTGATTCAACTGGACCGCGACACTTGGCCTAGAGAAGGAGGCCAGTTTTGAGATACCTTCTTTGTGTGTTTCTGAATTTTCATGGGCTTTAAACTTCTCAAGTGGTTTTTCCAGTTAGAAAACCCGACATGGATAAAGTTATCCTCCTTTTCTTACTAAATTTCAATAACCCTTTAGAATTTGCTTCCTTACAAACTTTACAGAATACTTTATCAGTATGTTCGTCCCATTCAATCCACAGGAATGATGCAACCCAAGACTTCTGGAAAGTTCTTCCCTTTACTTTTACTGCAATCTGCTTACCAGTAGTAGAGTATGACGTTTTGGTTGAAGAACTAGGGTCGCAGTAAATTCAGTCGTTGGCGGCGTTGATGCGTCGGTTGAGTCTAGGCGTGGTTTTTACAACAAACTTATCCATATTGTTTCACATGAAATAAATGTTTACCTTATGCCATGAACATTAATTAGAACCTACACTCAGTAAAATTCAACAAGACACTTATTTAATAAGTGTTAATCACTTATCAATTAAATAAATACACTAAAACAGTCACAAAAAATCACTCTAAATGGTGTAAATGTAAACAACAATATCTCTCAATTATACGCGTACAGTAACAGTAGTCGCAAGCCACTGCTGTCTAGCCGCCAGACAATTCTGCTGGCCTTGAAGGTTAGGACAGGGAGGGAAGGATGTGTCTCAATCCTTTGTCCGTATCTAATAAAATAACGGAATGATGAATCATGAATATTAGGCCAACATATACATATAAAGCTCTACGGACCGAGTTTTAACCCTTAACGACCACATCCGTATATACTTATACAATACAAATTTATTCTTTGACCACCTACGTAAATATACGTTTAAAAATAATTTTTGCAATTACTTAATTGATCCGTAAAATACGTGCAGGTTTTATAATGCTTACATGTGCAGTGTAGATATTAGATGTCGTGACTGGTTTAGTTCATATTTACATGAGCAATAGGTGCAATACATTTTTAACAAAATAAAATAAATTGGTATTTTTGCCAGTGTTTTCATTTTAAATCGGTCGTTAATTAATGCACATTATATGAATGCATAAGTTGTGTATATGTTAATTTGATTGTAATTTACTTGAAAAAATGGTTTGTCATTAAACGTTTATTAGGTATACCAATATGTTTTAAACTTGCCAGTTACAAACACCTCTAAATAATTTTTAATTTGTTGCTGAGCCGGACAATGCCTTGAGCATGAGCAAAGCGCCATGCGTTCCGCCGAATATTCAGATTAATATCATCTAATAAATCCGGTAAAGTATTTTGTAGAAAGTTGAGATATTCTTTGCCGTTTAAACGGTTAGACAATTCTACAGGTCCAAGCAAATTATCACCAAGAACATCTATCCATACATTAATGCTAAACCTTTCCTGATGTTTACTTTCCCTTATCGCATGTGCATTGTGCACATTAAAAATTCCATCTTTTGTAGAAGCGGCTTTATCACAAAACAAAATATTATAAAAAAAATCTTGATCTTTGTTCTCTTTACTTTGCATCCAAATGGAAAAATCAACATGAGCAGGAAAATCACCTGCTTGCAAGGCCTGGACTTTTTTTAAATGAAAAGGATACAAGCCTTCCTTATGTAGAATGTTCCACACAGAAGATTTTGACACATTGAGAAACATTCCAGCCACCCTTCTTACGCTTATTTCGAGATTGTACTCAATTTCCATTAAAATATCATCCTGATATTCTTTCATTACATCAGCATATCTTCCCGTTTCATTATTTTTAGGAATTACCCATCCTGTTTCTCTAATTCTTTGCGTAAATGATTTAGGAGCAGGATGTCTTCTACCTGGAAATTTATCTGAATATCTACGCGCTGCTGCCCGAGCGTTGCATTGCATTTCGCCGTAATGCATATCGGCATATTCTTCGTTACTAAACGAAACCATTCTAACAATATTCAACTTTTTGTATTTACGGTAATGTAACTAAACAATAAAAAATTTTTCACTTAAAGCTTATTTGACACTTTAACCTCAACTAGTATCTGTAATACTAGTTATTTTGTTTATTTTCCATAGCCGTCTTTCATAATTGTAAATGAATTCGTTAGTTAATTTTATAAAAGTATGATTATTAACACATGAAAAGTTCCAATCGATTTATTTCGAAAGCGGTGCGTCGTAGCGACTTCAGACAAGAGTATCATTGTTTTATGAAAAAATCGAAATTTTTTAAATTTTATGTTAAAATTGCGAAATTTTGAAAAACAAAAAAAAACTTATGAATAAGCAATGTCCATGGGAAACCATTTTGAAGATAGTTGAAGTAAACCGATGTTAGGGCGCCATCTTCCAAGAGCTCCAGCCCTCTTAGGAAGTATTTATTAAGGTAATTTACGTTAAATAGACATAAAATCCGCTCTAGAATCTGCAGTTTCTTTTGTGAAAAGAGTTTGTAGACAACCTGTATGTGGGTCAGGTTAGAGGTAAGGCTGTGTCTGGTAGGCCTCGTAAAACCTGGCTGAATGTAGTAGAATGTATGAGAAAGGAAAGAAAGATAAGGGGTTTTAAAAATAAAAGGGCATGTCGGAGACAATGTATGAATCTTGCGGAAGGAGGTATGCGGATATAGGAAAGCATGGAGAAAGATTGTGAATGAAAAATAAATAAAAGGCAGGGATTGTTTAGGCTACCCCGCAAGGGAATGGCGTGAATGTTAAGTTAAGAAAAGAGAAAAATGCAGTAGGTAAATTTTATCACAAAAGCAAGTCTTCACATTGGATTACTTATGAAATTCCGCCCTAGATTTCCTGCATATTTCTCCCGTTTTTTATTTTGGAAGAGTAAAAACAGGAGAAGGCATTCTTTTCACTTTTTAACGTAGATTTAGTTAAAAAAACATAATATCTTGTATTAAATAAAACACGATGTTGTCATTTATGACCAATGTGACGAATGTACAATTTCCATTTTATATGGGTAATAGACGTTCAAGGTCTGAAGACAAAAAATTTACTTTTTTTAAATAGGTCAAGTTACAGTAAAAACTTTGTTCTTTTGACAGTGCTACCACACTCTCCTAGATTTCCATGGCTTGCTCTAATGCAAAGGAAGATGGAAAGGTATAGGTACCAGTTTTTAGTAATATTTCAGTACTCATTTTTAGAACTACAAATTCAATACATATTCAGTTTATGGTTCTGATTTCGTTTAAAATCAGTTTTGTTTGTTACAAAACGTTAGTTCCTTAATTATACATATTTTAGATAAAACAATGAAATGTAAGTGTAATTAACGTGGACTTAGATACTCTCCTATAATCTTTGGTAAATTACTATTTCCGGTAATTAGCTTTGAATGGAATTATCCTTGATGATAATCTTTATTTTTTATTTACAAAAAACCAATTTTGTGTTTTTCTGCATTACTGCTTTCTATTGATATGATAAAAATTACTATTATTATTTATTTATTTTTTTTACTGCGTCACTCGAACTCCTTTAGTGGAATGGAAAAATGACCATAGTCGAATTCCTACCATTTGTGTATGCACGTATGCATCCTCACAATAAATATTACTATTACTTTTCAGGGCGTTTCTGTTTCTAAATCTTATGTCACGAAATCTATAAAGGGCCATTTTCAAACCGTCTAGGTTCAATCTGTTAGTTAAAATGTAAGTTACGTGTAAGTGAAGCGTTTGTGTGCGAGTTATGTAGGAGAAAGCCTTCCTCTTTGGTGGTTTTAAATTAAAAATGTATGTCCAAAAATGTATTAGGTACGAAAACGCAAATCTCTTAAAATATAGTGACGTTATTATATGATACACACAAACATGATTTAAGTGTCAATACATTTTTATTATTGAATTAATTCACGCCAGTGTGCTAATAATTTTAAACTTTACAGGAAGGACAAAAATTAAGTGCACATAAAATTTGTTTGAATTGAAGGATTTTCAGGTTTTATAGTAAACAGTTGTGTTGATTATAATTACCGCAGTATATAAGATTAGCAGTAAACAACTGTTTTTAATGAACTTAAGCATATTCATATCAGTAATCATTGACAAACATTATTAGTGTTGAATAAAAATTAGCACAAACTGGATATTAAACAAGTCGATTACAGTGTGAACACAATAAGTGAATATTTGAACTGCTTTTCAGATAAATAAGGTCAGCATAAAACTTCAAACTTTAATTAATCAAAAAACCAGTTACAGTTTTTGTGTGCTTAGAATTCAAATTTTGAGCTGAATGATTTTCTATTATAGATTGTATTAAAACATGACTTACCCTACATAAATTAACTTTGTTTTTTTTAACAAAATTAGCTCAAGGTTATCGCGAGTATAGGAATAAAACTGGTTATGAAAATACGCTTACGTGCATTGCAAATTTCATTTCGTATCAATAAATTAGAGATTCATGTGAATAAACACCTGATAGAGTATTAAGCAAAAATTGTTTTGACATTGAATTTACATTGAAGTCGATACTAATTTCTAATTCAAAATAATATTGAAAATATTGAATTTCATTGTTTTTAATTGAGAAAATTCTTAATAAAAGTTAACAACAATTGAACTCTTACACAGCAGGTTTTCGGTATAATGTCGTATTTTACAGATTTTAACACTTTCGTTGTTCACTTGCCTAAAACCAAATGACCGTTATTAATAAAACAAAGCACCATTATGGTTTCAGAAATGATTTAGTGAACTTTAAGATAATTTATTTTTCATATTGATTACTATTTAGAAGATAGTATTTCTGGACGCAATCGTTTATTTTTGAATTTTGTTTAACATTAAGTTGCAATTAAAATATCAAAAAGTTTAATTAGTGTTATAAACGTCGTTTAATACTTTGGAATTTCTCGTAGATATGGAAGTTAGCGATCACGGACTTACTAGTTTCCAGAATTTTAATGTATTTTAACATTATTTCATTGAACAAGCATCCTATATTTTCAGTTTACGTAAGTAAACATCACGCGTCTGAATATTGACCTCAAATTAAGAACTAATGGTGACTACTCATCTTTACTTGACTTCAAGATTCATCATTGGCATTTCATTTTCAGTATTGCACAATGCACACCCAATCGAACAAAAGATAAATATAGTAAAGACCACTATGATAATAAAGTAGAAGGTCAATATAAAAAATGTGATACATATGTATAATTATTTGAGAAAAGTCCCATTAAGAAATAGTAGGGCGGTTTAGCATAACAATCGTGCATTTCTGTAAAAAAGCATGAAACTTTCCGGAATTCATCTTTACCTATTAAAGAACGAATATAGCTCTGGTGTCCATTTTTTTAGGCCCCTGGGGCCCCAGGGGGCCCTAAGCATTGAAAATACCGGGATTTTCGCAAATTATTATGATATTAGACCGTAAAATATAACCGAAATCATCATTATTGTACTAAATTTGCTATTTAACTCTTGAAAATAGTAAATTCACCAAATGGATCCAAAAATCGAGCCCCAGCGACTTATGAGGAGGGGGCTTAAATCCAAAGTCTTAACTTTGCTCGTGTGTAATTAAGATTTAATTGAATCTTTCACCCGTAAATTCAATGTTCTGCAGATTTTTATCCAATTGTGTTTATTAAACATATCAGATATCCAAAACTTCAAAACTAGATGGAATCTGAACTTCCGTCGACAACTTGCACGCACGTTACGCGATATCAATTTCTGATGACACAAACTTGGAATCCCAAAACATGGATGAACACAGAGCACATTCTTTTAACACTTGTAGCCCCCCTCCGCTCACCTCCACCCATATTTACGATACATGCACTAAATTTTTGAGGAGAGATAATAAAAAAAAACACTCATCAAAAATTGTCATCAATGCTGAATATAATTTAGTTGATTTCTGATTAGTTTCAATCCTCTTCTACGCCATCAAGTTGAAATTCATCCCCCTTTAGGTCTTCATTGTCACTGTCTATCTCTGCGTTCCTGTCGTAGCCGTTTACACAGTCTTCGCATCGATCGTGCATTTTAATAATGCCCTCTTACACTTGCATCGTTTCGTGTTGCAGTTTTTGCACCCGCAACTTATGAGTTCTCGGCAAGCAATGGATGCTTCAGGAAGAGAGGACCACGATGGTTCCGATTCCCCGTTACTACTTTCAGACTAGCCCCACAAACTTGGATCGGGAAATGCTGTTGCCGGTCTAGACACTGCCCCCATCAGTAGCCTGCTTGGTAGGCACACCTCAAGACATGTTGATATAAGGCGGCTTGAGTGGGGGTAGATTGTCAAAAAATCGACCTTTTTTCGTGAAAAGCTCTTTTCGGAATTGGTTGATCGACGTCTGTGAAGACGTTAGTATTAAAACACATCCAATATCAGCCATGACAGTTTTGACATCGACGGAATATTTGAAAGCACTTGGAAGGTTGACATACTATCCGGGAAGTTGTTGAAAGTTTCCCAAACTGTCTTTTATCCGTGACCGTTAAATGAGGATGTCGTGTCACAACGAGTCAGAGCGTGAAAAAATGGAAGGCTGCAGCTTTTTCAGCTCCGATTAGGATTGGAATGAATTCAAAATTTTTGCCCGTTCCGAAAGCCCATAGAGTTTCTAGGTTGAGCTTTTCAAAAGATGCTAGTGAGATTACAATCACATCAGTGTCGACTGTTATAATAATAACCGATTTATGACCAGCTTGGATTGCTTCCTTTGCGTGTAATAAAAGACGTGTCAGCCCTTTCATGGTTGCAAGGCTGAAGATTTTCGTGTGCGCAAATGGGTTTGCTAGATAGAATATTATGCCCAACAGTTCTTTCTTGTTTTCGCCGTTGCGTAAAAAATCATGCCAGTTCCGTGGAACGGGTGTCGAAAGGCAAACTTTTCGCCGTACTCCTGAGCCTCCGTTTAATCTTGTCTCCGCTTTTAAACTATTTTCACGATATTCATCCCATACTATGTCAATGCGACTCACATCTTTATATTCGTTGAGAATGACACAAGAGGCAGGAGGTTTTTCATTTGATGTAGCGCATTCTTCTTTAAGACATGAGAGCAGATCTGATTTTTTCGTTTTCTGATCTGCCCGTAGTCCGACAAAGAAGGGGGATACGGCTGATTTTTGTGACTGAAAAAGTCATCTAAATCAAAGCCTCGCTGCTAGCAGGCAATGCAAAGTCTTGATAACAAACTGGCATAATTTTGAACGCTTTTCGGGTCGACGTACTATACGAATACGGTTATCAGACACCTCAGATATGAGCTTGTTAAGCGTTTATTGCATTTCCAGTTTGTTTATGTTTGGTAACGTAAATGTGTATGTTTTGTCTTTTGTGGTTTTGTAGCACAGTTGGTTTCGGTGTTTCAATATTGAACGTTCCTTTCTGAGAATTTTTAAGTACAATAAATTGTAAATTGAAAATGTCGATTCCACGTCGGTCCCTTCCATCGGTGATTCTTATTATTTACCACTTGTGTTGGGTATGTTTTACCCCCGTTAATACAAATACAACGGAGTTTAAATTCACTTCCCCATTTAGTTCACTGCGGGTCTTTAAAGATGTCAGTTTTGGAGTGAATTACAAAACGCTTTGGCAAAATCTTAGATTTAAAACATCCAAACTCTAAGCAATAGATACTAGCAACTATTTCTTTGCCAAAATTTAAATTATGATGGTAGCATCATGTGGATCAAATGTATAATACTCTAAAAACTCTATTTGTCACGGAGATGGAAAAACAACAGTACAAGTACAAGTGACGAGTCTCCCGATATAGACGACTTTTTTTAAATTCTGACGAGTCAAGAAAATACTCGACATGGTAATTTTTTTAATTTTAAAAGTTAAAATAGCGAATTTAGCAAAATACTGATGATTAATGTGATATTTCATAGTCGAAAAACACGATAATTTGCGAAAACCCCGATATCTTCAATGCTTAGGAGCTCCTGACCCCATGAGGCCATGGGGGCCTTAAAAATGGGCACCAGCGCTAAATTCGTTATTTGATAGGTAAAGATGAATTCCTGACAGTTTCATGCTTTTTCCAGAAATGCACAATTCTGTGAGTTTTGCCGCTAATCCGCCCTACTAAAAGGAAAGTTAAAAGAATTCTACATTTTAATCCCTTCAAGCTGAAGCTCATCACTGGCAAAGGGTTGATACTTCTGAAGTCAAAATTTAAATGAACTAGGTGGATCAAAAAGTTTGGAATAAGTGAAACAAGAAAAAATGTGTTTGGCCAAATTCGATTTTATTTTTCAATTTACATTCCTTTTAAGTCGATACAGCGAGTACAACGATTTTCTATCCCGTTCAAAAAGTAGTCCTTCCAAAGCAGGCCTGAGTTTCAGCTTACCGGTGAGTCATCTTTTCAGGTTTGGAAACACGTAGAAGTCGCTGGGCGCCAGGTCTGGAGAATACGGTGGCTGAGGAACAAGTTCAAACCCGATTTCGTACAATTTTTCTTGTGCAACTAACGATGAATGAGCAGGTGCATTGTCGTGATAATAGAGAATTTTTTTCTTTTTAAAATGCGGCCCTTTTTCTACGATTTCAATTTTCAAACGATACAATAGTGATGAATAATACGCGCCAGTTATGGTTTTACCTTTTTCAAGATAGTCAATGAATACTACTCCATGCGCATCTCAAAGTACGGAGGTAATAACCTTTCCCGTGCATTGTTGCGTTTTTGGATGCTTCGGAACACTTTCACCCGGAGAAATCCCTTGTTTCGACTGTTGCATGGACTCTGGTGTGTAGCAATGTATCCATGTTTCATCCATGGTTACGAATCGGCGCAAAAACTCCTTTGTTAGCAAAGAGATACTGCCATCATCTTTGTATCCTTCAATTTCACTTTGGGGTCGGTCAACATATCATGGATTTTTGCCACGTTTTCTGGTCCACTGAGGTCTTTTGGGCGTCCAGATAGTTTAGCGCCAACGGTGCTTATACGGTCACAACGAAAGTCAGAAAACCACTTTTGAATCATCTTTATCGATGGTTCAGAGTCCGGATAATACTTATCTAGCTTGGTTTTGGCATCGGTTATCATTTTCTTGCGTGAATAATAGTGTTTAATCAGAACACGAAACTCAGATTTTTCCATTTAAAAAAAACATGGAGGTTGGTTACTTCTCACTGCTGTAACTTGCTGTAACTAACGCCATCTCTTAGGAATATTCCACCTAGTAGGTATAAAAATGGAAATATGAGGGAAATAAAACCTAGCCTGCCGTTTCGGAACACAATAAGTCAGATCACTATGACTTTAACAGCGATCACGAGATGATAGGTCCAGATTCTTCAACATACAGCTTCAATATGCTGAAAACTGAAACTAGAGAAGATACGAGTACTTACAACGAAAAGCGAACACGTACGTCGAGGCACTAACGAAATTCGTTACAAATCATAAATGCTCTCTCTGAATCTAATTTACCGAAAATAACTAAAACGGTACGTATATTTTTGGGCGTAACTAGATTTTTTTTAATTTATAATTTAGAAAAGTGAAATTAAATTAGTGTTTACCGTGTAAAGGTTTATTATATTTCTAATTCAGATAAATTAAATTGAGTCAATAATTTTCCGATACCTGTATTAGTGCCCGAGCGTACGTTGCCTTGCAACGTTCATTAGAACTTTTTTTCTTGTAATATACTTTAACATTTTTTGGCCATGGAGCAGAGTACCATCACAAAGATCAGCTTCCCAATTCCCAGATAACTCCGAAAGGAAATCGAAAACAAGAGGATTTGCAGGTGGCTTCTGACAAAATATCCAACAATTAAACACACATCAAGAACCGCCTAAACACATTATCACATTATTTCCGATAACAATACATACTCGACCTACCGATAATATGGACCGAAGAGAACTGTTTGTAATTACATAAAATTTTCAAAGCCAGCAGTACTCAATGCATCCCAGAAGTGATCATGCTCATATAAGATATTAAGAAAAGAACCAAGGGAAGGTGATGCTCCTTACTTGGCGGTAAAAAATCACTCTGGCCTACATTACGAGAATTTTTACGTTCAACGTAATCTTCCAACATAATGACAATCTTCATGCTACCGAAATCTAGCAAATTAACTACAAGCCAATACCGCCACTTTGGAGTTCTCAAAATATTTGAGAGTAAACATGAACCCCGATTTAAAAGGCAAATTAATATGCGTCGTGAAATACGTAGCGGAGGTGTACAACAAAAAAAAAACATTGACCAATGTAAAGTTTGAAGTGCATTAAAAAGCGTCCCACGGAGTAGCAACCAACACGTGCTGAATCTTCAAATAAGAGACGTTCGTAGTAGAGCTGCTAATATTTAGGGCCAGAGAAGGCTAGCTATCAACATTAAGTCATGAATTTTTTATACCTTAGATAGTTATGTATTTTATAAGTACTTGTATAAGTTACTAGTCAATAAATACTTATCTTAATAGCAAACCATAATTAAAAGAGGTACATATTAAAATCAAGGCTACGCAGTTAATAACTACTAAACTTGAGATAATATCGACTATTTCTAGAAAATACTGAACAAAATAGTGTTACTATGAAATAATGATTAATTTCTTTCGATATAACTATTTTTATTCCCTTTCCAAGAAGCCCAACTCCTTTAACATCTTCAGCTTAGTGGCGAATTTAAGCTCTATATTTTTATATATAAATACTATATAGAAATTGGTGTAAACAAAAATATATACGAGTGTAAAGCTAAATTCACGTTAATACCAGAATCATGTTGTTGATTAAAATGTATGGATTTAACATTTGATCGAGGACCAATGGGACAACATACAGATAGTGGCAAAAGCCGAGTACAACTCGCACTAGCAGAAAATCAGATAAGCCAAACTAGTGTAGGAATGAAACCCATATAGATTCCAATAATGCGCAGAGCGTAGGCGCAATATACCTGCACAATAGTTAACTGCGCAACATGCGCAATGAACTACTGCGCAACCACGAAAAAGTTATATATATATATATATATATATATATATATATATATATATATATATATATATATATATATATATATATATATATGGGCCGTTGAGGGCCACATAGAGTCTGGGCCTAAAAGGAGAATAGACTATACCAGATCCACGTGAAACGAAACCCAGAACCTTCATAAAAATGATGCAAAACTGATACCGCTATGAGATTTCTGTGGCAGGCGTAATGGCAGCTAGGCTCACCAAGACCGAGAACCGTGTGAAAGAGCTAATGTTCGGATCCGCATACCTTTCCAACGACCAGGATGACCCATCGCCCACTGGGTAGATCAGTCGACTGGTCAACCACTGTCAGAAGAGAATGACAACTTCTCATACCTGATGCCATTGTACACCAAACCATGCGGGAGAGCAGTGGCCTCTATAATGAATTAGTAATAACTTAGACATAGCCTACAAGGCAACGGATATCGGATAACCACCGTTCCCTATTCTCGTTCTTATCTATGGCAACAGTAACAGAAACTCACGGCTGTTGACTGGCATCTATAGAAACAATCTAAAAGACAACTCGGCGAGACTAAGCTATAGAACAAAACCTTACAATGATCATTAAAGGCGCCTGCGTAGCAAGCTGTGCTCTAACAGAGAATTCAGAAAACGACGCCCTAGTGACATGAAGGATCATTGATTAACGGCACGGACCACAACGCTTTTTAACAAAGCAAAAGCAAGTGACGGGTCGTACCAAACCAACCAATCAGTTCCTTGAAAAGCTTAAAAGAGTAGAGGCGATAGTTCGATGACACTTCCGGGATCAACAATGCTCAAAAAGACGCTTGGGGTGGACCAACACCTAAAGTGAAACAGAGGATTGGGCTCTAGTTTCTCGGTTAATTAACCTGACTTAAGATTAGGTACAATATCCTGAAATGAATAGAACCTCTCACGCTCTTTTACAACAAGACATCGACATACTAGCACCAAGAGTATTGCCTACGACACATGCCGCTGGCGTGGAAGGCCGTAAGTCATATTTATACCATAACGTGAGCGAGATTCATACGCCCAGTCGTTTATACCTATCAATTTAACGTCATTCTTCCTCAAACTACTAAAGGAACTTCTTGAACGGCACATTAGCGAAGACCTGACAGAGCCCTCGCCAATCACCACATATGAGTACGCCTATCAAACAAGAAATTCATATGAGCTAGTCCCACATAAAGTTAGTGGACCTTGATGAAAGAGCGCTCTCCTGTAAGAATGTAGCCCTGGGAGCGTTCTTAAACGTAGAGTAGGCATTAGATAACCTCTCTGGATTAGATTACAACTACTGAGGAAAGCAAGCGTACATTACATTGTTATATCGCCGTTGTTATAGTGTCTGATGGTAGACGGCCTTCTGAGAAAGTTAAACGAAACAGGCTGTAATAGTGTGCTATTCAGATTGTGCTAAGCGGCATATTTGAAGAAACTCTCAGGAGCTTTAAATCTAGTTAAAGCTAGTGTAAATAGGGACTATCAGTTAATCAAACCAAAGAAACATCATTTTACACACATGGAAGGTGCGCGAGGAGTAAAGGATACAGCAATGTACGGCGAAAAACAAGTAATGGAGATGTCAAATTCTGGACGTTACTTTAGATCGAGAATTGATCTTTAATTCACGCCTGGAAAGATAAATGAACAAAGCCACAAAGTCACTTGGGCCTGCAGACGACTGTTCGAGAACAAGTTGTGTTATCTCCAAGAATGATCCACTGGATATACTCTATGATGGTAAACCTAATGAAGTATTCGCCATTGGCTGGTGGCTTGCCTTCGAATGACGGGGGTAATAGCAACAAAACCTACGTTAGCCATATAATAATAATCTCTCAATATTTTGGATCGCCCAATGGTTTGGAATGAGATAAAGTGTATTATACCACTTTCACTCGCAAAATCTAGAATGTATAATACAGGGGACAATAATACAGAGGAAAACTGGTGTAGGTGGAAAGCGGTATAACGGAAAAGTGTTAGAGACAAAGCGGCGTAGATGGAAACTAGTATAAAACATATTCCAACTAATTGGAAACTGGTTTAGACAGAAACTAGTATAGAAAGAAATTGGTATAGAAGGAGTGTGATATAATTAAAATGATACCACTTTGCCTTATGAGAGGCGCAGAAATAGTAATGTCGGGGAAACTTGTATAATTGGAAACTGATCTAGCAAGAAAATGGTGTAAAAGGAAAGCGACATAATTCAAATTACACCTCTTTCCCAAGAGGGCCAGAAATTGAGTATATGGAGAAACTAGTAAAATTGGGAAAGTGGTTTAGAGAGAAAATGGTATAATACTGATTATCTGTACCACACACACTGTACCCTTTTCATGTAAACGGAATCGACAACACGAGTGAACAACATTCCAACAAATGCCTTTTTCAAAACCAACCACCATTATAACCTCTATTAACATAAAGGAACTATCGCCGGATAAGGAGATTTTTTTTTTATGATTGTGGACCTGAACAGGCTAAATTAGGCCTATCGTGCTAAAGCACTCAGGAACACTTAGGAGGATGGATAGAGGGATAATGAATTGCGAATAGATGCCTATGAACAGATACCTTAAATTTAATTTTTTTATTAGAGTAACTCTGTAGCAATACCAAATGTGACATCTTACTGGTGCAGGAAACCCAGCACAGAATCAATGATACCTAGAATTAATAACAATGGTGCTGGAGTGACCCCATGATCAATATGGGAGTATAGTTCTTCTGAAACAAGACACTTAGATCTCAGGTCGGTAGTTATCATTTCCAACAATAACATTGAAATATTGACAATTGAATTAAGTTCCTGTTCGGTGCGTCAATTTATAAACCTACAAATTAGGATTTCGTCTTCAGAATGCCGGATAATTTTCACAGGGACATCCGATAGGTTTGGGCGATTTTAACTGCCGCAGAATTAGCTGGGGATATTCGGAGACTGATTCAAACGAAGAAAAACTAAGAACAGTGGGTAATAAATGAGGGTTTAGCACTAATCCACGACTCGAAACAACCTGCATCTTTCAACAGCGGTAGATGAAGGAGAGGAGGCAACCCTGACAACATCTTCATAAGTGACCAGATCGCACAGCTAGCAGCTGAAATAGTGAAGCATCCGATACCAAGAACCCAACATTCGTCAATCACCTGCCAGTTCAACTCCGACACCAGGCCTAAGAAAGTACTTTTTAGGCGTCGTTTTAATTTAAAGAAAAGCGAAGTGGCGTACTTTGCTGCAAAATTAGATGCGGAGATAGAAGCTTTAGAGGCAGGACCAGACCAATATTAGACATTTGTAGACATCGTTAGAAGAGTCTCGTGTAGAAACATACCGCGATGTTACAGAATCGAATACATCGCCGGTCTCAATACAGGCATGAAGAATATCATAAAAAGATATAACCACATCATTCGAAACTGATCCCTTTAGTGATGGTAAGGAAATATTGAGGGTTATATCTAATACCAGAGCGGATAAATGGAAACATCTTGTACAGACTCTGGATATGAAGCAAAATAGCAGGAAAGCTTAGAAACTAAGAAGAACCTCACAAGTCAACCTCTGGACCTTACGGAGGTTACCCCTAACGATATTGCCAATCAGGCATTACTGAATGGGAAAGGAGAAGGAAGGAACGAACAGCAAAAAATTATTAGAGACCCTGATAATGAGAATGACTACCTGGGGCGGCTTTTCACGTTGGAAGAACTTCAAACAACAGTAAAGAAGATGAAGAACAATAAGGTAACTGAAGAAGACATCAGAACGGAACAAATAAAACAACAATTGGGACCAGTGACCAACAATTGGGTTTTGGACCTAATGAATAGCTGTGTTAGGTAGACAAACATTCTCAGTGGAGAAGGGCTAAAGTGGTTGCTCTACTAAAACCAGGAAAAATCTTCCGCCCGGTTTCGCTGCTGTCATCTCTACAAGGTCTCAGAGAGGATAATACTCAATAGAATAGCTGCTGGTGTAGACGAAAAATTAATCCCAGGGCAAGCAGATAACAGTGCAGGAAAATCGTGTTGTGGGCAGATACTAAATCTGACGCAATATATAGAAGACGGATATGAACAGAAGATAACGGGTGCCGTTTTCATCGATCTACCAGCAGTATATGACACCATCAATCATAGAAGACTGCTACCGGGTCACGATAATGATTGCAAACATCCTGAAGCTTCTATGTAACGTTGCAAGAAAAGAACAGCAGGTGGAGGAACCAGAACCAAATGACCAACCAATCGATAAAAGCACATATATGCGGACGAAATTGTAATTGCACCCCAAGATGAAGTCGAAGGGAAACTATCCTCGGTTCTTGAAAGCTTGAGTGTGTACTATAAGCCAAATTACCCTCGGTCTAATTCTATAAAGACGCAGGTTCATCTGAGAAATAAGGAACGAGGCAATTGTGTGTACGATGGAAAAGTCAACAACTCGAACACTATGCGAACCTAAAATATCTGGGCATCAAATTGGATCGAACTCTTTCCTTTACTCAACACTGTCAGGACGCTAAGGTCAACGTCTGTGCTAGGAATAACATCATCCGAAAACGAACAAGAACAGCTTGGGTAGCTGAAGTCAGCATCTTAAGGATATCGGCTCAGCAGCTGAGTATGCCTCCTCCGTGTAGGAAGCCTCAACCCACGTTAATAACGTTGACACAGGGGTAAACGAAACTGGACGTATTATAACAGAACACCTTAAAAACCTATGCCCGTACAGGACATATCTTCTTGCAGGAATACCACCACCCCCGGATATAAGGAGGAACATTTCTGGTGAAGTAGAAAAGAAGAAACGGGAAACCGGTAGTAGGTACCTTTTGAACGTATACAATAGAATACCACGCCGCCTTAAGTCAAGGAAAAGTTTCACGGAGCGTACACAACCACTATAGATGAAACCAGAAAAGAGACGAGTGCAACTGTAGAAAGAGGTCAATGAACCGCCAATTGTGTCCCCAAAGCAGAAGTTATCGGCGGGGAGCGAACTCGCTTTTCACACGTGGAAAACTCTATTTCGATGCAACAGTAACTTGACCAAGTGAAAATACGACAATGCAGATTCTGACTGCGGAGGAGAGCAAGATCCTAAATATCTTCTAATATGTAGTCAATTGGAGGAGCCCTGTACAAACGAAGATTTAGTCCTGCAAAATTCTGGGATAGACAGATTTAGGTAACCGAAAAAAAAAAGTTACCGTTATATTTCTTTTTACTTTGCAGTATTTTATTTTGTTCTGTTTTATCTTTTAAATTTTGCGTGTGTGGTGTTTTGTTTGTTTATGTTGTATTGAATTTTCAAATTAATTATTCCGGACACGATAATACGTTGAAAATAGGTGTACAGAAACTGGTCATCCTGAAATTTTCTCAGGAATCCAAAAATGAAATAATATACCAGGTGTTCCATTTAAAATAAGAAAGTTAATGGCGACTTCTGGGGTAATCGGAAGTTGCCTATGACCTTGAAATTATTTCAAAAAGGAAAGAGAATCTTCAATAACCCTGGAGTCGATAATTCAGAATTCTACGTTTTTTCTAACCAAGAAAACTTCTAACGAACGGCTATCCTGAGAAACCCTGCAGAGCCAATAACATACATTTATTTTACATTGTTTTACATTGCTTCAAAGGCGACATGAAGATGCTGGCATTAGATAACTTGATAAAATCGTCTAACTGTCAGTGTAATGCGTTCACGTTATACTTTTTACCAAAATATTTCTATTTTATACATCCACAATAAGTCACATTCAAAATTACGATCACAAAATATTAATCAAGCAACCACTCTGAGCTTTTAGTTGAAGCGTTCAAATTTTGACAATAATTGATTGTATATAAACTTTTTTCAAAATTTTACTTTTAGACAAATGTTTTCAACTTAATAATTGGTACGAAACTTGTACTTGAACTTAAAAAATTAAAGATCTCGTGATATAACTTCTGATCCTTTACACTTTACACTTTACGTTATAATGTAATTGACATGTTAAATACTGATAACAAAATGATTATTTTTTGTGCATTGTGACACATCTTTATGGTAATACATAAGAGAAATGCGTACTATTACAGTATATATCCTTGATGTTTTCTTATAAAATGTGTAATAATTTTCCGAGATAAAATAAAAAGTGGTACACAACTATACATCTAAATTTTTTCGTTTATGTATTTAAATAAATACATCTAAATTTACTATTTTAAATATACCTTATAATGAACCTACAAATGAAATATAATCTGACCAGTGACTAGTTGAAAGATAATCTCACATAAATAAGCACTAAAAAACTTCAAAATTTACATGTTCAAGAATAATAAATTTATTTTGACATCTCAAGTAACTTAAAGATATTACCGAGAACCATAACTGTTATTGTTATCAAAACGTATAAATTTATAGAGGTAAATAAAAGAAAATACATAATTTAATACCTAGAAGATAAGTATTTTAATTATGTGTGGTAATTGTAAAAGTCCACATTTTCATACATGTAAAAGTAAATTTTCTGAATTTGCTAATTCTCAAATTCGATAATACCAACACCACCACACTCCCCAATTAGTTCGGGTTAGTAAAGTTCTACTGCACTTAGCAAACATAATCAATACGATTGTAAAGAAAAACTTTAAAACTGAATAATACAGATTCAGTCGCATAAGTCAAATATCAAATTTTAGTTCTAAAGTTCATAGAAGTTTACAATCAATATTTCTTTTACTATTTGAAAATGTTTTTATCCAAAATATATCTTAAAATGTATAATAGAGGAACCAATAAACATGTGAAATCCACATAAGTACTTTTTCTATTATGTTACAATTCATCTTTTGAATATGTTTGAACACATAAAAATTACTAAGTGTGCCAATTGTTTATTCAGATAATTACTAGGTATAAAATTTAAAACATGGCCATCCATGCATAACAACATGGATTGTTAATACTTTAATTTTAAATAATACATATTTGGTGTGAAACAATACAGGACAATACAGCATTTTCAATCTTATTTAATAATTTTTAGACTTATTTAGTTTGTATTAAGAAACTTTATAAAGACAAGTTATGTAAACTTAAATTTAAATATTTAAATTTGCTGAAATTCAATACACAAAACGTTGTTTTAAATTTTTATATTACAGCCTACTCAAAATTGGGTATTAATACAGACTTTTATTGTTTTAACATGACATCCTAGAAATTTTTCAAGAATTTTCAAACCAACTCACTTACAGTTAATTTTAAGATACACACACTTGATATCATTTTGATAGACACTTTAAACCTGAATCAAGTTCCGACAAAAAAAAATGGGTCATTCCATTTAAGAAAATTGAGTTATACTCATTTGAAAATATGATAAGTCGGCTTAAATTATGGAACACCCTGTATGGTGTTGAGTTTTTTAAGTTAAAATTTAAATATGATATTCTTTACTAAAGGCTGTACTAAAAGTGGATATTCCAAACATTTTTTATTTGGTAAAAATCCCACTATTAAGGTAAACACTACCTTTTGAAAATACTGTTCTTTTGCCTCTAACTTCAAAACCCTCATTAAGTCAATAAACCTAATAACAACATAAAGTACATTTATAGAGGAATCCAAAAGTGTACTAATAAAAAAGGTGTCCCATTTAAAAAAATTTTGCAATTTGTTGCCACCCATCTTAGACCACCCTATATAAGTTTGCCTCATCACCACTGAAGAACGGAGTACTAAATGGACACGCTGTATATTTGAATTATGCAGTTGTTTCAGAAAAAAAATAAATCCCCCTTCTCTGCCAATGGATCAGAACCTAATCAACTCCAGAAGAAATGAAATCAAACTTAAATACAAAATTTCAAGTATGTATGTTTGATCAGTCTAGAGTTATTGTGGATACTAACGTACACACACAACGTGCACATACACACACTCACATACAGACATCATGGCCGATCTCAGCAAAACTTTGTTAAACATCGTAAAATTAGCTAATAGGTCAATTTAGCAATGGTGAAACACACTGATTGCATAACCTTCTTTCTATACCTACATATGCATACCAGGTGTAAATCAAATAGGGGCCACCCCTGTAACTTTTGAACGGGTCGTTAGATTTTGTTCAAGTTTTGATGGGTTATATTAGAGTCAGTTTGGAATTTTTTTACATCAAAAAACAATATGACCGACTTCCGGTTGCACCGGAAATGACACAAAAACTGAAAATTTAAATGGAACAACCCGTATATTTTTACATGTTTGGATTCTACGGCCTTAAATACATACAGTTCATCTGCCAAATGTTAACTCAGGCGCTATTTTACTTTGATAGAGTCGGCTTCAGTAGCATGTTGTGTTAATAAAAATTATTATTATTATTATTATTTAATATACAGGATGGCCCATTTATGTTTCTATTGGAAATAGTGAGTTTTAGTTAAAAAACCGTAATTTTTAAATTTGATCGTTAACAAAACTTCACAAAAATTAATTATTATGAAAAATAATATTGTGAGGGTAATTGTATGTCAATTATCCTATAATTTAGATGATGTCATAATAATCTAAAATTAAAAAAATATATAAAAAAACAAAATTAAAATGGCGCCTGAGTTCACATTTGACAGATGAAATATATGTGTTTGAAGCCCTAGAATCCAAATATGTAAAAATATACAGGGTATTCCATTAAAATTTTTAGCTTTTAGGGTCATTTCTGATGAAACCGGAATTTGGCCATATTGTTTTTTTTATGTAAAAAATCCCAAACTGGCACTAATATAACCCACCAAAATTTGAACAAAATCTGACGACCCGTTGAAAAGTTACAGGGGTGGCCCCTATTTGAATTACAACCGGTATGTAGGCCAGAAGGTAAAATGTATTAAAATATATAAGTAAAGCAAAGCTTATAACATTAAACAATGCACGTTTCTTTTGAGCTCAAAGGTTATTAACCTTTTTGCTCTAAAAAGTTTACTTATGCACCATTGTAATGTAATTAACTATTCCTAGCATAATTAAAAGTAGCTATTTAAAAGAGGTATCCTTGTTACATATTAACAGTGTGTTGATGTTACCGAATAAATTTTTATTATTTAAGTTATTTTGATATATTATATTTCTACACTGAAAGTGAATAATTTAGTATTGGGACATTACCAAGCAGTTAGCAAAATCAAAATTTCCTACAGATGTGAACATTTAAAATTATTTAATTAATTAATTAATCCAAATTACCTTGCATTTGACCTTTGCACATTAAAAGTGGCAGCAATTTAATATGCAATCAAGTGTGAACCTTGTGTGTTCATAATAAACGTAAAGTACATATTAAACGCTTAACTTCGATGTGGCAAACTTCATAATTTTGTAGTGTAAATCAATTCTTAAATGAGCATTACGAAAAACTAGCTTGATTTTAAAAATAGTAAATATGCCATTCACAAGTCATAAAAATGTTCAAAATTTGTGTGATTACCCTTTAGCCAGTTAGTTTCACCAGAATGTCCCTAAGGTTTCATTACAGAATGTATTGTCTTGCAGCATTTTGCAACACTTTATTTTTAGGAAAAAGTGCTAGTGGAAATCCATGACTTATTTCCGATATATCGGCAGCGCTGTCCCAAACTTGTCCAATAATTCTATCTATAATATGTTGAAAACGCTTGGGATCTTGTGAAAATCTAACAAGCACTTCACCCCATTGATATCCACCAATCGAAAAGCCATGTACAAGTAATGGTGAATTAGTGTTTTTATCAAGGAAATCTGCTACTTCATTAGCAACAACCTAAAAATGATCAATTAATATTATGTTCGATATTGTGTAGTAATGTGTACTTGTGAGCCTTTAGTTGGCCAGATCATTTGCCACGGAGTCGTAGTTATGTTTAATACATCAAATCCACGATCAATGTAAAAATTAGCAAATTTATACATATGTTTTCGTTTCGCTAACAACCATGATAGTAGGATAACGAGAGGTCTATCAAGAGTTGTGTTTAATTTCAAGTCCGTTACAGTGCTACATATTTTGTCTTTACTTATTAATTCCAAATTCTTTGATATTTGAAGCGAAGAAAGTCTTCGCTTGCTTATGCAAGCCATTAAGTTCTAAAAGAATATTATTTATTAATAATTATTTAATATAAGTAGTAATTTGCTTACGTATCTTGCATATCGACAATTGATTAAATTGTTTGACAAATAAAATGAAATCCGTATTATGGACATTGCTGAAATGCTATATCAACCTTGTAACTAAATGGAATTGTGTGGAACTTAATTTTGTCAATGCATGCAAAAACTATACATTGATAAAGTAGTGCATAAAAGAAAATAATTAAAAGAAAATTACTTAATATTACCTTTGATAACTGAATTTATTTGCGATGTTGTGCTTGAATTAACATTGGAGTTTGTATATTTATAAATTTTATCTATACCAGACGTACTTTATCAGAAAGTAACTCATAAAATCGTTACATTCCCGTATGTCTGCCTTTCCTAAACTGAATGTTTTGTTGGTTAACACAGTAGTATGTTTGGCTACACTTTGCAGCATAATTAAAAAATGGCAGCAAATTATTATAATTAAAACATAATTTGTAGTCTAACAGCTCCAAAAAAATTTAAAAATATTTTCAAGGTGGATTCATTTACTTAAGGGCATGCGTGTGTATTATTTGGGTCCGATGTGCACGTGCACATGTTGTGATACCGGAAAGTACATTGGCGTACGTTAAACAAATTACCGAATATCAATTTATAGTGACGTAGATATCAAGGTTATGAATTATTGAAATGATTGTTCAATTATCAAATTTAATTGTCTTTGTTCTCATTCAATTTAATTTAAAGATTTCGTAAACTATTTTATGCGATACGTAAACGCGTATCACAAAGTTATTATAATTATTGACCTTTAATATTTATAAATACAGACATTTACTTACTATACTTAATTACTAGTATTTAGTATTTAATTACGAGCGAAATAAAATAATGAAACAATTATCATTATCTATTGTAAATGATTTTAAGTCGATATTTGCCATTTATGTAAGACATGCCAATGCACATTCGCATCTTCTTCTAACGCAAGTACTTAGATTGAACCTATGTTTTAACGTACAGTGTAGGTTTTAGTTCACCACCGCGAGGTTATACATAAATTATTTTCCGTCTTTATCACATAACGTGTAAAAACGACAAAGTTGCATGTTCGACCGTAGTGCTTGACTAAACGCGCTAATCCGATGTCGGAATTCTCTCATAATCATAATTTCATTCCATGTACCTATCAGGTATCCAGAGTGTGCAGAAACTTCCGAGATAGTACAATGTTAAATTATACAGATAATTGGATACCAATTAGGGCCAAATCAAAAAGCCATTTTCAAATATCTTTAGTAAAAAACATCAAATTTTATATACTTACATATCGACCCAATGTCACATACCTACATCATTTACAGTAAATATGATTTTTTTATTGTGATCATATGCGTCTCATACAGGTGGGTATATTCAATGGCATTCGGAAAGTTTGTGTAGACTATATCGACTTGACTTTGACTGTCGAGTATCTCAGACGTGTATTGAGTAAAATATACAAGATTGGTAAGGGTGGAACGATTTGACATATAACCATGTAGCTACGAATAAGTGTATAAATAAGTGAATCTCAAAAACTTAGTTCGATAAAATGCTAATTGGTCTGTAGTTGGTAATTAAATTTTTATCTCCGGGCTTTAGAACTGGACAAACGCGAGCTTGCTTCCATTCATTTGGAAAAAAAGATTTTTCTAATGGGAGGTTAATTATTATTTGTAATTGACGGACTAGCAGAACTCTAGTCTTTTAAGAAAGCTAGGTATTTCATCCGGCCCTGCCGTCCGTTTGCTATTATTTGCTGGTTTTCTAAAGCATACTCTAATTTTTTAATTGAATTTCGTAATGCCTTTGTTTATATACAACGTGTCCCAGGATTGATGTTACAAGAGTTGTGATGGACTAAAAATTATTGAATTTTATTTTAAGACTGTGGAATTAAGCCCTGCTTGGTTTGAAAAGAATTTTAAGAATATTTTCAGTTTTTGAAAAACAAGTCGGCCTTGACAGTGAAGCGAAAACTATTTTTTTTAAGGTAAAGTACCTTTTTTGTTCATGATGCAGCAAAATTTTACTAAGAGAAGTTGTTCATAATCAGTAATTATGGCCTTATACAAAATTTCAGGAAGACCTACGTACTTTGACTAAACCGCTATTTTTCAGATTAAACAAAATATATTGTATTTTTAAAAGGGCCATGAAAGACAGTTGACTAATTTTAAGTACTGTCAGATTACAATTTGAAGTATCCTTTTGTTCAAATTTCAATTACTCCTACATTATGTTAACGCTACAGCAAATAATTTACGTTGTTCAGTGTTACGGGCTCGGAGAAATTGCAATACGAAAAGTGGTGCGACAGTTTAACGAGAGATTTCCCAACACCAATCTTACACGGATGACTTGCATGCGAATAGTTAAGAAATTTCTTGCAACTGGCAGAGTTCTTAACGTTAAGAAAGAAATAAAGAAATATGATGAAAACGATACCGCAACTATTGTTGCTATTCATTCCGTGGAAGAACATCCCAGATTATCATTGAGGGAACGTTCACGTAATCTTAATGTTAGTAAATCGAAATTGCAAAGAATTTATAAATCCAACAAGGTAAAGCCATTCAAACCAAAATGTGTACCTACACACTATCGTAAAAGGTGATGCAGGCCGTAGATTATTATTTTGTCTTACCATTAGGGAGAAATGTATTGTAGAACGAAATTTTTATAAAAACATCGTATTGTCAGACAAAGCAATTTTTACTACAAATGGCGTTATTTCGTCTCAAAAAAGTCGCTACTGGTCTACATAAAATCCAAACTTTCGGATCAATTGTAGAAGACAGTATTACCAAAAAGTAAATGTGTGGTGTGCCGTTTCATTTCGTTTTGGAATTCTTGGACCTTTCTTCATAGAGGGACGGTTAAATCAGAATGAGTATCTACAGCTACTTGACAGATTCAGGGAAGAGCACTTACTTGACTTGCCGCTGACAGAAAGACAAGCAATTTATTTCCAGCAAGACGGATGCACTGCACATTCAACAGCACGCGTAGCTGAATGGATAAATATTTGGTGTTCCGAAAAGTGGATAGCTAGAAATGGTCCGATTGCGTAGCCTCCATGGTCGCCCGACCTGACGATATTAGATTTTTTTATGAGGTCGCCTCAAACAACTGGATCACTATCAAACAATACCCAACAATCGAGAAATACTAAAAGAAAGGATAAGGTACGGAGTACACCAAATACACATCCAGGAAATTCGGAACAGTTTCAAAGAATTCAGGCATCGTATGGAAAGGTGTGCAGCAAGTGGTGGCGGTTATGTTGAATAAATAACTTATTGTAGATCAATGTTATTATTACTTTTCGTAAGTTAAATTTGGTTTCGTTAAATGTTCTTCAAATAGAATTTTTAAAAATTACAATTTATTTTGTTTGATCTAAAGATAGCGGTTTAATCAAAGTAGGTAGATCTTCCTGAAATTTTGTATAAGGCCATAGTTACTGATTATGAACAATTTTTTTTAGTAAAATTTCGCCGCATCATGAACAAAAAGGGCACTTTACCTTAAAAGAAAATAGTTTTCGCTTCACTAGGCCGACTTGTTTTTCAAAAACTGAAAATATTCTTAAAATTCTTTTCACACCAAGCAGGGCTTAATCCCGCAGTCTTAAAATAACATTCAAAAAGTTTTAGTCCACCACACCTCTTGTAATATCAATCCTGGAACACGCTGTATATACTTTATAAAAAAGGATAATGCTAATAGCCAAAAAATCAATTTAAAAAATGAAAAATAAATAAATATGGTTTTACATAACCGTTGTCCTCCTCACTCCCAAACGAGACGCGATAACAGTTAAAAGTTAATACGTACAGTAATAGAAAATCTGAAAATGAGTAGATGTATAAAATTAGATTTTTGTTTGATCAAGCTATTTAGACGGCATTTGGAATTGATTAAGGATAGACACCATCTTCAAAGTTCTAGTTCCTTTAGGATGCATCTTTTTGTGAATATATGTTAATACGTATTGTACCTTTGAACGTAATGACTAGGAACTAATTATCGAGACACTCTACGTAATACAATTATTGTGACACAGAAAAAAAGAGTATTTACAATTTTTATTTAAAAAATACAGTGTACAAACTTTACTGCATTGCATAGTTATCGTACAGTAGAATACATTAGACAGAGCACAGTGACATAATAATTAACAATTATAGTAACAAAATAGTTGCAGAGCAAGAAACGATCTCTATCTGTTGGATGAATCAATCGACTGATTTTTTTTTTAAATTGATGTGGTGGTGTTTGCCCCTCTTCCCCTGTTATACAGTGTTGGTTATGCATTAACCAAGTGGCTTGACAATACATGTATGCCATGGATACGGTCGTTTAAGCACATAGTATGCAACTTGTGCCTATTCTGTTAAAAATCGGGAGTTCTTTCGGTGTAAACACATTTTAAATCCGTCATTGTATTACAGTTATCTTAATGCTGTCGAATTGTCAGGTATGTTAGCCGATGTTTCGAATTTTACACCCGCTTACAGAACTAATTAGCCCTGTACAATATCTAGATGAAAATACCTAGATACTGTGTGTGTCTGTGTCCGCGCGCGCGTTCGTGCGTGCGTGTGTTTTTTTAACTGAAATAAGCAAAAAAACCCTCTCACGACAATGGTAGTCAGTTTGCGCCAGCTCGTGTCCAAAAAAAGATACATGGCAGAAGAACCCAATTTTAGTTTGAAATAAATAAAATTAAAAAAAGGAAAGCCAGTTGGGCTAGTATACTGACGATATATACATACCAAAATTGCGGTGTTTCGATATGCTCAAGTTTTTGGACGATTGTGGGAAACCAGTTATTAAATGTAGTGAATCAAGTTTATCAAATGAATATGATACACTTAGTGACGATGTAAGTTTACTGGTTTAAATAATTGACAGTTATTACTTACTACTTTGTTTGGCTCTTTTAGAATGATCAGGATACCAAAATGTACGAAATTTCCATGGATGAACTAGAAAATTCTGATGTGCAGTCTTACCATCAACATCATCTGTCGAGGAAAAAATCCCCCGTAAACGGTGCCGAAACAGTGAAAACAGAAATGTGCTGCAACTGAAGTGATGCAGTCGGCAAGTAGCGCTTTGGAAAACATTGCTAATTCTTCATCAAGTGAACGGATGCCGAATGCCTTTGCTTTGTAAGTAAAAGTTTAATGAACTATTTATAAATATTTGTTTTGAGTTATAACAGTTATATCTTTAACGAAAGGTTTCAATGTGATTGCTATGTGTAAATGTAATATGTTTTACTATTATGCAATTTTGTTTCAGGACGGTTTCTGAAGAAATGGATAAGATAGATAATGAGGAAATATTGGATGAGTTAAAGCAAAATATTCTAGGAGCCATTTTTGAAGCAAAAAAAGAATGTAGAAAAATAAAAAAACACAATATATTTAAATGTGTAATTTTTTATGTTTATACTTGATTACTAAATAAATTTTATAGAAAACATTGTGGATACATTTTATAATTAAAAGGAAGTACTATTAACTAAATATTTACAATAAACTATTTATATATATATTTATTTTGCCAATGAACAGCACCAGTTCGGTTAACATAAGTTGTGAATTCTTCTCTTATAGCAAGCACTTCATTTCTCACACGGTTACCATCTTGTTTGCTCAATCCATCACTAAGTTGATAATTTTTATCCAATTCTTTATCGGGATTAATTTCAACATATTTGGTTTTTAATTCAAATGCCAAGAAATTATCGTATTTTTTTAGTTCTGTTTGGCAGAGGCTTACCTGCTGGAATATTTAATTTACTGTTTTAATATAAGAACATAAATCGCTATCACGATAAACAATGCCATCAGATGTCCTGCCATTTGTACCTATACTCACATACAGAAAACGGTAAAGTGCATCAGCAACGGCAAGTAATATGATGCTATGTTGACTTTTATAATTAAAGTAAGTAGTCCTTGATTTGCAGGTGTCTTTAATACAACGTGCTCCCATCCATTGCACCAATAATGTTTGGAAGATTCCAGATTTCTTGAAAATCTTCTGAAACTTTCAGCCATTCATCAGATGTTGATGGGGTGTAAAAATGTTTAAAATATAATAAAAGGTATAAATAAAGTTAAAAAAATTAAATCATTTAAAATTTAAATTAACATTTATCTGGCCTGTAGTATTAATTAGTAATAATAACTGCATTATTTTTTTATCAAGAATAATTTTACAAATTCTTCTATACATCCAGTCTTACCTTTAAATAATCATTTTTTAGTTCTTCGTAAATGGCTCTGCAATATCGGAATATATATATTGAAATAGTCCTTCCAGAAATTCGAAAGCAGTACATTAAGCTGCGAAAGCTTTCTCCTGTTGTCAGGAATCGCAGTGTAGTTATTAGTTTATTCCTTGCAAATATGCAGTCTCGCATTTTGGTATTTTTTTCTTTTGGAAATACGCTCACTTATTTTAAACAGGAGTTTTTCAAAAGTTGCTACATCCATTCGCAAACAATTTTGAAAGCTCTGGATATCCTTTGCCTTAGTAAATTCTAGAGACAGCTGTATATTTCCTCTTCTTCGACCTAACCATGGTTTCACCCACCACTAATAACGATGCACTTGCACCTATTATTGTAATTAACATTACTTCAATTATTGTATTTCTGTTCATTATATTTTTCAATAACATTACATAAGTAATAATTAATTCAGAAAAAAAGGTTAAAGTACTAAACCCACAAATTTCTGACAAAACCTTTAGCTAGTAAATTTTATTACTAAGGTTGGTAATTACATACCAACTATGTATAAATTGCATAAGTGTAAAAGCAACTGCAACTGCAATTTTTTGAAAACAATTTTCCTCGCATTGCATTGTATGAATGTAATGCGGCCTTTAGTCTATGCGAATCTTGCTATATTCCCCAATGGGCCGCACTAGACACCGTTCAACTGTCAGATTGCAAACTTTGACGACTATTTAGACACAACCACATAACCTCTTTGAATAAGCTTAATCTTACATTTACAATTTTGTGGAATTCTAAATTATTCACAAATTTTATTTAAATTTTAACATTAATTTAGTAAGTATAAGATTACTCCAATTTTATGCAAGATGCAAAAAATTAAGTTAAATTTTCTAATGAACATTGGTTATGTAATCTCTTCTCTAGAGCACTAAAAATGGGTCACGGATTTGGACAATTATATAAACTAAGAGGTATCATTATGTTTTCTCTATCTCCATTTGAGCAGCGTAGTTTTGCGTTTGCAATTAAAAAGGGTTTACCAAACGTTGCTAGACGAGTCCGAGAAGAAATATTTTACGTTGCACCTCGTATGTATTTTAATTGGGAAAATAAAGTTTTTACTATTATACTTACAGCACTATTAGCAGGGTATGTAGCATATGATATGCTTACGAAACAACATCAGCAATCAATCAGAAAAAACCCAGCTGATTATGAAGGAGATCAGTGAATGTTTTATATATACTGTAGTTTTAGGAAAATTAAGTAAATATTAATCATTGTGTAGTTTTATTTATGAAAACTAGAGTGCTATCATAATAAACAAATAAATTATTCATTTTTCTTGAAATATAATAGGACCTGGTATCTAGTTGTTTAAAACCATCGGAAATTAAAAATGTATGCAGACAGAAAAAAAAATCACATTTAGACATTATTTTTAAAACTATTTGAGGATCATACTTTAATGCTAGATATGGATATATAATGTTTTTTAACATTGCCAAGCATTGACCAAATATACACTATAATTTGTAGTTTTGACAAAACAATATTTAATTCTGAAAATTGTCTTACATTTTCCTATTCAAAGATATTTGCATTTGTTATAATAATGAGTAATCTGAAGTACCACATTTTGAGAACTGTAGACGTGTATTACTTTAAAATATCTCGAATCGTTAAATAATACATTATTATTATTACCTGAAATAAATAATAAGAGTATCGTAGGTATTGCCATTAAAACAAATTATTTAAAAAAATAAAAAAGTGATTATTACATAACCTCTAAAAACGATTTATGTACCATAAATAATTTATATTTATGCTTTTCGTGTTGTTAGCACACAATATAATGAATACTTTATCGAATTCGTTGGCCTTTGAAATCTAATAAATGCGTCATTAGTTCTATTTATGGTTATATTGATTGTAAACTAAGACTAATGAAATGTATTGTTTACAATCATTTTAAAATGTGCAATTCTAAACTTATTTTCTATTTTTCTGTGATAAACTTAATAAACGCTCAAGTATTGTGGTACCAACCAGAGCAAATACATTTATCTTACGGACAGTCTACTAACGAAATTGTAGTAACATGGTCAACGTTTAATGACACGAAAGAATCGGTTGTTGAGTATGGAATTGGTGGTATGATTTTGCAAGCTGTTGGAAGTTCTAACATATTCGTTGATGGTGGACAGAAACGACACACTCAATATATACATAAAGTTACATTACCATCACTTACCCCGAATAGCACTTACGGTATAAATTCTTCATATATTAGTTTTTTGTAAACAATTAAGTTTTAGTTTATCATTGTGGTAGTCCGTTAGGATGGTCATCGCAATTTTGGTTTAGAAGCTCACCTTTACATGAAGACTGGCAACCGCAGTTAGTAATTTATGGTGACATGGGAAATGAAAATGGACAGTCATTAGGTAGATTGCAGGAAGAAACACAACGAGGTTATTATGACGCTGTGCTACATGTTGGAGATTTTGCTTATGACATGGATTCGGTTTGTAGTATTATTAGAAAAACTATAAGTTAGATGTATTTTACAGGAAGATGCTGAAGTTGGGGATCAATTTATGCGGCAAATTGAGTCAATTGCTGCTTACATTCCCTATATGACGTGTCCTGGTAATCACGAGGAACGATAGTATGTTTATGCTTTTGTAAGCTAATAATACAGTGGAACATCTGTCCGTTATTTTCAACTTGGCATTTTCATTTTTATTGATTTAGTTTGACCTTGACTAAGTAGAATCACTGTATGGCAAGGGTTAAACATGTTTGTCTGCCATACAGATCTGATTGTCTTGATTACTTTTGTACACAGTTTTATCACAAACTTCCTAAAAAGTATTTTATCCATAATCCTCAATTTAGGTCGTATAATTTTTTTGATTATAAACTTATGTAAAGTGTTAAAATGATCAGTCGAGAAATTATTTTTATATACTAAATATAATATTGGACCAGTCATTAATCCTTGAGGAACACCATAAGTGAAAAAATTAAAAATCAACAAACACTGAACAGTCTTATAAGATTGTCCCACTATATTATTAATTAGAATTATACAATTAAATAAAAATTAACTTTTTTCTATAGTAATTTTAGTAATTATCGAGAAAGATTCAGTATGCCAAGTGGAAGTGAGAGTTTCATGTATAGCTTTGATATGGGCCCACTTCATATCATATCAATTTCAACGGAAGTGTATTACTTCATGTATTACGGAATAAAATCAATTGTTTTTCAATATGAATGGTTAGAGCAAGATTTAATAAAAGCAAACTTACCTGAAAATCGTGAAAAACATCCTTGGATCATAGTGATGGGTCATAGGCCAATGTATTGTAGCCTTACAGATAAAGATGATTGTACTCATCATGAAACAATTACTCGAGTTGGAATTCCATTTCTGCATTGGTTTGGATTAGAAAAGTTATTGTATAATTATGGGGTTGATGTGGAACTATGGGCTCATGAGCATATCTATCAACGTTTATGGCCTATCTATGACTATAAGGTTTATAATGGCAGTTACAAAGAGCCGTATGTTAATCCGGGTGCTCCTGTTCACATAATTACTGGATCAGCCGGTTGTAAAGAAGGTCATGATTATTTCAATATGACACGACCACAGTGGTCTGCTTTTCAAAGCAGAGATTATGGTTATACACGGTTGAAGGCATTTAACAGTACTCATTTATACTTTGAGCAAGTATCAGATGATAAAGATGGTCTGGTTATTGATACTTTGTGGATTGTTAAAGATTCACATGGGCCATATATGTACTCTAATATGAATTGGGCAGCTATGGATGCACTAAGACTAAAATCATTCAATTTGTGATTATTCTCGACTTCACATACCAAATAAATAATACTCCTATTAGTGAATTTTTATGTATATATATTTTTTTAGAAATTATAGTAATAAAGCTAGCAATAAATTTCTTATACCTGAATTAAGATGTTTTGTTTTGTAAGTTAGAGTAAGTACAGGTGGGTAGCAGCAATTTCAGGAAATGGGTGGTACATAAATATTGGAGTCATAACTTGAAACTATCAGAAAGTTCCGTACATATTTCAATCAAAATTTTTTGTTTTTTCTCGCCATCAAGTGTGATCTGTCTATGGTAGGAGGTATGTGTATTCCTTGCCAGTTGGGGAGGTACCACCACCCATACTTTTGATTCCTTAATATTGGATTTCGGATTTTCTGAGCTCGGTAAGGGCTGCTGGTCACCCTTTCCTTATCCTGATTCTATTCCTATTCTATTATTTCATTTGCCCTCATTGTAATCGTCATGTCAGATTGAGAATCAAAAATTAAAAAAAGATTGCCGAGTTTCTATGGTCAAAAATTTCGGATGTAAAATCCTTCCCCATTCGTAGGAAAAACCCAAGCGAAAGTAATCAGTGATGCATTATTTTAACATATATGGTTCTAATCTCAATGCTGTTTTGTTTCTATTAAAAATGTCTCTGGAAGGTCCGATTCACCTAATTGCAATTTCCCCAATACAACTTTACTCATCATTTGATAAATCTGTAGTAGCTGACGCTTAGATAAACCCAATTTTTTTGAAGATTTAGCATCAAACGTGTGTGAATAGTTGTGGAATGCTATGAAACCAATTCATTGTCCATGCAATCTCCTAAAATCAATTGTCTAATTACCCACCAATTCCCATCACTCTCATCTTGTCTAAAGTTATGGAAAAAGTTATCAATTACCAACTAAGATTTTCCTTGAATTTAACAAACTCGGTAGTGACTGTCCATATGGTTTTGGGCAAAGTCGTTCAAGAGGTACCTAATCTTTTTTTATATGTGACCCAATTTGGAATAATACATTAGAAGGATCTGATGAAACAGTTGTAGTCGCTTTAGGTAATACAAAAGCATTTGAACAAGTTTGGCATAAGTGTGCTAAACTCACACTGTTTGGGTTAACTGATACGCTCATCATTTGGATTTCCAGTTTTCTTGATAAAAAACAAATACGTGTCGTAGTTAATGGCTTTGTCTCATTAACGCGGGCGCACCATAAGTATCTGTGATAACTCTTACACTTATTTTGCTATACATAAATGTTCTCATTCTTTCAAAAAATAACGTAAGCGATTGTTTTAAAGAGAATACTCATCGTTGTGGTTCATCTCAGTCTACACAGAATACTAATCCAGCGCCCAATGCGGGGGCAATGAGATCAACGCCTACCACCGCAATGGAATCTCTGCTGGGCCTCAATTTATTATTGAGGGAGAAGCAAGGATAGGACCTCACAGAATTCGAAATCTGCGAAACGGAACACGAAAAGTTAATTGAGGGCATTGGGGTCTCACACTCGAAATGAGAGCGGACCTCATGATATCAAAAAACTTAAAAACCAGACTTCCAGATAACTATTGGTAATCGAGAAGAGGGGCATAACCAAATCCAGATAATTCTGGTACAATAACGGGTCAAAAAGCGAGACAGCTGCTGGAGTGGGCGTCTACTGTGCTATTCCAAGCGAGAGAATCACAACTTTGCTTGGAAAATACGCTACCGTATTTCAAACGGAGATATACGCGATACTGCAATGTGCGCGGGAAAATAAGAGAAAGCACTATCTATATAGGTGCATCTTTATACTATCAGGTAGCCTTAAATCTCTATGGAGCCATAAGGCGTCATCACAACTGGTCTGGGAATTCTACGAAGAACTGAACTACCTAGCGGAACGTAACGTCACCCTAGTTCCAGGCCATTGGGGAATCGACGGAAACAAAGAAGCGGACTCGCTAGACAGGGGCCACTATAACCGTTTTTCGGACCAGAATCCGTTCTAGGAGTAACTAAAATGCTGTCGGTGCAGCATAAACATTACTGGATTAACAGACCAGGATTATCACACAGTAAGATCTTCATAGATAGCCGCTTAAACAGAACCACAGAACTGCTATAGTTAAGTAGACAGGATCTTAGCAAAACTAACGGGAACGCTAGGAGCACACACGGTTGTTACCTTAAGAGAATAGGAAAACTAACATGAGCCCTCATTCTGCAGTGTAGAACCTGAAACCACGATTCGCTGTCTAAGAAAAGACAGCGCATTTTCGGATATCTACAAATGGAACCGAAAGATTCCAGTGAGAGACCTGCGTAATATGTTACAGGGGCTCAACATTACAGACTGGGTGTGAGACCAACCAAAGGGAACACAATAAGCCTAATATAACATAATAAGCCTGAATGGCAGGAAAGGAAAAATCATCTCAAATCAAGATATTACAGTTGAAGTGGGCATTTCAATCAACAGAGACACGCAACGTATTCTTGAATAGTGAAATAATAATTTGGTTACATTTAATCCTAACATAACTCAGTGCGTTGTGTCTTGTGTGCGCCAAAAAAGATCGATCGTTTCTTGTTGTATCTATGAATGACTCAGATACTCAGTTTTCAAACTCTATTACTAAGGGGGCTGTTTTTTTCAAGTTCCGATAGGCCATAAATAATATACGTATTGAGATAACATGATTTTAATACCAAAAGATTTGCACATTCTTACTTATTTTTCTACATAGTCACCATGGCGGTTAAGGCATTTGTCATAACGGGAGACCAGCTTTCCTACACCCTCTGCAAAGAAGTTTGCCGCCAGTGAGCTCAGGTAGGTCCTTACGGCGTGAAATGTTTGGAAATTCTCTAGAAAGTTCACTGATCGTAAACCTCCGTGTCTCCCGGATCACTTCGTTAACTCAGTCAACACAACTTGCAGCTTGAAGGAGATGAATCACACTTCGCAACTCACAATTGGCGGGAGCATCGATCGTAGCGGCCATCGTTAGCCGCCCGTAGCTCGGCGACGACTGAGGGATTGGAGCCAGCACTGGCGGCAGTTGTAACGAGGGAGCGGAGACCCGCGTCCTACCACTACGCAATTTACTTTTAGAAACAAACGGAACTTGAAAAAAAAACAGCCCTCGTATGTTAGGAATACTTGTATCTTCAAATCTATCATGGGTTGATTATTTTCTGTCGGCTATGAAAGCAGGGTCTACTCGTAAAAAGCTTTTTGTACAGATCTAAGTAATAATTTGCCTCCTGAAAACTCTTTCTGCTATAAAGGGCCAAATTCGACCTATCAAAGGGAGCTATAACACTTATAAATTACCGACTTTAACTTCTGATATACAATATCTTAGGCATAGACAAACAGTATTATTTTTTTCCTTGTACTACCGTTATAACAATTGATATTTTGCTGCTGAATTACATTGTTTGATGCCACCTCAGGCCACCTATGTTAAGGACACTCGGTTCGCACATCATCAATATGCAGTACAACTCTCAACTTATCATGCCAAACAGGTTCAATACACATTCTTCTACCCGGTTTATAAACACTGCAATGATCTTCCTAGTTCCAGTTTTCCTTTCACTTATGGTATGAAAAAATGTAAGGTACACGTTCATATTTATCTCTTGACAACTCAACGTTCCTCTAAGTATTTCTGAGTGGTTTAGCACGTTAGGCTAAACCTAGCCTGTTCAGGATCACAATTTGAAAAAATCAAGTCAAGGGCAACGGTTTTGTAATAAGTGCAACTTGGAGAATTAAATAGCCACACTGATTAATATACACTTAAAATTTGATTGATTGTTCAGTCGAATTAATTTCACAAATTTAATTACATTTCGTTCATTAAATAGTAATTTAGCTTCGTCTATTCAAATTTATATTTATACTACACATCGTTACTAATTTTTTTTAAATGAATTTAAAATCACTTTGAAATATAAATATTTGAATAAAGAATGCCAAAGTTTTTTTGTTACCTAAATGGCTTTTTAGATAAAAAATATAACTAAAGTAATTTTTAGAAATATTCACAATTTTAGTTGATGAGATTCGTATAAAAACGGTAACAGATGCGAAATATCGCGTTAAAAGCCTTGATTATAATCGGTAAGCATAACATGAAGCAATAAAATGATGATTTTACGTTGTAACAATTAATTAAAAATATGATTTACTATGTCCCTATACAAAAAAAGTAAAATTGTAAACGGGTTTATTAATTAAGTTCAATATGAATGAGTAATCTCAAACAAGACGGAAATCGGAGGCACCAATCTAGATGTTCTCCACTTCTATCTTTATCTGGACACCTAGATTCCTCTTGGAAATGTGAACTCTTCACAGGGCCACTACATCAGGACCGTAATACACTGAAGCCAACTTGCCGAAGAGATGTGGGGTGATATTACTGAACGCAAAGTCTTTATTGGATAAAATGGACGTTACAATGCTTCTTAATATACCCGAGAAATAGTCGAGGAATGTATAATTGCAAAAGTTGGAGGCAATCTTCAAGAAAATAAAACTTGATCATTTATTATTAAGAAAGGTACTCACAAAGATGCTGTTCAATCAACAATCTCGTAATTAATAAAACACGTAGAAGAAACATTAGTAATGTTTACAAGTGTTAAAAGCAAAAATGAACATGAAATTTTTGCAAGTGGAGACAAATTTGGTTTAGTGTTCTTATCAGTGTGTCAAATGATGCTACTAAACATAAATATTGTTGTATGTGAATGTACATTTACAAACGGGTCTTCGTTATTTTATACATATTTGTGAGAACGAATGAATGACAATACAGCGTCTGATCAATAGGGAATGTAGATTTAATTCATCCACGAAAGTGTATTAAAAATGTAGAGAAGTGTATAATTTTTAATTGACAGGGAGCAGGATGTACAAAGTGAGTGATTAAGAATGGTTTTATGCGTAGGATTAGAGATTGAGAATGTTTTTGAGTGAAATTCAATTAAATGCCCACTAGTTACGGTTTAATAACCAATAGTAGAATTAACACAGAGTTTTACACAAAAGTCGAAAACGGTGATTGTACAAACAAGAGACGGTTGTAGGTGAACGGGGTGCTTAGTGTGGAAAAGTAGCGCCCGAACCAGAGCTAGGTACTTCGCCATCAGGTGGAAACCACTAAACAGTATTCTAACGAGACCAGTGCACCAGAAGAATTGTGATAATTTTGTTTCACAAGAAAGGGTGAAACTGAATTAGGTTTTCCGGTAGTAGGATTAAATATAGTTGTAGTACAATGTTAAGCGAGTATCAAATGACTTGATTGGTGAACATTCAAGAACAAGGTATAAATAGTAATCATTTGTAAAATTCAAAATCACAGGAACTCGTGGGCAATGTTTGGTTCAACAGCTCAAGCCAAGATTTGGAAGTGGAACATGGACATGATCACGCTTGCAGGGAAGTGAAACGTAGAGGGTAGGTGTAAAAAGGATCGAATGATCACTAATTCACAATTAAAAAGAAGGTAACTAAGCGGTTTTATTAAATTACGAACATGAATTGCTTAAAAGCATTTTTCCCATATCGTCAGATTTGTTATACAGGGTGACCCGAACTCGATGGACAAAACGAAAACAGCCGATTCCTCTGACCAAATTAGAGGAGTTACAGACATATGCCTAAGGAAAAATTAGAAGAGCGCAAAATCGCCTTCCGGAATCTTAAGTCGACTCGAAACAAATTCATTATTCACCATCTTTAAGCACTCAATTTCAAAAAAAGATTTTTTAAACTGTATGACGAATTTCCAAGAGCAATAATCTTTTATGGGGACCCACTTGGTGTACGGCTAACAAAGGAAAAACTTCTGTATTATGTAAGCTTTAACTGAAGTCGGAGATTAACGCACTAGTTGTAGAATTGTGATACTGAGAGTTAATTTCAGTTTGAAACACATATTATGATAACGCTGCGAAATCGAAAAAATTAAAAACACTCTGTATCTTGAAAACCGGTAACAACAGACACTACATTTATTAACAATTTTTTGTTTCATTTGGCCAGAAGAATCGGCTGTTTTCATTTTGACCACAGACTGCGGGTCACCATATATATATATATATATATATATATATATATATATATATATATATATATATATATATATATAGGTGGTCCATGAGATTTTGACCAGTATATATCTCGAAAACTATCTGAACTACGATATTGAAATTTGGTAATTATGAACAGTGGGTAGTATTGCCCATTTTAAGCAAGCAGAAATTTTGTTGCAACGTCACATTTCGGGTCACGTGGTATCATTTTCAAAATTTATAATGGTACACCCGGTATATTTTTCCACTTCTGTAAAGGTTACTCTTATGCTAATTCGGCGATATCTATCTGTCTTTCGTTTTTTGGTTTTGTAGGTACTTAGTAGTGATAAACAAATTTTTATGAAGGTCTTTTATTTGAATAGCAAAGAGTGTATAGAAGCGAAAAACGTACCCTAGCAACCGAACAGATTTTGTAGTTGTCAAACAATAGTAAACAATCGTTCACTCTTTATTGTTGTTAAAAGTTATTTGACTTAACACTTATTATGCCTTTACGGTTCACTTACGACCAGTATGTCGATATGCTGATCATTTATGGAGAATGTGGAAGAAACAGCAGACGTGCTACTAATTTATACAGAAATCATCCCCGACCGAACAACTCCAGGTAAAAATACTTTCCGTTGTGTAGAACAAAAGTTAAGACATGGTTGTTTTCCAATTGGAAAACACCAAAATACTCGACGTAAGCCTATTACTACAGATGATAATGTTATTAACATTCTTGCTCATATCCAAGTCAATCCCCACATTTCAACTCGGTGTCTTCAGCAAGAATTAGGAATAAGTAAATATACTATCCAGATGGTGTTAAAGCAATACAAATATCACTGTTAGGTACCTACAAAACCAACAAACAAAAGGCGAATAGATATCGCCAAATTAGCATAAGAGTAACCTTTACAGAAGTGGAAAAATATACAGGGTGTCCCATTAACATTTTTGAAAATTATACCACATCACCCGAAATGTGGCGTTGCAACAAAGTAGCTGCTTGCTTAAAATGGGTAATACTACCCACTGTTTATAATTACCAAATTTCAATACCGTAGTTCAGATAATTTTCGAGACATACTGGCCAAAAGCCTCATGGGACACCCTGTATGTATACAGTGTGTCCCCGGATTGAGTTCACAAACATTTTCGAATTGGAATATTATATTTTGGGATTGCGCCCTGCTTGATCTGAAGCTTATTTTTAGTTTGCTTTCAATTTGTTAAAACCAAGAAGGCCTTTACAGTTGAGCAAAAATCCGTTATTTGTGAATTTCGTTTCAGGTAAAGTACCTTTTCCGTTCAGAGTACGCCAAAGTGTTACTAAGAAAAGTTGTGGCGTTATGCAAGAAGAATGATCGGCCTACTTTGATAATAGAAGTAGAAAATAGGAGAAAAATATTTTTTATTATTTACGATTACATGATAAATCTTAGATGAGAAAACAGTGTGATTAGAAACTTTCAAATTAAAATTCAAATTTTTGCAGTTTATCAAAAAAAGAAATTAAACTACAATTACTCTATTTGGCCTCCTCCAAGATTTTTCTATCCTAACTCTAAAATCGTCGTATACTTTCTCTATCGTCATTGGGTTAATTTCATCTACAGTATCCCTAATTTTCTGTTTTAATAAGTGTTATCATGAAGATCATGTGAATAAACTTTTTGTTTCAAATAACCCCATAAGTAAAAATCCAATGTATTGGACCATGGCGTCCAATCCACCTTTCAGGAAAGTGCTGATTCATAAAATGTGTAATCAAACGAATTGAATGAGCTGGACATCCGTTTTGTTGAAAATAAAAATCTCCTAAATTCACGTCTTGCATGACAGGTACAAAAAAGTTTTTGAGTACATCCAAATAGGAATGTTGGTTTAAATTAGTGTCAAAAAAATATGGGCCAATAATCGTATCGCACCTTATTGCACACCATACATTTACTTTCTTGTACCCTTGATTGTCAGTTACTATACGAAAATGTGGATTCTCATCAGTCCAATACCTACAATTTTTGTGAAGACATGATGCCATTAGTTGTAAAAGTTGACTCATCTGAAAAAACTATCTGTCGTTCAAAATCTTTTCTTCAGTTCATAAACAAAACAGCAATCGTTGGCCATCGTCTCCAGATTCTAATTTATGAATGAACGTGGGTTTAAATGGTATAATTTTATTTTCTTTGCGAATTCTTTGTATGTGCGATTTACTTATTGATAATTCTGTAGACCGCTTTCTCGATGATAATTGATTATCAGTGTTCACGGATTCTATCACCAACAGTGTAACAGCCTCTTCATGATCATGAACTAGCTTTTTTTTTATTCAAATTTTGCACACTTCCAGTTTCTGTAAACTTTTTCACGAGTTTTTTTATTCCATTGACAGAAATTGCTACCATTGGAAATCGCTCGTGAAACTTATTAATAACATGAGCATAAGATGCTTCCCAAAGTCCATAACATTGTATAAGGTGAATGCGATGTTCGATAGTCAACATTGTTAATAGTTAATACAATAAACAACAAAGCAAGTAAAAACTAAAGAACAAGTAATTTGCAAATTACTGAGATAAGTAATCAATTTAGAACAAATACTTCAAAGTTTTGAAGTTTATCTAAGATAATGGCAGTAAATAGTTTGCTTTACTACGACGCGATTTAATGAAGGTGCAATGAAGGAACAACTTTTCTTGGTGACACTTTAGCGTACTATTTTAACAAATCGAAGCTTATATGAGATAAGAATCCCCTTTAGCTAAGAAACAAACTCCCACCTTAGGCTATAAACTTTTTAGCAGACTTGGATCGATATAAGAATTTCCTTTAGGTGAAAAACAGCCTTGGCCAAGATATGAGTCAGGCTTCCTCCAGTTGCATCGAGATGAGAACCTCTTATAGCTGAAAATCACACCCTTATCCAAGATTTAAACCGACCCTTTAGCGGAGTTACACCAAGATAAAAAAAACCTTTAGTTGAAAAACATCTCATATTGGCCGAGATCTGAACCCTCGCCTTAGGAAACAAACCAGGTAGCGGAGATACAAGAACCCCCTTCAGCTAAGAAGCAAATCTTAGCAAAGATATGACAACACCCCGTGAGCTGAGATACGAAACACTGTAGAGTGGCCTAGAATCCGCATTGCTATACTATTTTTGTTAAATATACATACAAATCTTGCGTTAACTAAAAACCTACGTTACGCCAATATGCCATCGAAATTTAGTATTTTCTATTTAAATTATGACTAGGACAAATAATTATTCATTGCATCTTTATACACGTTTATTTATCTATTTTTACATTAACATTAAGTTGCTAATTAATTAAATTCTATCGTGAAAATATGTATTGTAATAGAACCTCGACCTACAACGGTTCCTAAGAAATGAAAAATACATTGATTTCGGAAATTTACTTTAGCACACTGTATCTCGAACAGTATACATTTTCAGACCTATGTTTACATGAACGTTCTTCAAATTTCATGACAAGGAGTCGCCCACTGCAATATGTAGTATATATCTGAGATGTGCACTAGCTTTCTGCAGATTTAACATTTGGTTACTTTACTTTTTTAAAATTTTGTTTTCTTAAATTACTGTTCTAATTTATTCATTAATATTCGTGGGAACAAGGTCAAAACCTGTCTTTATATTATCAAATTGAATTTATTCAACAAAAGTCCGCTGTTTGGGGGTGAATTGATTATTACATTTACTTTTAACATTGAATAAACAAATTGGGGTTTAGTTGAAATTTACATTTATTTGTTGAATCAACATGTTAGTTACTGCGTAATTACTTTCTTGCCTCTACTTTATGTTTCTGTATGTATGGCCAATTGAAAATTTCTTTCAACTTTTCTTTTTCCCTCATCCCCGTTTTTGGACCTTTAGTTTTAAACGCTGTTGCTTAACCTTTTTACTAGTTCAGTGCAAACAATAATTACCTCATGAGCTGCTGGGTTATACTTTGTACATTGTACTGGGTTAAAGCATCCCAGTCACAATTGTTTTGTGAGATTAATAAACTCAAATAAATCTTTAAACTCATTATCCCGAAGTAAACTTGTTATAGGAACATTGTTCTGGATAAAGAAATTTACACCTTGTGTTTATAAGAACTTGTATCTGTATTTTAAACGTTTTCTAAAATGTATAACCGATTGTAGCCAGTATAAACTAAGTGGAATACGCGGTTTAAGTAAAAATCCACATACATGTTATAAACTTAAACGTGCAAACCGTGTTTTTGTAGTGAACATGCGAGATGAATAATAGGTGCGGTCTTTATTTTCGTTTGTCCGCAATACCTAAAAAACGATTGCGTTCGAATTTGACAATTTTATTTTCTGTTGTAGGATATTGCTGCACGTTTGATAGTGGCGTCATTGAACTAGACTACCGATTTAACCATTTTATAATTAATGTAATTTGTTAAAAATTAAAAACCACGATCCAACGCTGATGCCTAGCCTGTACAGTCGAATTATCCCGAGATCAAATTAATAATATGCCTATTGTAATAGATGGTTTGCAAAAATTCAGGCTGAATCATGTGGTTTAAAGCTTCCACAAAATAAACAGGAAGGAAAACAAAAATGTACGATCTTTACTCAATTATTTCCATATTATATTCAATTATTAGTAAACTATGGTAAGGTGTCTGAAATAACAAAAGGAAGAGAATAACTACCGGATATGTGATAGGTAGTGTTATTTGATGAGCTGGAATTACTGGTAGGTCTGATGTGAAAGTGAGCAATAAAATGGCGGACAAATTTGATAAATCCTATAGTCAGGCTGCTGCCAAATAACAGGCTTGTAATTTCGATAATGAAAGAAGTAAGGGGTTGTAAGCATGTTACATTGACAAGCATGCAAAAAGGTCAATAGATAGGTCACCTTAGAGAGTTATGTTTGTAAAATATATCTAATACACTGAAAGGTTAAAAGAATAATAAGTTAGTGTAATAATTAATACAAAAATATTTTATTTATCTTAATAAATTATAATTACCAGTAATAAAGTTATCCCATTTGGTAACTTCTTATAATACTATTTCCTCTTCCCAAAGTCTGTTTAATAGCACCAACACATGTTTGATTTAAAGTTCTACGACGCTGAAGGCATTTTTTGTAATAACACTCACTAGCAATTTCATTAAATTTAAAAAATAAATTATTATCACCACCGTTAGGTCCAACAATAATTTCACAATCATACCGAAACTTTTGTATATCACGTAAGCAGCAATCTAAAAATTCTGAATGTACAGTAAAGTATTGTCCTATATTAAAATGCTTCACTCTTAATTTTTGTGCTAAAAGTCCCGTAACATATACGTCATCTACCCAAAAATATGGTAAGGAGCAGGATTGATCCACTAAATTATGTGCCGTTTCCGGATTCGTTACATAAAACCAACCTGACAAAAATGTGGGGTATGAGGGATATGCATATTCTTCTTTTTTTATATACCATTTATTAGCAGGTTCTCTGATTGGTGTCATTCCTGGTAGAATATATCCAGCCAAAAGTTTTTTAGGTAACTTTAATTTACGTAAAGTTTCGATAAGTTTATACACATTCACGACAATGTCATCGTCCATTTTGACTATATACTTAGCATTCTGACAATTTACAGCTGACCATTGTAAGCCCATTAAATGCTTATATGTTAGATTATGATACGCTTCTATAAAGTTACCTTGTAGTAAATCGTCGTAACGTCTCTGCTCATCAAAAATTGACGATTGTTTCGTGTATTTATCATTTGGGGCTAAACCTAACAAAAATACACGCCTTAGACCAAATCCTTTTAAGGTCTCTGTTGAAAAGGCTCGTCGCATTGCACTACGTGTTTCTACATTACCTAAATATGATGTTACCAATATAACAGCTAACAGAGATGAGTTATTGTTGTAATCACAGTCATTATTTATTATGTATTCAAAATCAAGGTTGAAAAGTTTGTTTACATTTAATTTTTTTATTTCTTTACTAATTGGTTTGTGGCTGTCATTCTGATTAAAATTAATAGTTAATATTAATATAATAATACATGTTATTATAAATATGAGCTTTCTTGTGGTCATTCTTAGGTTACACACATATTTTGTTTAAATTTACAGTTATAAATGAAATTTCTTATGATGGAGGTTATAAAGATCATTATTGCCTACTTTCACTTTTATTAATGAGCAAGTAATTTGCAATAATTAAAAATTGTTGATATAACATTTTCTAAATACTCATCTGTATTAAAGTCCTTCTGGCAACCTTGGTCTATATGAAGCTCATATGTCGGCTCATATTTGGTAAAGTACTAAAAAAGTTAATGATCAAAATTGCTAAAGTTAAAAGACATACTTCACTACAGTCTGGAATATCATTATCGATAGTCTTGTTAATTATCAACGAAGTTAAGTAAGTCCAATATCTTGCTGTATTCGCTACATTATAACCACCCCCACCTAAAAATAACGTCGGAATATTACATTTCAAAATGTCTTTAACACAAATGCCCATTGCTTTTGGTGTGAGATTAATCTGACCAATTGGATCACCATTAATACAATCGGCACCACATTGTAAAACTAGTGCAGACGGTCTGAAAGACTCGAATACCCTAAAAGTAATTTGAATTACATTGTTTATTACACAATTTTATAAAACCTTGGAAAGATTTCTTTAAAACATTTCAGATATGTTTTATTACTACAGCCTTCACGTAATGGAATATTTAAGGAATAATGCTTTCCTTTATAATTTCCTATGTCACTAACATCTCCCGTACCTGGATAAAAACCGGGGCTATACTTATGAAATGATAATGTTAAAATTTTCTGGCTTAATTCAAATGCATTTTGAACACCATTCCCTTAAAATATTAATACTGAGAAATTAATAAATAGTCAATTAAGTTACCGTGATGTACATCGAGGTCAATGTAAAGTATTTTTGTAAATGTTTTCGTTAAGATTTGAATTGCAAGCACGATATCATTAACATAACAAAAACCCTCGGCTTCGTCCCTACAACAAGTACATTAGTGTTCATTCGGAGTTATTTATAAATCAACCTTTGAGCGTGATGCCAACCTCCAAACCAATTAATAGCAATATTACATTTACGGTCTGCTAATAATTTAGCTGCAGTTATTGAGCTACCAGCTAATACTTGTATTAAATTATAAAGGCAAGGTAATAATGGACAATCATAACTTAAACCAAACTCATCTTGCTCATCTTGATCAATACTTTCATTAAAGTCATTGTGTTTTTTTATAAAGTCTAAATAAGCAGTCGAATGAAATAAGCTAAGCTCTTCATATGTGGCTAAAACACTTGGGGTTACAGTTACAATATCCGATTCGAGAAGTTTGTAAGAGTTTATTAAATCTGTTACGACAGAGGCCTAAAATAATTTTTGCTATAGTTTTGTAATTAAAAAAATGACGTACTCGTCCTAATATATTTGGTAAGCGATCGCATTCTTTATGTAATATGAGATCATAAATATAAATTACATTCCTTTCCATTGTTAGAAGATATTATAACCAACAAAAAATTGGCGGGATTTCTGATGTCCATAACGCAACCATAGGCGTATACTTTAATTTTCTTACGGGGTGTATAAAATAAATGTAGGAATTAAAAATAAACAGATTTATAATAAATGCGGCAAATAAGTCTGTTGAGAAAATGCAAAAACATCGAAACTCAGACTTTGGACAGTAGAGGTTATTTAAATCTAGGTTATAGAAAGCTAATTGTATTCCACTACTAGACTGATTAATACAGTATCATTGTTAATTATAATATAATACAGAACTTAGAACTAAAAGGTATGTTACAAGGCCCGATATTCATTGATGAGTGTTAACACCATCGATCAATTAATTTGCAATAAATAAAATATACAACCAGAAACAATCACAGCAGATGGACAAGCAATGGCGGTTCCACAGCAAGCAGCACCAGTAAACAACAGCTGAGATTTTGATGTTTTGTACAACTGCCATAAAAAAGCAAAATAAATCCATGTATAAAGACCATTTAGAGAATGAAGAAAGAGTGACAAAGGGGAAAACGTAGGTGAACGATAGAAAATTAAATGCCAATTTTATGTAATGTCTCTTTGGGAAGAACTTTTGTATTAAACGCAAGAAACACATAGGTAGGGTGGGGCATATGTGGACGTGGGGCACATTTGAACAATTCAAAATTACCGCCACTGAAAACTGTAGGAAGTTACTGGTAGACTGTTGTTGTGTATGTGCTGTGTCATATTCAAGAGACATTGAGCTTGTATTTCGCTATATTCAAAGAAAAAAATATCACAAATTGTGCAAGCACATAGTATCAGCCTATCATGTTCCTAAGGTTTCACAGTTTTAAGTATCTATTTTTCCCCCAATGCCTATGTTTAACCTGAAAGTCACACCCCCTATGATAACCTAATCTCTTCAAGTATTTTATTAATAAAAAATGAGCTTGTGGGGCAGATTTGGACTGGTCCAAATGTGCCCCCTCTGACCAAATGTGCCCCACTATGAATATTTGGCTTACATTGTGTAGAGCTAAATGAGTTTCTGCAAAATAATATTGTGAATTTATAAACAGTTGGAATAAATAATACCTACAGATCAGCTTTATAGAACTGTCCAAATATATCCCACACTTTTAATTAATTAATAATTATAAGTTATAATAGAAAAATTACAGATGTAGTAGCAATGAACAATATAAACAAGTCTACTCTTCGCACCGATGTCAAAAAAAAGAGGAGTATAAATGGGCCGGACTCGGGAAATTCATGGTGATGATACAGAAAAAATACATAATCCCTCATCTGCTTCAAAATATGCTTCTCGACAAGTTTTCAGTGCTACGGAAAAATTACAGTTGGTAAGCTATTTGCATAAGGCATTTTCAATTAATTTCGGACTAATCTATAAGCATGCTAGAGCATTAGCTTTTCAATATGCGAAAAAATTAAGTAAGAATTCTCCGGCTCTTTGGAATGACAGTCAGATGGCAGGAATTGAATGGAAGGGGCATTTCATGAAAGGCCACCCCAAATTATCTTACAGAAAACCTGAAAATGTCAGCATTGCACGTATTTCTGGTTTTAACAACACAGATGTTGAAACCTTCTTCCAAAACTGTACCGATGTTATTGCAAAGTATGACTTTTCAGCAGACAGAATCGTAAATACAGATGAAGCGGGTATTTCCACGGTGATGCAGGCACCAAGAATCATATCGGAAATAGGCAGGAAACAATTCGGTCAAACTGTTTGCTCAGAAAAAGGAACATTCGTCACTTTCTGAGGAATCATTACTACTGCTGGTGTAGCATTTCCAACTATCTATGTGTTTCCGCGCGTTCAGAATGAAGGAGCACTATTTATATGACAGTGTATTTGGTGCAAGTGATTATGCAACAAAATCCGGAGGGACATCAACAAAAGTGTTTGTTAAATTACTGGAACACATTCAGAAACGTATGAGTAGTTCTGGTGAAAACCCGGTTCTCAGGTTTGGACAACCATGAAACTCAAGTTTGATTTAATGCGATTAAATATTTCAGAGATAACGCATAGTAATGCCTTCCTTCCCACCTTACTGCACCCACCGGCTGCAGCTGTTAGATATTGCGGTCCTTGGTCCGTTCAAAGCCTATTATATTTTGTCAAATCATGGGAAAGCGCTCACAACATACAAAATCGCAAAACTGACTTCACAGCTACATTTGCTGTGTTTTACCTCCATTGACATTATTAAGGGCTTTGAAAAAGCAGGAATTTGGCCAGTAAATAGACTTGCTTGTGACAACACTGATTTCGTTGGCGTGCTGAGTTACAAACAACCTTCCATCTGTACACAGGTGCGGAGTAACTGTGAACTACCGTCAGCTTCTGAAGAAATGAATAACTTCGTCAATTTAGATATGAACCAGACTTCGAATCTACATATTTACAAGAGTTCTGAAAATTTAATTTTGGAGGAGATTGCTACGGTAAAGTTATTTCCCGTTTAATGGAAGAGGTTTTGACAAACGCTTTCAGAAAGAATTTCGACGATTTAGCAAAACGGTTTCCAAGAAAGCTTGTAAATCTAAACGATATCCGACATTGTCTGACTCTGCGACCAAATCGGAGCTATAGACGTACCAGAAAGGAAGGAAAATCCTGTATCGGTACAAATACATCAGAGAATGATAGAATAAAAACTGCAGAGAAAGAGAAACAAGAAAAACGAATCCAAACTGTAAGAAAAGAAGTGTATGAAAGTGAAGACCCAAAGGTGTTTCAAAGAAGCCAAAGAAAAAACGTAAGAATAAGTCATCCTACTCAAGTTTTTCATCAGAGTCTGATTTGGAAGCAGCTAGTGCTTTTAATAAAAAAAGAAATGTATCGAACACAAGTAAAGGATTTAGTTTCTCACGAGTGATGTATAGTGTTTTGTTCAATCCTGCTATTCACAATTCAATAAAGTAAAATTAAATTTTTTGTATACGCTCCCGAAAATGGCTATTTTACTGACTCATTTCAGTCCGTAAAATAGCTCATTTTTGGCCTAGTCCCTAAAAGTCGTCATGGCAACCATTTTCCTTATTTTAAATAATTCAATGGACAATATTTTAAAAATTATTTTATTTATCAGTTCTGTCATTCGAATTTGTCAAAAAAAACTAGGTACTTTAAAAAAATGCTAATAGTAAAATAGATAAATTAGGTATTCTAGGAATATTTTAGAGAGCTAGAACACAAAAAAATATTGCTTGTAACACGTATTCCGGACTCGGCTATAACCTCGTCTGGAAACAACAAATTGGTCCCAAAAAACCTCATTTTAGGTACTTGATACAAAAATAGCTATTTTATAATTGAAAATAAATTTAGGAAGCAGTTTTCGTTTTTATGGTTTTCATCAAACAAACAATTAATTGGTCAACAAATCATAATTTCTTCTCCCAAAGGTGTGTGCAAGTCTTTTCCATAAAAAAGATGGAGGAAGAAAACGGCATGCTTGTACCCGATGACATTTTGGAAGAAGCTAATGCAGCCACATTTAATATACCTACTCCCGCAAAAGCCTAAAATCAGGCACGTCAAGGAGTTGTAAAAATTTCGTCGTAGATGGAAAACAGAAACGTAAATGTTGTGATTAAAGAAGTAATGGTGGTTTATTTCAAGGCTTAATAGAAAAATACGCTGCCTCTTCTTTATGGTTTATATTTTCGAGCAAGTAAGTTTCGTAATTAATTTACTGGTTGTAATCCTAGGTGATGGTAGGCAACAGTGAGAGGTTTTTTACTTAAAGCAGTATGAGCAGGTAATGGATAAATAATAACTGTAAAGAAGGATGGCATGTTATAAAGTGATGGATTATCTATCAGAAATCATGTAGTAACTTCATTAAATAAACACAAACATTGTATTATAAACATAAAAAAAATATTGTAAATCGTCTCACTGTGTACCACACAGTCGGGTACAGTGAGACACACTTAATATAACGGTATAAAATACAGTAAAATTCGTAACTCTAAATAAAACGGTAAGAAATGAAGTATTATTTGAAAATGGTAATCGGTGCGCGTAATATCAGACAGGTTCACCATGGAAACATCTACGAAACTAAATCCATTTAGTTTGTCTAGTTTGCGTAGAAAAGAGACTTGATAATCTCCTCTTGCATGTTTATTAAAGAGATTTGAGCTATATAATGCACTTGATTGCGAAACACAACAACATAATCATTTACAGCAGGTTCTCTGTCTGTCTAATCGTTCAATTTCCGAAAACGATTCCGAGTCATCTGAATCATTTAAAAGCACGTAAAAATGAATATTTTTAATAAAAAATATCACAAATCCTTAAACAAATTTATGTGCCTTTCCTCAGAATCTGATTCTTCATTTGACGATTCAGAAGTCTCATTACTTTTGGCATTTATTCTTAGTTACTTGTTGTTCGTTGAAAACCTTTTATTTTTTCCATTTCTTTTGTTTCTTTGTAACGCCAATTCAGCAATCAGTGTTTTTTCAGGTGTATCTGTCATAATAGCACTTTTTCCTCGTTTACGACCTTTAGCTGATTGTTTTCTCGGTAAGGTCTTAGGATATCCTCTGAAGGCTTTAGGAGAAATGAAAATACTTCCTTCTTGTGGTATATTTGGAACAGTTATTTAGATGTGGTAGGTACATTAGTGGAAATGGGTTCTTCGGATGTTGAAGCTATTTCTGGAACATCTAAATGTGCAGAAGGACGTAATACATCTGCGTGAAATGAAGGTGGTTGAGGACGATCTCTAACGGAGGAAGTAAAAAAGTCTGAATCCGTAAAAACGTCTCTGTTAAGAGGGAAAATTTCCGACTGTTTAAACCCTGCAATGATGTTGGATTGAGTTACTGCCTTCGGTAGTGTTTTACCGAAATATTCAGCTACTTGATACATTGTTAGGGGAATGCCAGGATGGGCAAGGAGGCAATTAGCTTCACTATAATACGCTTTTAGAGGTGCGTAAATAGACACATCTAACGGTTGGGTCTTATGACCAATGTGGGGAGGTACAGTCAGATGTGTTACTCTATTCTCCTTGGCTATATTTAACGCTGTTATGCTTATGTGCGATTCATGGTTATCGCATATAACTAAGGTTGGATTTTCTTTGCTGCTGCTGTTATATTTTATAAAGTGGCTTAATACTTCAGAAAACAACTCCGCTGTCATCCATTCAGATGGATTAGCAAGCCCAAGTCTTCCTGCTGGAGCTCCTGTAAGCATGTGTTGTTTAAAATGTTTTCTGGGGATACGAGCACAGGAGGAATAAACGTATCTGCTCCTGAAATAAATACCACAGCAGTTATTAGCTGCCCTCGTTCGGACTAGTGCATTTACTTCTTGACGACAACTTTTTTAGGTTTCTGCCCAGTTGTCAGTCCTGTTTCGTCAAAATTATATATACGAGAAGCATCTGACATGTGTGGTAGCCTTTCGAAACCTTTTCAAAATTATCAAAAAAAAACATGTCAATGTTGTGTTTATTAAATGAGGTTAGTCTCGATAGACTACACGCTTCAGGTGTTCCAATGCTTAAGTTGCCGTTACTATGCAAACATTCTCTTAGCCAGTCTTTACCCGCACTTTGTTTACTTTTTCCAAGGATCAGGTATTTTTAACTGATTTATTAGCACCATCTCGTATGCCAAATTTCTATTGACAAACCGTAAGCCATTGTACTACATTCTTCGAGATACTCAGCAAGGTCTTGTTCTTGTTTTGTAGTAAACATTTTACGAACATCGTAATGTGGTATGGTTCTTATATTACGCTCTGGATATTATTTTGCCTTCTTAACGTACCTATGTAGCGTTTGAAATGCAATATTTGGTTCTCTTGCTTCTCCTCAACTGAACATTTTTTGTTCCATAACTAAATTAATAGCTGCAGCCATTTGCGCTGCTGACGTTTTCCCAATTTTTCGTTGCGTATCTCTTGGCCTTCCCATTTTCAGAGAAAACTGAAAGAAATTGAAAACTTACAAGAGGTCCTATCATCCTTATGGTACACAGTGAGACACCGTCTCACTGTGTACTACCTTGTAGTGTCTCAATGTGTACATTTGCAGGTAAAAATTAAAATGGCTGCCAAATATTTGAACATAATTATAATATAGTTGACTTTATACGTTTCTCAAACTGTTATGTTGATAGCAGGCTGATGTTTATGTTTTAATTTTACAACTTTGACAAAATTGTTTATAACATCTTTAACAATTTTAACAGATATTACTGCTGACGAAGATAACTGTAAGTGTTATCGAAACGTTTAGATTATATAATGTAAAATACACCATTAAAAAACCCAAAAAAAAGTAAGTATTTTATTATAATAATCACTTTTAAACTAAACATACGTTTAGTTTGAAACATTGGCTTTAAATGTACTTACCCAATAAATTTTCAAAAGTATTTTCTGACACACCAGAAGGTGTATAAAGTCAACCAACTTTCAATACAGCGCCCACAATAAGATCAAATTCACCATGGAAGTGGAGGAGGACAAGCAGCTACCATTCCTGGATGTACTGATTTACAAGAAGAAGAATAGGTACCTCGACCACACAGTATACAGAAAATCGACGCACACCAATAGATATCTCAACGCCCACTCACACCACCATCCTTCGCAGTTGCAGTCAATTGTAAAGACACTGGTAACGAGATCAATAAGACTCACGGATTCCACTCACAAGAAAGAGGAGATGGCAACTCTCACAACAGCTCTACTACAAAATGGATTCACAATGAGAAACATCCGGAACGCGTCAAGACCAAGAAATACGAAACCCACAGAAGAAGAGGAACCACCAACAGCCAAGGTCACACTTCCTTATGTAAAGGGAACGACAGACAAGATTGCAAAAATCCTCAGCAAACACAACATAAAGACAACGTTCAACACGGACAGAAAAATATCATCAGTGCTCCCAACACCTAAAACCAAAATCGACTTGGAGGACCAAGGAGTCTACAGCATCCCCTGCGGGACATGTGACAAGGTGTACATAGGACAAACAAACAGACGGATCAACGTTCGACGAGAGGAACACAAGAATGGTGTCGAGAAGAATATAGCTAAATCATCGTTAGCCCACCACGCCAGTAGAACATCACACAACATCGCTTTTGAAAACACAAAGATGATAGCCAGCATTATTCATGCGGCAAAAAGAACTATTCGAGAGGCGATCGAGATTGAGAAACGGGAACAGAACGAGACGATTCCCAAAGACTGCCTAATACATGGAAGATAACACTAGCAGAACATCGTCACACAAGGAAACGATCACCCGAACCAGAACCATCCATACCAACATCATGCACAGCAGCACCATCCAACACCGAGAAAGAGAAAGAAAGGAAAGTGAAAGCAGGGAAAACAGTGAAAGTACACAACACCAAATATAAACAGGAGACAGGACAGCAGGACCTCAGTTCGATTCGAGTAACACGGAGCCGAACAAATCAGTTGGAGAAGGAGAAAACTTGAAAATGGCAAATGAGACTTTGCCGAAACGTTGTTTTTGTACTGGCAGGAGTCAGAAGCATCACTAGCAGACGCGAGACAACGCCCGGATAAACAACAGTGTTTCATATATTTATATATATATATATATATATATATATATATATTAAAAATCAAGTTATCTGATTATGCCAATATGATCTACAAAAACATTTAATAATGCATATATCACAAAAAGTAACTTATTATTTGAAAACATACAGTGTTGACAAAAAACAAAAAAAAACCTAATTAAGCAAAATAAAAAAACACGAAACAAAAAAAATTACGATAGATTTCTTAAAGCAAGTTTTCTAAACTTTGATAGTGAATTACAAAAAATATCGCACTCTGATGAAATTTTGTTATAGTTGTTACACATCACATAAACTGGTGATTTCTGAAAAAAATTAGTGTGAGCTACACGAAGACAGAAACAGTTATAATTTCCGCAAGAACGCTATGGAACCAAGAACTCAAGACGTGACAAAAGAACTGTCGAATGTATGTTATTATTTACAAGATTGTATAGAAAAGTGACACTAAATAGATTTCTTCTTACATTCAGGAGTTGCAGATCAAATTTTGCTAATAGTAAGTTCTGGTCAAAACCTATTGGAGGATAAGTACCTTCCACCTTAAACAATAAGAATTTCAAAAATTTCCTTTGTATCGACTCTATAGTATTCTTATGATAAGTGTAAATTGGATACCACACTAGAGCACAGTATTCTACCTTTGATCTTACGAATGAAAAATACAAAAGTTTCAAAGTTGCAATAATAGTAATAAAATAATATTCATTGAGTAATATGTACATCTACTGTAATGGCAAAAACAAATAAATTCGCTTCCGAAGGGAAGTAATACGCAATACTTCCTACTTAAAATTTAAATAATAAGTGTAATTAATTGGTTGAAGCTTGCAAGCTTGCCAATTATCACCATATTGACCACGTAAAAAAAGAAATTCGATAAATTTTAAAATGTAAATATCAGTGCACATTGAAAATCAATAATAAAACACAATATCGTGCAGATAATAAAAAGCAGGGTAAACAAGCTTAGGTAATCGATTCGCTAGCTTAAAGTGCTTCAATACAGTACTATACAACAAAAGAAAGCGTGTTTATCTGCGTTTTTAAATATAGTTCTACAATTTTTAATGAAATCATACAAGAAAACACAGAAAAGTAATTACCTTAAGGTAGTACAGATTTTCAGTCTAACTTTTTTTTTCTAGCTCAGAGCAACAGTATGGTAATTCTTCGTTAATTGATCGCAAAATACCAACTGAATCTTCAGTTTTTCTTCAAATACGAACCAATGCAGAGAAAGAAAACTCTTAGTAACGTAAGATGAACTAACTACATCTTTTAATTTATACTCGCCAACGATCATCTAAATATTTAAATCTAATCCAAGCGTCTTTTTACTAATCGTCCACCTGGTTTTATGCACACAAATCATTAACTTAACTGTTTTGTTATACACACAAAATATATTGGAAACTAAATTTACAGCAATTTACTGTCTATTCTTAAACAAGCTGTGGGTACAATGTGATGGTTAATGACAGTTCCGCGGGAGATTTTCCAAGAACAAAAAAACCAAAGTCCAATATCTATAATTATTTAAATCAGCTACAAGCGCGAACTAATCCATTCGATTAGGAAGCACCAATATAAACTTGCGCACGCGCGCGCGCGGGTGTGTGTGTGTGTTTGAATGAGAGTGAGAGTGAAAATGTGTGTAAGTGTATGTGTGTGAATGTGTGTGTGTATATATATATATATATATATATATATGCGTGTGCGTGTGTGTGTGTGTGTACGTATTTGTGCCTGTGTCTGTGTCTGTGTCTGTGTACGTGTCTATGTTTGTGTCTGTGTCTGTGTCTCTGTGTCTGTGTCTGCGTCTGTGTCTGTGCCTGTATCTGTGTCTGTGTCTGTGTCTGTGTCTGTGTCTGTGTCTGTGTCTGTGTCTGTGTCTGTGTCTGTGTCTGTGTCTGTGTCTGTGCCTGTGCCTGTGTCTGTGTCTGTGTCTGTGTCGGTGTCTGTCTGTGTCTGTGTCCGTGTCCGTGTCCATGTCCGTGTGAGTCTCTGTGTCCGTGTCCGTGTCTGAGCCCGTGTCTGTCTGTGTCTGCGTCTGCGTCTGCGTCTGCGTCTGCGTCTACGTCTGCGTCTGCGTCTGCGTCTGCGTCTGCGTCTGCGTCTGCGTCTGAGTCTGTATCTGTATCTGTTCCTGTGCCTGTGCCCGTGCGCGTGCGTGTGCGCTTGCTCCTGTTCGTGTTCGTTTTCACGTTCGCGTTCGTGTTTGTGTTCGTATTCGTGTTGGTCTTCGTATTCGTGTTTGTGTTTGAGCAGGTTTTTGCATCAAACCCAAAAGAAAATTCATATTCAACTTTAATTACTTTAAAAGTTTAACTTTCGGAAATGAAAGATCTTTCATTACGTAGAAGCTGAAATAAAAACATATACCTACACGAAAAAAGCGTTTTAATAACCAAAACTTATATTTACCATACACTTGCTGTGGTTTCACAATAACACCCAAAAAATTATATCCAAGTTGAAATATTCGTTATTCAGAAATTATTTACAAAATTTTGTAGGAAGGACGATTCAGTTGTACCAGATACCAGAAAAAACAGAGAGAGAGAGAGAGAGAGAAACAGGCCACTGAACGTTCCCACCAAAGTTAAATATAAATACAGTAAAAGTGAATATATATATATATATATATATATATATATATATATATATATATATATATATACTAATCCAAAATAATAACTCAATATTGAAATAAATAGTTTTTAAGTTTACAGGTAAATGTAGGTAAATTCAATTATACACAAAAGTAAAGCAAAGTTATAGTTAAACCACAGAATATGGAAGCTACGCTAACCAGAAGTTCGTTTTGATAGCGGCACCTTTGATTTGATGGTCCCGGCATGAACCCGCGCAACGTCCAGGCGCATAATAACTTTCACAATTGCAAGTAAGCGGGCAACACAAGTAATATATCTAATTGACAAATTCATATAAGCGGAATATTGTCGCGCAACATTTTAAAACTTCAAACTTTAAGTTATTACAAGTTTATTAATTATTTACTTCTTACAAATGTTGCAACTTAACAATTTTTTTTATCTTGTTTCTTTCCTTTTTGTGTACAAAAGTCTCTATTGGCATATTTTAAAGTGTAAAAAATCCGCATCCGTGTATAAAGGCATATTAAACAATTTAAAGGGAAGTTATGACAAGGGTGGTTAAAGGGCATTTTTTCTAGTTCTAATTTTAATTTAGTTCCTACATTATTCTGAATAAATAAAATAGGGAAAGATTTTCAGAACACAGCATCCAACTCGTAAATGTAAATGCAAAAGGCACTAGTTGGGATTCTCAAGTTTCCAAAAGTATCCCTAGCAGCATTTTCATATACTCTATACAAACATTGTAACGTTAAAATTCTCAAACAAACATAATTCACACAAGTAAACAAACCATTAATCGGCCATATGGAAGGTATGCGCGTAGACGTGCGCCAACAAACACCTGATCCCATAAAAATCGCGGAGGCGAACTTCTGGCTAGCGTAGCTTCCATATTCTGTGGTTAAACTGTAAGAATTTAATTTAAAAAAAGGAAGGGAAATCACGGGTTCGTGCGCATACAAAATTAATAGCTAATGAAACTAATATGAAACAGCTGCTGTCGCGCAACTCGGTAATCAAACAGGTTTGTGCGAAGTTGACCTACTGTTGACTATAACAAAAAAACATGGACGCAATCTTAAAGTGAATATGAGTGTGGTCCACAATTTACCAAATAGTATTAGGAATTATAAAGTAAACGGTATGAAGATCACTTAAATACATATCAAACTAATAATTAAAAAGATTCATGCAGCAACAGTAACTTCTAGCAGTGTGTAATTTTACCAACCACGTTCACTTGAGGCAGTTCATTAATGGTAAGTAAAGTACATTAAGTGATTCAAAGACTTTAATTTCTAGAGAGTAGCACGTTACTTAAACTCTTGGAGACCAGATGGACGGCTTCTAACACGTACAGCGAGAATATAATAATTTAGTCCATGCGAAAAATAATAAAAGTTCTGACCTTTGGTAGCGTAGAAATTGTTACCCTATCGTTGATGCACTAGTACTAGAACGTCCAACGAATGGATCTAAATGTAAGTTCTCGGCCTGGTTTTCGAATAGGCATGGTTTAATTCAAGTAGTAATACAACTTCTATAGCAGACAAGTAGTCACAACTTCAGAAATACAGAAAAGAAAATTGCTAAAAGGAAAGGTATTATGTAAGGTAAAATTAATGTCAATTACCCCTAAGATGGTAGGCGGCCACACAGAAGTGATACGAAATGCCTTCCGTTAGTCAATCGGAGGATCCGTAATTTGTTTATGGTTGTACGCTTTCAGTCGCTAACAAGAAACCTATGAATTAATAGGAAGTAAAGAAGACATGCGAAACAGTTTACCCCTTTTACGACGAAAAACTTCTTCATATCCGCAATGTTCTTGCGAGCAACAAGTAATTTGGAACAGTAATTTTCAGAAAAGTAATGTCTTCCTACAATTATTTCTTCTAATTTATATCCGAAGAAATCATCGATTTAGAAATTTTAGAAGAGCTCAGAAATTTTCCATAGCGTCGTAAAATAGCGACCGCAAAAGGACACGAGAAATTTAGTACGTTTTTCAAATCGAAAAATTGTTAGAATTGATTCCTTTGTTACCGATAGATATCGAATAAATAGATCTATTATGTTTGAATGTCCTAACGACAGTTCAATGAACCAGCACAGTTATCTGTTATTGAGTAGATTCAAACTTTTGCGGATTCGGCCATTTGACAATAGGTGGTCGTTCAATAAAATTATTTGTTTGACTTAAATTGCTTTATATAACAGAATATAAAGACATTATTTTAATAAAAGGAAATTCCAATAGAATGTGTACGATTTCTCATGTCGTGAGATATTTGTACAGAAATATATTTAGCACGTTACAAACTCCCCCCCTCCCCCAAAAGGTAAAAGAAGAAAGAGAAGCAACACAACTCAAGCAAAGAGGATACGAATAAGGTGATTTGGGTAAGGTGGTTGTCTTCGTTCCATTCATTCTAGTAAGCAAGTAATAAAGTGGTATACACAGAACCCAAAGATACCGCAGTAGAAGAGGGAGAAAGAAATGAAACCCAACCCACAGGAAAGTTATCACACACTCAGCCGAACTTAAGGGTCGGCGGTACCAAACCCCGAAGAAACTCGTCCCAACCCACAAGGAAATAAAGTCCAAAATGTTGTCCCCATTGACCGAAAAAGTGAATAAAGAGCCCATTATAGACCCCAACTCGACCCTATGACACCATGAACTAGCACAGATGAAATGCCATAGGTGCTATTAAGAGATAGTCGGAGAGAAAGAGAAAATCTCATTTGCGGCGAAAATTTACCCCATTGACTGATTCCCGGGATCCCATGGTCGCCAAAACTAGCACGGGGAAGGCGAACCAATCCCGTTTATCTTAGCTCCGTTCATGCGATCATTCAGTAAAGTGAAGCAGGATGCTAGAGTACATTTAGATCAAAGACAGTAGATATGAAGGTGAAATGAAAATGGCAACTCTCCGAAGATTCCCAGAGGAAATTAGTTGGGAAGATCCCTGAAAAAATTTTGAAAAAGTAGCATCAATGAGATACTAAAGAGCAGTTTGTTGGGCAGGAGATAATTCAGAGAGGGAGTTTAAGTGGTGAAAGAAGATGGCAGCAAGAGGACAAGTATCGAAAGACCATTGGCCATGTCGGAAATGTGGTACAACGTTGATTGAATGAGCTGTTGAGATACCTCTGTGACAACCAAGGTGTTAATAGTGACGGTCTTGATTTTACAGTAAGAGGCAACAAAGTTTGACCCAAAATGTGGCATTTACTACCATTAGCAAGAACACAAGAAGAAATATCCAAGGAAGGTAAAATCAGGTTGAGGCGCTGGAGAATTCGTCAACCAGGACCACCAAAAATTGTATGGGAAGAACCGCTATCTAAAAGACCCTTAAAGGTATGGCCAAATATGGTCACTTTAAGATAAAGACGTTTGTCATTTCTGACACTAGCAAAAAGAAAATCTAATACGGACCGTTATTCACCGTCTAAGCCCGCAAAAGGAGCTTCCGAGATTAAAGATAGATTAGAGTCCTCTCCTCGGTTAGAGAACTCAGATTTTAGTTTTCTGAAAGTGGAGAACAAGATGGACATTATGGTTTAGTTATTCATGGTTTTTCACAACCGTAACAGTGACGAATTTGTGGCTCTGGACTCTGGGGAGAAAGATGGCGCATTTTTAAGCAATTCCAGTAACACATAGGTTTAGGGGCAGGTGCGGAGGAGCGTATAGTAGAAATTGCAAGAAGAGAAGGTCCACAAGGAAGATCCGAAGAATGTGAAAAGGGATCACCATAGTCAACATGGGTGAGACTGGGTTCGAGCAGTTTAGAAGTTTTTCTAGAAGGAGGAGGTTTAAAGATTTCTATGTTATGTTTGTTGTGTTTTAATTTTTTGCCAAGTGAGAGAAGTTGTGAGACAGAGGTGATTCTGATTAAAGCTAAGGCTGTTTGGTAAAACGGAGTAAGATTACGACGAATAAGCTGAAGTTACTTCTCTTCAGGAAGAGGTTGAAGTAGGCGTTGAAATAAGGTCTGCTGGTCAACAATTCTGGGCAGGAAGAATATAATTGCTGAGAAGATAAACTACGAGAAATGTGTAATTCCTCTAGGCGAGTAGGAAAGTCTAATCTAGCGAAATGTCTGAAGGAAGTAGTAGGAGTAGCAGGAGAATTAATACAGGGAGTTGGTTCGTCAGGAGATTCATCTGAATCTGAAGAGATGAGGTTCGTTGTCATTCTATGGTTTGTCAACATCAGGACTGGAAGAGGATAATTTAAATTAAAATTAATCTAATTTTAGATTCTGTTTCGGACTTAAAAGTTTCAAGCGTTAATAATATTCGGTTCTTTTGTTTCGTTTCTGCATTGGAACTAGGTTTCATGAGCTTACAACGACATTGAGCATGAATCAGGAGAGAGCTGAAGCGTAAAAATGAGGCAAAAGAGACATTACCAGTAAAGGCAGAAAGTGAAGTTCGAACATTCTTTTTCAGCTAGCGTTAAAGCAGATAGATCATGAACAAAAAGTGCACAACGGTAAGAGATATAGCAGGGTCTCATGTCAAAGCGTTAAGTACTGACTCGAGCAAAAAGTTCGACTCCAATATCGCTGGGTAAACCTTCAGATTTAAGTTCATACTGAAGTTCAGGTTTAACTAACCTATTGACCACTAATTTCCATACTATAGCCATACTACAAGTGGGGATAAGTAAACAAAACTTATATAATAACAGAAAAATTAAAGGGCAAGAAGAATGGTCGGAATGAGACAAAGAAAGATTAATCGAGGCTTCACGTTGGGCGCGCAAATTTATGTCACGTGTTGGTGTTGGTGTTGGTGTGGGTTTTATTGTTGGTGTTTGTGATTGTGTGTGTGTTTGTGTTTCTGTTTGTATTTGCGTTCTGTCTGTGTTTGTGTTGTGTTTGTGTTCGTGTTCGTGTTCGTGTTTGTTTGTGTTTGTGTTTGTGTTTGTGTTTGTGTTTGTGTTTGTGTTTGTGTTTGTGTTTGTGTTTGTGTTTGTGTTTGTGTTTGTGTTTGTGTTTGTGTTTGTGTTTGTGTTTGTGTTTGTGTTTGTGTTTCTGTTCGTGTTCGTGTTCGTGTTCGCGTTCGCGTTCGCGTTCGCGTTTGCGTTCGTGTGCGTGTTCGTGTTCGTGTTGGTGTTCGTGTTCGTGTTCGTGTTTGTTTGATGAACAAATATGGGTTTAACGCTTCAAAAATCTATCAATCAGGTGAAACCATTGTGTCAACTGTGCATTAAAATGGAGAGAAGGTTGTCTCGCTGAAAGATAAGTAAACTGATCACAGGGAAAATTTTAAAATCCGCGTCGTATGAAAAATTGCCTCCTCAAAAAGTATCGAAAGAAAAAGAAACGTATTATCTTAGGGAATAGGATAGGATCGTTGAAGAACCTAACAACAGAAGAACCAAGAACCGTTACATCCCGACACAGCATAAAATGTTTACATTGCTCAAAATAAAGTGTTTGTATCATTTTGACTGAAGTTTCGCTATTTTCTAAAGTACATTAAGTATATTAAGCTATCTACTGAATACAAACAACGTAGAAGTTAATCCAAAATGTTAGGTTTTAGAAATGTAAGGTTGTTCGTGTGAAACTTCTTCAAAAATACAATGACACAAACAAAAATGTTTATTTTTTTTGTGATAGATTATGTAAATGATTTATTAAAGTGTCTGATTTTAGAACAGTTACCTAACCACCGCATTAAGGGGACAATGAATTCGGTTCTCGTTAGCGCCTATTCGATATGGATTTTTTCGAAAGCTTTACATACACATGTAGCGGTGTGGTTACTGCGTATATTCAATGATGAGGCAGTAACTTCCCCTATGTTCCTTCCATATCCATCGTCAATCCACCATGTACAGACATTAAACGTATAAGACCCTCGTTTTAAAGAGGTATACAAATAAATTTTTATACTTTTGTCCGCGGTTTTGCTTAGTGGTGAGTGAGGATGACTATTATATACAGTTTACAACACAATCAAACGAAACAGACATTTATTCAACACAAAAAATAATATATTATGTTTGAGGTGTTTTTCTACGTGTACAAGTGTTACAATTACTGTTCTGGTTAATTTACCGTGTATTGAAAAAGATTTTGTATCCAATTGTGATATTTAATTGACGTTTGTATCTAATTACAATGTCGATTTTTAAGGACTATATATATTTTATACAGGTGAGTTTTTTCTTTATTTATTAATATTTAATTAAGCAATTAAATCTAATTCCTATTAGATGTCAACAGTAGTAAATTGGCAATTGAGATATTTATGTATTTCAATTGTAATTTTGTCTATTTAAATTATAGTGATTTCTATAATGGAAATAATGCTTTATTTTGTTATTAAAAGATGGAATTCACGGAATGTTTACGTTCTGTTACGCTAACATAATTGATTAAATTTATTTAACTTAACACAATTATACAATTTTTTTTAACTCCCAGTTATTTGCAATCTGTATACATAACTGCATTCGGCAAATGGTGTATATGATTACTATCGGTATCAAAAAGCAAGGTAGATCAGTTTGAAAGCTTGTAACTTTTTTATTTTAAGCCCAATGATGCGAAACTTGGCTGAGATTTCTCAGTCGAGAGAGAGAGAGAGAGAGAGAGAGAGAGAGAGAGAGAACGAGCTACGTTGGACGAGCTTCCGATCGACGACTCAATACGAATGTCGTCACATGCTTCACACTGCTAAAATAAACGTTCCTTAAGGAATGATATTATTTTATCGGCCATTTATTAAGAATATTAAGAAAATTAAATGAGGACAGCAGAAACAATGAATAGTAAACTACAAAAAACAACAAATAATTGTGTGGAATATGAAATTTGAAAATACCGTAACAATAATGACTATTAATGTACTTCCTGTTATATTTTTAATTGGTTGAAAATGTAAACTATACTATTTATTATTTATGGCAGAGCAAAATAACGCACATTAAATAAAATACGTGTTAACGTTGTGTACTGAAGTAATGAATAATTTACCGGGAGATTTGTGGGACAACTCCGTGGAACGTGTAAAAAACCTGAGGAAAACTATCGACAAAAAGAGCATGTAATTGATGTCCACGTAGAACAGTTAATAATAAATGTAGGAGAAGATTCCGATAGTAGTATAAACATTTTAAGCTCCTCAACAGAAATCTAAAGGTCTTTGTCAGTTTTTGCATGTAATTTTTCTATATAAATAATAAATAGTATAGTTTACATTTTAAACAAATTAAAAATATAATACAAAGTGCATTAAATAGTCATTATTGTTACGGTATTTTCCAATTTCACATTCCACACAATTATTTGTTGATTTTTGTAGTTTACGATTTATTGTTTCTGCTGTCCTCATTTAATATGTACCTTATATTGCATAATATAAATAAAAAAATCCTTCTGCTCATACCAGATGTTTTGATTAATATTCTTAATAAATCGGCATTCGTATTCAGTCGTCGATCGGAAGCTCGTCCAACGTAGCCCGTTCTCTCTCTCGTTTGAGAATTGAATTATTTATTAATTGGGATTAATCTACGTAATAAATGCGTGTACTTTAATACGGAACAATTAAAACCTACATGTCGGTTCACTTAAAACGAAAATATTTGCGTTTAGATGGAAGTTTGCACGTATCGAGAACACGTAATTTTTTTTTCAAAATTTAAGTATTTTTTTAAAATTTGAAACTGCAGTTACCTTTATATTACTTTGATATATCACTGGTTAAAATTTCGCACATTTTAAGACAAAAATAAGGAAGCTACGAGCACTGAAACCAATCGTATGTAAAACACGGGCCGCAAAACTACATTTTTTATGATAATTTAATTTTTAATTTACAAAGTTAAGCGTCTAAAAAATTTATATTTTCTGAGTGTTATTATATGTCTACAGGGAAGGCATCTGCCAAGTTTCACATCAATTGGGCTTACAATAAAAAAGTTGTAAGCTTTCAAACTGACCTATCTTGCTTTTTGAAACCGATAGTAGGCATGTAGAAGGGGACACAATTGCTTTCTTCTGTAACAATTGGGCTTTAGGGCCAGTTTGACTATTGGGAAACAAAACTTACTTACTAATTCTTAAACTCTAAAGCTATTCTACTTAAAAGTCTTAAAATTTGTTAATCAGATCAGAGGGCACGTATCTTTGTAACCTGCTGTTGTTAGGGTAAGGATACGTTAGGTTTAACACTAAATTGTTTGGGTGTACACTTAATCGGTCAATGTACTTGATACTGTATCGTTGGATCTCTTGTTTGACTGTTGTCATTTTGAGATCTTTCAGGATAACTGCGTTTGGTATGAACCGGGGAGCGTTCATTATCGTCCTTAGAACCTTTGATTGGAATCGCTCTAGTATTTGTATATTGGATGTGGACGCGGTGGCCCGGAGCACCGTAGGTTCAAACCGGTTTAATTATAAATTTATATAACAGAAGTTTGTTATTCAATGAAAGTTTGGATTTGCGGCCCAACATCCGATACATTTTGGTAAGAGTGATTCCTAGTTGTTTCCTCTTTGTGGAAATATGCTTACGCCAGGTAAGCCTTCTGTCAAGATATAATCCGAGGTATTTAACTTCGTCTTCTTGAGGTAATTGATTATTATTTAAACGGACAGGGGGACATGTTTCCCGTCGGGCGGAGAACGTTATGTGGACAGATTTGGGCTTGTTGGCTCTTATTCGCCATTTGTCTAGCGATTGTTGAATTGTTGTTAGATTGGCTTGTAATTTCTGGAATGGTATAGTAGGATCACTGTCATAAGATAGGAGTGCAGTATTGTCAGCAATGGTTGATGTTAGGGTTTCTGGCGAAGTTGGTAGATCTACAGTGTACAGCAAGTACATAAACGGTCCAAGGACACTGCCTTGGGATACTCCAGCTTTTATTGGGAACAATTTAGTGTACTCAGTTTCAAATTTTACCAGAAAGTGTTGTTTATGTAGATATGACTCAAGGATAAGAAAATAATTCAAAGGAAGTAGAAGAGGTAGCTACAAAGGCGACCAATGTGCCAAACTTTATCAAAAGCCTGTGACGCGGCGAGGAAGGCTGCTGAACAGTACTGTTTGTGTTCGAAGGCTTCATTAATTGTTTGTACTAGACGATTGATCTACTCTATTGTGGAGTATCTACGTCTAAATGCAAACTGGTGGTTGGGCATTAGTTCGTTATTTTCGATAATTGCAGAGAGCCTTTTCAGAAGTAGTTGCTCAAAGACCTTGGATACAATAGGTAGGAGGCTAATTGGTTTGCAAGATTTCAATTCATTTGGTGGTTTCCCTGATTTTAACATTAAAGTAATCTGCGCAGATTTCCACTGAGATGGAAAATGCGTTGTTCTTAGGACTGCGTTAAATAATTGAGTAAGATATTTTACTTCGATAGTAGGTAGCTCTTTTAAGATTTTTCCTGTAACCAAATAGTACCCGGGAGCTTTTCTAGGATTTAAAGATTTATCTTTTCGTAGACAATCTTGTATGGCATGATCACCTATACATTTAACACATCTTGGCTTTAAGTGACAGAAGTTTTTGGCATGCCCGTATCTTTGGCTCGTGCACACTGGGCAATTTCTCTTTTTCGAATTTTGTTTTACATTGCTGGATGTATTCCACATTAAAATGTCTTTGTTGTTGGGGGCTGGTTTCAATTCCACGTAATACATTGGAAGAGGTAATTTGGTTTTATGTTGTTTTATGTTCCAGATATCAGATACAATATGACCCAGTTTTTCGATTTCCACTTTGATGTCTTCTGTGTTGATAGAATAATGCATGTTTTTAACACCATTTTGTAGCTTCGCTCTTCTTTTAGTTTATAGGTGAGGAATTTTGTCTGTTTTTTATTTAAGGCTTTGATGATTATACTATAATATTTTGAAGATTTGGGTTGTACTTTTACCTGATTACCAGCGATGGTTTTAATTTCATACTGCTGCTTTGCGATTGCATTTAAAAGTTGAATGAGAGGTGCTATAAAATTTGTCTCTGGTATATACAGGATGAATCTTAAATATGTTTGTCGTATTCTGTATGTGTGCAATGCGTGTAATTATTCTGGTTAAAACTTTAAAAGGAATGTTTTGCGGGGTTACTTGAGGCTTTCGCCTAAGTTGCAATGATTCTAGCCGTCCGGTTTTCACCAAAAGCTGAAATTCGGAGAACGCTTGAGTTGTGTGGCTTTCGCCTATAACTCGAGGAAGGATTGAGTCCGCTCAACGTTGATTGACCAACGTGTGCAGAGAATGTACAAAAACGCACGGTTCGAGAACCTGCGAGTTTGCATTAGGTTGGATTATTGGAAGCGGCGTGTAATTTGGTTGTGTCTACAAGGTTTTGGCGCCTGGAGGCGGATGAACGTATACTGGTGGTAGATTTGTATGTTAGATTCTGATGTTCTGGTTTATTAGGAAAAGGATCACGATATTTGATCTCTAAAAATCGGATCCATTGACGCACATCTTCACTCATAAAGTTTAGACCGTATAAAACGCATAATTCATAATGAGTGGCTGTTGCAGACAGATTTTTCGTCCAAAGAAATCTTATATCACGTAATGGGATTCTGGCAAATTTTCTGTTACAACACTCCCTTTGCGAGGTTATAATAAGCAAATGCGCGGCAGTACGATATTGCCTCTAACAAAGTCGGAAACCTGTTGAATCACAGATAATGTCGACGTAAAAATGGCGCCATTACGCCCACTTTTACTATTATGTATGTTATTATGTCTTAAAACTTTTGGCACAAAATTCAATGGATGTAAAATACACGAGAATGATAAAATATTAAGTTGGCTCTGAAAACAAACAATCTTTGACAGTTCAGTTATAGAAATCATTTGTGCTAGAATTACTTACAAATTAGATCTTCGTAAAAGTATGTTTGTAATCGTTACTTTTAATACATAAACAAAGAAGTTGTGTATAACTAAATATATAAACTTTTTTGCTTATGTATTTAGTTTGACATTTGTCAACAAATATCTCAAAATTTAATTTTTTCTAATTTCAGGTAAACAATTACAAAAAATTTTGTTCGTAACACGTGCGCTGTCCCCTTTTTGGTGCTCGGCTTTATGGTTTATCCCTCGGCTACGCCTCGGGTAAAAAAGAACGGCCTCGCACCAAGAAATGTGTAAACAGCGCACTAGTTGCGAAAACTACTATTACAGTCTAGTCGGGTAAATGCCTAAGCGTGAAATAGTTCGCACATTCAAAATCAAAATATTTACCGCAGAACTTTTTGTCGAACAATGGCGGATTGTGAATAAGGTATACCATGTATAAATCTCCCAAAAAGTGGAAGACCTAGATCTTTTACCCAAGCCAGAGCAAACAGGTTATCAAGAAGAGCAACAAATAGAGTTAGAATGTTGGTCAGGAAATTAGCAAGGAGAATAGAACTTCTAAGGATACAGTTTGGAGGGCATTGGTTATGAATGGTCAAGAATGTCGAAAAAGAAGAAAATGTCCAAAATATACGCCAAATCAGTTTGCACGGATACCGCGATGTTGTCCAGTATTAAGGGGGATACAGTTTGGCAACAACGAAGTCATTGTTATTGATGATGAAAAATATTTCACTCTAAGTAACTCAGAAACTAAGGGTAACGAGGTTTTCTATACTGATAACATAGAAAACTGTCCATAGAATGTTAAATATAAAGAAAATGCAAAATTTGCTGATACAATTTTAGGCTGGTGCGCGATTTCTATAAGAGGTATATCGAAGCCTTACGTGAGGAGTGTAAGAGGCGAAGCACTGGGTAGTATATTCAGAATTATCTGGTCAAACAGAATGATTTCATTAACGAACATCATGTTGAATGCGATATAATATTTTGGCCAGACTTAGCAACCTGCCATTAGGCCAACGAAGCTCATAACTGGCTCAACGCCATAACATACCATTTGTACTACGAAACGACGATCTTCCTAATCTACCCCAGGCCCGCCAAATATAAGAATTTTGGGATCTTTTGAGTAGAAAAGTATATGAAAGCAAGCCGAAAATGAAAAACAGTAGATGGAGGATTTACAGAAAAATTCGAGAGTGATATTACAGCCGCCATATAGAATAGAACCTTATGCGAGATGTTCACAGAAAATTGTGCTCTTGTTGAAAATTACGAACCACTGTTTGATAGCTATAAGTTTAAATGCGACATATTTTTTATAAAACTGAATATATTTTGTGTCAAAACTTTTGAGGCATACGTTACAATTAATAATACTAAATCGTTGAGAGTTCATATACGCACGAAATTGGGTAGAATGTCGCCGGTTAGTAATTAATTACAGTGGAATACACCGCAAATCAAAAGATGATTTTTTTTGTTACTTTATTAATAAATATTAACCCACATAATATTTTTTGTTCTTTTGTTTAATATCTTTCATACATTCTACGTGATACGTTCTATTATGTTTAAACAAATCATGATTGGAACCCCTTGTGGTCATAAATATATTGTCGTTTCCGTTTTAGTAAAAACTGAAAAAAAAAACGCAAATTTGTCTTTTTTGTCTTGGTTGTAACGTAAGCTTTTCACAACATTAAAGTGGTCATGTAAACAAACTTAGAAGATAAATAATCATCCCGTTTTTATTTTAATCCGCGAAGTGGACGTGTAAACAAACATATCGTAAGTAGGTATTTTAATTTAGATTAAAGTACGCAACAAGCAATTCAACAAGCTGCTGTAGTATATTGAAAATTGGTTATTGCCCTGCAAGTCGTTACTATTAAATTATCACGAGATATTGAAGCGCACAGAATTGTCTCTTGATAAAAAAGGGTAGTCATGCGGTAGTAATGTAATTGTCAATACGCCATCTCGCAAGCACACTTATTAAGTTTAAATCTGTTTAAAAGAAAACCGTGTCGGACCGTACAGCGTTTTCCCTTATTTCCCTTATTCGACCGCGTAGAGGACTTAATGCGTGGATAAACGTGATACGATAAACTTTAGTTTATTTGAAATTTGCGATATCGGGGTTTACAGAAACTTCTCTAGATGTCATTAAGAAATCCTCAGAATTGCATCTTTACACCCGTTTTCGCAATTAAAAACCGGTTTAGCTGTTACAAATAATCCGTTCTTATTGGTTTTAAATGCAGAGAGATCTATACGTGCATGTGTAAGCTGTGAGGAAGGGATGCTGTCGTTCCTAGCACAGTCCCACAAACTTTCGCGTCATTGCTTGCGAGTAGGTTATGGATCACATTGTTAACGTAACTGTTCTATTTTCACCTTGCCATAGCAAGGCGTTGTTTTAATGATTTTTTAAGAATGTTCGATTCAGCCAGCTTATTTAGAATTGTTTGTCTACCAACTGATTACTTTATATTTATTGAAATTGTACAAATGTATTTTTAGGATTAGATGAAAGGATGCATTTATTCATGATATAATTGTGTATACGCAAATTCTTTGTCTATTTTGTTTGTTCTTGCCTATGCGTAGTTTAAACTGCGTTGCAATTACCTGATGCTACCTATTTAATTTTTCCATTCGTTTTATTTTGTGTAACGTAATCTGCATTAATATTTTTACTTTATTGTTAACTCAACTGCCGGCATGATTGGTTGTATAACGGCCACATATATTTATGTGTGTGTGTGTTTGTGTGCGTGCGTGCTGCATGCTCGTGTGCCTGCGTGCGCGTTCGTGTGTGTGTGTGTGTGTGTGGATGTATAACTCCAGAAGGAAAACCCGTGCATACTTAAACTTTGTATTTAAGCTTGTTTTCATTTCTCCTGCAGGTGATTAGATTTTGAGAGAAATTCAGCGGCGAAGAGAGGGGGTTTACTAGGTGTTGTTTTTGACGTTTATCAAATATTTCTGAAACAGCTGCATATTTCAAAGATACACAAATACCTTAATCATATACGACGCGTAATTTAGCGGCAAAAAATGTCTAAGGTAGAATTTAAGTGTTAGTTCAATTTTTTTCAATTTCTAAATAATCATTAATCTTATAGGAAAATGTGTAGACGTATTTTTTAGAGAACATTTTTTTATAACGTTTCTTAATATAAAGCGAAATAAGTGTAAACAATTAAATGTCATTGAAAATGTAACGGTATTATCGATATGTTTATAGAAGCGGGCGGCTTTGGAAGATGTCATCTGACATGAAGTTTTAAACGTCTGTTTGACATAGATTATTGTTTTTGTTTTTACAATGCTGCCTATTTTCGTAATGTACTTAAGAAATTGTTATTAAAATTATTTCATTTCTTTTAATTTTCATTTTGTAGGTTGAAAGGTGGTGTGTTGTTCCACGCCAGATATATAGATTTTTTTTGGTTCTTTGATTTATGTACTTGTGAAATTGATCTAAATTCTAGTTTGAGAAATTTCATTGTTTATCTGTCCCACTATGATGAGACAACCTCATCTATCCCTACTCATTCAATTAACACACCACTAGACGGCCAATTCTGTTTCCCAGATCTTAGTTTTTTGAGTAATTCAAGATTACATCAATGTGATCCAAAAAAATCATTTGAATAAGTGATTATTCTCAGTAAAGTCGCGATACCTCAAGCAGATATATAATTTTTTTGAATTTTCATCATTACGAATAAGTGCAATATTATTCTCTTACAGATTTTAGCCTTTTAATTATTGAGAGTAACAATTATACATTTAAGGATAGGGTAGCTTGGGACACTACAAGGTATACATTAACATTATTATATGAATATGAGCAATATAAAACTATAATTGCAACATTTCTAAACTCATGTCTCCTGTAGTGTGTAATGTTGATAATCGTTTATTGTTTAAGCCAATACACATTTTAAAGAATGATATAAGATATGCGATTAAAATCGAGCAGATAATTTTAGACACACTGTATATAAAAGGATTTATTGACCCAATTAAATCCTCGTCCCTCCCGACAGTGTTTTTTTTTTATTTTCATATAAAGGTTCATGGTCGTTCAAGGTCTTTCGAACATATATACAATACAAATACAACATTACCTTATTAAATAAACATTTAAATCGTAAAATAAATTAATTAATATTCATGCCAATATTTAAATAACAATTTCATTTATAGTACACAGCAAATTACGCGCATGCGCATAATGATCCGTCATAGCCGTACATCAGGTTTTACCCACCGTCAATTCTGACCGCAATTATCTCATAAACTGATAAATCCCAAGGTAAATATCTAATCCAGAAAAGAAGGTATAATTTTTAGAATGATGTTTTATATGTTATTTAAAGCGTTTAGTGTGAAAGTAACGGAAGTTTAAGCAATAATTCGTGCCGCCATTGATTATTACATCTAATTAAATAAATAAGTACACATTCGACCGCATGCAATTTAAGTAAAAACAAGTAAAGCATATTAGTTTGTGTTGAACTTTCAAGCGAAGCTTGTTGAGTATATCATTTTTAATTAAGGTAAGATCAGTTAAATTAACATAGCTTAAACAAACTAATTAAAATTATATAATTATCGAGATTTTGTAATTATAGTTCTTTTGTTTAATTTTAGTTTATAGGGTCAGGTGCGCACATTTTGGCCCTATTCATTATAGAAGCTGGTCAATATTTAATTCAAAATCCTCTTTATTTGGACTTTATTACCTAATATTTTTTCTCCATATTAATTGATAAGGATTATTTTTTTACATTTCTAGTATTTTTTTAAATAAATGCATATCTTCAATAGAATTTGACCTTCAGAATTTAATTAATATTCCATGAAAAAAGTTGTTATTGTGTACTAATTTTAAGTAAAAACCCAAATTATGATGCTTAATTTACTTTATAACTGTGATTTTGAGAGGTGCCCAAAGTTGTATATAGTTCTATTTTATCTTGTGTGATTTGCACTTGGGTAAATAGTAGTTACTCAATCACGAATGATTATTAAACAATTAAACTTGCCAAGCAATGCAAAGGTGGATATATAAGAATTTTAGAGAAATTACCATTATTCACTATTATCAATTAAATAATCGTGACCCTTCATATCACTATATTTCAAAAACATTTTAAATAAATACTCATTTGTTTTAATCTAAATTTATGATTAACTTTCTTTCAATCGTCAACACACATTACATAACTTAAGATTAATTGAATTGTCTATTTCATTTTTTTTTCAACTATTAACTATTATTGTAACATTAACCTTGGCTTAATTTGTTTAGAATACTGTGTTGTTACACCAAAATTTAAATAATTTATTGTTTAAGTAACATGTGTTATAAATAATTGTCAATAATTGTATCAAGTGAGACAATTTATATAACATAAGGCTGAGAGACTTTTTTCATATCGACCCTTATCACACAAATGCTGCAAGATTTACACAATTAATGGATTTTCGATATTAATAGACGACTAGAGATGAGATAATAATATTCAAGACACTTTGCAATATAATGTATTATTCAGTATGGCATTACTAGAATATCAATGCTTGTTAAGTATTTTGTATTACTTTCTACTTTAGTTGTGTCACCAAAATCTGAATGTTCCCAATGCAATGCCAATTTTAATTACTTTAATTAATGACTATTTTGATCTTTCTTTCACTTTTGGCATTCATTCAATTCTTTGATAACTTCATCTTCCTTGCACGTACCTGCAATTATGTGTAGAATTAAAAATATTACTATCACTTTCGAGGAAACAAGCTGAGGGTAATAATATTTTCTGTATTTTTTACAACTGCAATTTTTGCAAAAAATTATTTAAAAAAAACCGTTGTGCAACGTACGCCACCTACGAACTATATTATAACTTTTATAATCATGCATGAATTTCTAAAGCATCCAATAAAGGTGAAATTTCTGCAAAAAAAAAAAAGTAAATATGGCACTGACCGTTAAGCACATCTTTTAGAATTAAATCCGTCCGGCCCCATAACAGCCACGCCCCCATTTTGTACAGGACCGCACTCTATGAACAAATAGGAAAACAGTTTATTTTTATCTGTATTAAGATCGTGGTGATCGTTTGTGAATACAAATAGATTCAAAAACATTTTGATTTTAAATACTTTTCGAAATTATTGTCTTGTATTAAGTATTGAAATTGAAATACTTTTAAAGTATTTAGATACTTTTCATGTAGGGTAAATATTACAGAGAAAATTTCAATGTTATAAATTCTCAAAAACTGTTAGATTTTATTAAAGCAAATATGACAGATGCCTAAATTAAATAAATTTTGTGTTTCCTTCTTCTAGTATATATTGGGTGACCATATTTATTTTCAGAAAAATAAGTACAGAAATAAAAAGTAACAAAAAGTTGTATTAGGAATAGATAAAAACGGACAAATCAAAGAACTAAAGGTAGAGTGACATAGCCAAGCATCAAAATGAGAATAAAAAATAAAATAATTTTTAATGACACATGCATATACATAATATATGTACCTATATTCCTATATTAGAAAAAAATACAAACACATAAAATACTCTGGCAGAAATGTGTAATGTTATTAATTATTTTGACGTGCCTGCAACGCCATCAGTGGGGTCACCTTTGTGCCAATCGTATTTTTGAGAGCTTAGGATAGATTCCAAAATTTGCTTTCTGGTCTTCAAAAACTGGAACATTTCACTGCAAGTCTCATCGAAGTTTGTGTACACTTGCATCACAGCTTCTAGTGTCGATATTTTCATTTCCGATTTTTCTGCACTCCAGTAGTTATTAATATTAGAGAATAGTCGCTCAATTGACGCACTTGTTCCAGGAAGACAAAAATAAACTGACATAAAATCTCACAATTTTTGAAATCTTCACTTGATCCAGACCCTTGATTCCTTTTAAATACTTCAACCCATAGATCTTCGGTAGCTATATTTTTCGAGTTCCACTCGGCAATTTTGTCTTCTGACAGTTTAGCTTGCAATAGACTAACTTCATCGAAGAGTTCGTCCTCATTCAGTGTCGAACCCAAGTAGTCTTTAAAAGCAGCACATGAACACAAAATTTGATTCCATGAAACTTGGTTTCTCAAATTTATCCATTCAAAGAGCCTTAATTCATTTAAATTTGTACTCCAATTCTTCAAGTAACTCACACAATTTGAATAAAATAATCTAACCTGTGAGATGAAGTCATCTCGATAGTTTAAACTACCTTCCCAATTGTCAAGTTGTAAAAGGGATTCTCTTACTTTAAGCGGGAAAAATAATTCATTCAAACGATTTTCAAGCTTATTTTGAAGATCGAAATACTCTAGAGCGGCCTCTGTTGCGCATATTTTGTCACCCTCTACCTTTAATATGACTTTGTGAAACATAGAAGCAATGTTGTGTACAAACCACATCCAAATTTCGCTAGTGCGACACTCAAAAAATTGCTTCAAAATCAATGGACAATTTTCAATAGACAAAAAGTATGCTTTCAACGGTTCGTACATTTGTAGAATTCGTTCAATTGCGGGCATCAGACTTAAAAATCTTGTTTTAGAAAATGATAACATCTTTTTGTATTCAACATTAACAAAGTCGCAGAATTGTTTAAGTTGATTTACTCTCACTGTATAAATATAGAGATGCTTAAATAACTTAACAACAATAACCTCAACGTCAATTGGTAAGACGTCCGTAGCATTTTGTACGCAATTGTTCAAAATGTGTGCAACACAACCAATGCCAACCAGAGGTTTGCCACGAGAAGCATTCAATTTTGCAAATAGGTTGTTCACTCCCTTTCTTTTCATTCCGCCAAAATTTGTATTGGTATTATCAGCAGCTAATCCAATACACTTGTCCACTAAATTGTGGGTTTTCAAAGTATTAAACACATAACTATTTAACTGTTCTGATGTTTCACCAGGTAAGTCTTGCAACTGAAGTAATTTCACTTGAATACCTTTTTCACAATTAAAGTATCTCACCAACAAAGGTACTATTTTAATTTCTTTGTGGTTGGACGAATCGATCATGATGCTAACAAAATGTGCTTTGTGTAGATCAAGTTCCAATCGCAACTGGGATTCTTTAGCAAAAACATTTTTACAATGGCTTCAGTTTTGGTTCGAGCTGCCATAAATTTGGGCTCAAACATGTTCGCTATTAGCTTTGATGTGCAATCCAAAGATCTAAAACTCTGCTGATGCTTGATCGTATGATACGCGAAAGTACCTTCCTTGGCTGCAATTAACATATTTTCAGAGCTGAAGTTTTCACTTTTGAAAAAAGTGTTTAGTGTAGCGCTTTTAGACTTCGTATTTGCAGCTAATGTATGCTTTTTCTTGGTTAGATGAGCCTTAATATTGCTGCGACCACTGTTGGAAATATCAACATCACTTCTACAAATTTCACAGTACGCAATATGCGGACTCAATTTATTTTTATTTTCATAAACGGATATTCTTTCTGTAACTCCAAATTAAAATGACACTTTCTTCGAGGCGGTGCCATGTTTACGCAAATAATGCACAAGTAGGTAACTGAAATCAAACGACGTTGCTTTTTAGTAAGCGAAACCAGCACAGAAAACCAGACTCCATTCAACAAAACAATTAACAAATAATATGTTCGCTTGCTGTCGAACGGTAGAACTCGTGTAGAATTGAACTTGTTTAGTCTTAGTCCGAGCGCTGTCGCTATTTATATGCGGCTCGCTAAACTTCGCTTCGATTCTCGCACGTTCCAGTCGCGGAGCATTCTGGGCTGTGCGTCTAGGATAATCGAGGGCGGACTGGAACGTTCGAGAAACAAACTACGCGAACATTCTCAACAACTTCTTAACGTCGTTATTGCATCATGATCAGTGAATCACCGATAAGCATTCTTTTTAAATAAAAAATAAATATTTTGGTATACCTATTTGCGATATTTGCATCTTCAAGAAAAAGAAAGTACATTTTAGTGTACTTCATGCTTCTATTAAGGACCTTAGGACACTAGCAGAAAAGAAAGTACTGTCCTACTAAAATAAGTACGTATGGTCACCGTAAGTATATATGTTTAAGGGGAGTCGGATGTCTCCTAGGGTAAAAATTTTCGAACTTTGGTTTTTGGCCGAATTTTTTTATTCTAAATTTATTCACATTTATTTTAAAGAAATTCCATTCACATCCGTTGAGTTTAACAAAATCACTTTGTACATCCGTGCCACAGTGATTTTGTTTTCTGAGGTTGGTATTAACTGATTTTGTGAGCTGTCACCCTGCATATGGGGCTGGAATGTACAGAGGTAGCTTTATGTTTTCTTGTGCCTTTGTTCTGTAATAGGCCACATTCAGACCGCAAATGTGTCCGGAAACTATGCGTTTTTCGACCTAGGCCGGCAAAAATAATACTAAATTACAGTTGGTATTCAATGTAATGACAGAACCGATAGAATATTCGACATAATCGACATTTGAGACATAACACAAAGCCGAATCGTGTTAGCGTGTTCGTGTACGCATCCGTTATTATGCCCAAATTAGTTCCTTATAAACTATAAATTACATCTATAAATTATTACAAAGTCACCAAATTGTTGAGGTACATACAAAATTCGGGTAATGAATAATTTCGCAATTGTATTTTTTAGGTTATATTGGTTACTGTCAGCCAACTTAATTTTAACAGGTATGAAATTTTAAAAAGTACAACAATTTTGTTTATTGATTTTAATAACAATTGTTGACGTCAGCACAAAAAATCTTGGCTTTTGGCAAAGTACTCAAATAAATGATTTTTATTGCAGCTTTTATGAAAAAAAACCTGCTTTTTTTAGACATTTTGTAGAAGAATCCTAAACCATACAAACTTGTTATAAAATAAGAACACCTCGGGCCAAAGTCTTAGGAAGAGTATAATAAAGAGAAACAAAAAACTCATACTGATATCTTGTTTAGTTTCTAAGAAACAGGTACATAGGCTTCAACCAATTAACATCCGACCCTCCTTAAGCTTATATATATATATATATATATATATATATATATATATATAGCTATATATTTGGTTTTGAAATATTTGTAGAAATCTAAGGAAGGTTTAAAAGGTGAGAAAATATAAAGAAATGGCAAGGAAAATGTTATAAAAAAGAATACCTGTCAAACAGGGTGCGTTCAAAATAAATAAAAAAATGTTTTCTCTTTATAATTTTAGCCGCAAAATTAATTTCCCTTTTTCACAGTTACGAATTTTGACAAATTATTTATTTCTAAGGCGGTACGAAGTTCGCCGGGTCACTTAGTATAATATAATTTAAATTTTTCATAAAATTTCAGGTACACTGTAGTGACCCGTCTGGTTTTTTAGTGTAGGATCTATAACGTTACACATTACCGGCCGCTTCCATGAATCCAGTCCAGCACAAACCATCGACTGTATCGTTCTTCAAGATAATTCCTGAGAAGATATTTCATTACAATAATAATTAGCACCGTAAAAAATAGTATATTGAGTATCAAGAACAGTAAGCGACGATTACCGGTCGACGGCATCGCTCTGCCCTCCAATTTGGCCGGAGACCGGTACAACCCTTAATGTTCGTGATGCTCATACTATTTTTTTGCACGATTGTATTAAATTTACCACAATTGAAGTTATTTAATTTCTACTAAATAAACGAAAAGTCAAAAGTGACGTTTTAAATAGAAATGTCCAAATTTTTTGTTCTTATTGTTACGAAATATAGTATACCTATATAATTTTACGTTGGTAAGTAAAAGACGTCGGTAAGTAAAATACTTACCGACGAGTTGGGCATCGCAACCAGTAAACATATCCTACTGTCTTTGGTAAATAAACGAAAAAGCTCAATCGTGCAAAAAAAGATATTGCAATCAAACTTCGAAACACCTTTTAGTAGTGTTCTCATATCTCACGTCTAAATCCTCGTCATTGTTTTTGACTTTCGTTTTGGTTTCTGAAGTTCTGAGTTAGGAAATACCAAACATTTTTTGAATGATGCCGGTACTTAATAACTTCTCGCTGTAGAACTGGCGGAACCTCCCTTAAATTCTCTTGAGTTTCAGATCTTGCAGTTCCTGGAGGACTCATACGCATTTCTTCTTTGAGAGGTATATTATGGTGCCGAACATCTGCCTGTTGGCTGACTGGCATCATATGTTGGTCCTTTTGGTTGTTTTTTTTTTGCAAACCATACTTTATACAAGATAACTGATTCTATATTTCTCATCCACTCTGCCCCAGTTTCATATGTATCCAGAAATCTATCCAGTTCTTTCTTTTAAATTTTCGTTTTAATGATTTCTATCCTGTTATTCTTGTTGTAATTTTTCGGAGTATTTTGAGGTGTTTTAATTTGTCTATTTGGAATATTGTATAAACCACTTTTTCTAAACCCATTTTGGATTGTGGTTGCTGTAGTAATTTGATGAAAAATTGTTTTTAAAATTGGCCCAAATGTATACCATGTGACTTCTTGGGGAAAGCTGGCTTGCTTGTTGCGTTATGTGAAAACGATATCCATCTACAAAAAATACAACTGGTCGAGTCCAGAATCTGACCTACCAAGTGCCCAAGAGTCTGGAACACATTCAACGATGGCTTTTGGCATCTTTTTATACGAAAAAATGAGCATCGGTGATACTACCGTTCCATTAGCTGAAAATCTGGCCATCTGTTTCTTTTCAGAAACATCTTCTGTTGTTCTGACTCGCCCCAAGCCCGAGCAAATCCCGACTCATCACCATTGAATATGCGGTTAGGATCCAAAGGACTGATTCCAGATTTTTTTCTTAACTACCTTGCGTAACTGCAGTCGAGCCTTGCTTTCTGATTCGGCATGTTTTTTTCTAATCTCCGGATGTCGTTTTAGAAATCCATCAAACCATGATCGGTCGTGGAAGAAAATTAAGTTTATGTACTTTTAGATAATTCTTATCAATTGCCCATGTTTCTCTGAAGAGGGCCTGATAATTTTGTGATCAGGGTACTCCGGGGAATACCAAATTGTTGGGCAACCTTTTCTCTACTTGAGCCGTTTTCCTTTACCACTTGTATTGCATATTTTTATCAGAACCAGAGCTGGGACGATTACAGGTAAAAAAGTAATCGATTACAGTAGTCGATTACATTTGCTGTAATCAGTAATCGCGGGCGATTACTTTTTTTGAGAGTAATCAGTGATCGGTAATCGATTACAATTGACGTGTAATTTGTAATCTTTTTCGAATTTGTAATCATGATTAGCGCACTCCTAAAAAAGCACGATTATTTTGTGTAATCGCGATTAGTTTGTGTAAATTACGATTACTTTGTGTAAGCATACATATCAAACAATAGGTTTGTTCCAGATAAAATAAACTTTTAAACTATAGACTATATCGCATTATTCACATTTTCCAAAATTTAAGATTTCCTACTAATCTGCCATTCTGCCAACTGCCAAGTGTTCAGTGGACTGGCCTACGATTCCTACCCATCCTAGTTACAATTTGGCCTTTTACATTACATGCACTACCTGTTCAATTTTTACTCCTACTGTCGTAGATAAATTAGCTGTAAGATTGTATTTTAAAACTATACTTCTTTTAGTTGCGTGAGTAGGGTCAGTGTTAGACAGAGAAAGTATTCGGAAAAATAAATGCAAACAACGTTAAACAGTGCTTGCAGAGTACGAATTTCGTGCACATCTCGTGGCCGTTATTTTTGAATTGTCATGACTCGTTCTGTGATCTGTCTGTAATATGTTAAAGAGGCTAAATTGTTATATGAAGAAAGTTTATCTCAAAGGTCAGGGGTATGACATCAGACTTAGCGCAAGTAACCTGGTGTGACTTAGAATTAGATGAAAACATAACATTCCCCAAGTACCCAATAAAGTAATCGTTTTTGTAATCGGTATTGCGATTGCTTTGCGATTGCAAAGGTAATCTGTGATCGATTGCAATTTTGAAGAGTAATCAGTAATCGGTAATCGATTACTATTAGAGCAAAGTAATTGTAATCTCATGCTTTAATTATGTATAATATATATTTGACCTACTCCAAAGCAAAAATCGCCACACAACACAAATTTTAAATTCTAATATTGTGTTGCACCAACCTCTGGAATGCTTAAAACAGCTGTTAAATAACGCATGCGTGGTTAAAATTGCCACCACTCCTACAGGACTGAAGCTAAACATATCGAATGATTATGTTCTATGCAATTTTTTGATACGACGCGTAATTTAACGGCAAACAAATCCTAAGGTAGAATTTAAGTGTTATTTCAATTTTTTTTTCAATATCTGAATAACAATTAATTTTATAATAAAAAGTGTGGAACGTAGTTTTTAAAGAAAATTTAATTTTACATAACTTTTCTTTATAAAATTTCTTAATGTAACGCAAGCTAAGTCTAAAAATTAATTAAATATGAATGAAAATGGTTAAACTGTATTATTGATATCTTATAGAAACGGGCGGCTTTGGAATTTTTTTTTTAAGTTAACATGTATTTATGTGTATTAATCTGTATCTGACATGAAGTTTTAAACGCCATTCTGACAGATTATTTTTTTGTTTTTACAATGTTGCCTGTTTTCGTTATGTACGTATAAAAAAGAGGTTGCATAGTTATCCTAAAAAAATTGAAATTAAAATTATTTCATTTCTTTTAATTTAAGTTAGCATCTAGATGTGTATTAACGTCTGCCTGACATGAAGTTTTAAACGTCTGTTTGTGAGATAGATTATTGTTCTTGTTTTTACAATGTTGCCTATTTTGGTAATTAACTTATAAAAGAGGTTGCGTAATTATCCTAAAAACGTTATTAATAGTATTTCATTTCGTTTATTTCAATTTTGTAGGTTGGAAGGTCGTATGGTGCTCCACACCAGAAATTTCGTGCACAAAATCATTCATTTTTTTTAAATCAGTCTCTTTTTTGGGCATCTACGTCGTAGGCTTCTGAACTAACGTGGTGCTATTATTTTGCCTAATATTAAACTAGACTTTTGCTACGCAAATTGCACTTTGAGAGGTTGTTAGAAACTCAAACGTAATGTAAAATACGACGCGACTGCCGCGTAGATATTTTTTTACAAATTTCCAGTAACTACGCACAGTGTATTTCCTAACTAGAGCTGGATACAAGTAACCTCTAAGATTATACTAGCTTATTTCATAATACACAGTCTTTTATTTAAAACATAATTAACATAAATGGCCATTATTCTAGGTCCGCACTTGGAAATTGAAATAATTTGCTGATTATTTGAGCACATTTAAGTGTGAAAGCAGTAGTAATTCTGAAAATTTTTGTTCTGTGTAATATTAAATCACTAGTCTATAAACTACAGTAGTAGAATAGAGACACCTTCCGCCATCTTGAATTTTTGTGACCTGTGGCACCTTGGCCGCCATTTTTTATATGCTCACGTGGGGATCGTATTTTCACCTCTTTTTTTATGGCTTCTTTTCGGAGCCCACTTTTGACCCTTGATGGGTTGTGCTAAGAACCTTTTTGTCAGTTCACTCCTTTTTTATGGCTTCTTTTCGGGGACTATTTTCAGCCTCTTGATGGGATTTTCACCCTAATTAGGACCCTTTTGATTGTATTAAGAGCCTTTTTGGCAGTTCTGCCCCTGGAAGGTAGGCAAATACGTGCGCATACAATGTTCTGATTGGTAGTCCTAAGGCAGCCCCTTTTACATGATTAGTTTCTAATCGGTTCTTAGCCCCACCCAGCTTCTGAGCTTTGATTGGTGGTTTAAGGTTCTGCAATGGTTACGGTGGGGAAATTTGAAAATGTTCTAATAAGGGGCCTTAATGCTATCTCATAAGACAGCTATAAGAACTTGTGTTAGGTCTGCGCCCTCTTCTCCTGGCTTCCTTGACTGGAAATAGTGTTATAATAAGGGGGCTCTAATTAGAGCTATAAGAACTTTTGTTACGTCTGCGCCCTCTTATCGTGGCCCCCTTGTTGCGAAACTTGAATTTGTTTGTAGGGTCATCTAGTGGTGTATGGGCTAATGAATATTTTTTTCTGTAATAAAGGTAGCGTCACTTAGCGGTAGGACTAATTAGGGATTGTCGTGGCGCCATCTATGAGGGGAGTTTTGAACTTGTATTATAATAAGGGCCTAATTCTAACTTATAAGACAGGCATAGGGCTTCGCAAGTTGCTTTCGAGTCTTATCCCTTGGTTCCTTGGCGGGAAATTTGAATTTGAATATGTATTTAAGTGTTTACATTCTGATTACTTTTTGCGAGAAATTTTAACTTGTATTCTAATAACCTGTGTTAAGGCCTGCGCCCTTCTGTCGTGGCCCCTTGCTGGGAAATTTGAATGTGTATCGTCACTAGTTGTGTATGAACTAATGAATATTTTCTGTAATAAAGGTGGCACCACCTAGCGTTATATTTCTAGGACTAATCAGGGTTTTGTTTGTGGCACCATCTAGTGGTATATTTTTAAACTAGCGATTCTATCCGAACATTGACGAGTGCGCCCGCGCACAAGACCCAAGGTCGGTAACATTCTCGTTTCTCGCGCGTTTCGCTTTTTAAAGTTAACGATGACGTGGATCAGATGAAAGTATCTCACATCCAAGATGATGGTGATGATTCACAGAAGAGGAAGAAGAGCAATAAGGTAGAGGAGAAGGACGAGTCTCAAAACCATGATGATAGAGACGAATCACGCTTGAAGAAGAAGGCCGATAAAAATGTGATTAAATAAATGATGTATTGTTGTTTATAATGTATTTTCAAACGCTAAGCTTTCTTTCAATTTTTATTAATAAACTTGTTCTTCTAACGGCGTTTAAAAATATACCACTAGATGGTGCCACAAACAGAATCCTGATTAGTCCTAGAAATATAACGCTAGGTGGTGCTACCTTTATTACAGAAAATATTCATTAGTTCATACACAACTAGATGACACAAATTCAAATTTCCCAACAACGGGCCACGACAGGAGGGCGCAGGCCCTAGCCCAGGTTCCTATGTCTGTCTCTCTTATAAGTAGAGCAATAGTCCTCTTATTAAAATACAAGTTCAAATTTCTCGCAATAAGTAATCGGAATGTAAACACTTAAATACAAATTCAAATTCAAATTTCCCGCAAGTGACCAGGGGCTAACACCCGAAAGCAAGTTGCGAAGCCCTATGTATGTTTTATAAGTTAGCATTGGGCCTCCTTATTATACTACAAATTCAAATTTCCCCTCATAGATGGCGCCACAAGCAAATTCAAATTTTTTGGTCGAGGGGCGAGGGCCTGAAAGTAAGTTGCTAATCCCTACATCTGTCTTACAAGTTAGCATTATACCCGTTATTACAATACAAATTCATATTTCCAGCCATAACCTGCAGATATTTAAATACAAATTCAAATTTTCCGCCAATGGGGCCTCGACAAGGGGCAAAGCCCCGAGAGCAAGTTGCTCAGTCCTACACCTGTTTTACAAGTTAACGTTAGACCCCCTTATTATAATACAAATTCAAATTTTCCGTCAAGCGTACCACGACAATACACGAAGGCCGAGAACAAGTTGCGACACCCTACACCTGTCTTACAATCTCGGTTATGTTCGGCGAGAATTGGAGTGGAGGTCGCCGAAAGCCTCGCGTCGCAAAATTTTACCTATATGAGGCCCAGATGCACACGTCTTTCCTTAAAAGGTAGTGTTAGGCTCCTTATTTCAAATTTCTCACTAGACACCATTACACCTGTATGCACTTTTAAAATATACCGCTAGATGGCGCCAGATATATTGCAGAAAACATTCGATAGTCTATATACAAGTAGATTCAAATTTTACACCTAGGGGTCAGGACAAGGTGTCGAAGCCCCGAGAGTATATTTCGAAGCCCTACACTTGTCTTACAAGTTAGCATTAGAGCCCCTCTTATTAGAATACAAATTTAAATTTCCCGCCAAGGGGGTCAGGGGTCTAAGCCCCGAGAGCAAGTTGCGAGGCCTTATACCTGTCTTATAAGCTAGCATTAGGTCCACTTATTATAATACAAGTTCAAATCTCCCCTCATAGATGGCGCCATAACAATCCCTACCTAGTCCTACCGCTAAGTGACGCCACCTGTATCAGAAAAAATACTCATTAGCCCATACACCTCTAGATGACCCTACAAACAAATTTAAGTTTCACAACAAGGGGGCCACGACAAGAGGGCGCAGACCTGACACAAGTTCTTATAGCTGTCTTATGAGATAGCGTTAGGGCCTCCTTATTATAATACTATTTCTAGCCAAGGGGGGCCACGACAAGAGGGAGCAGACGCTAACACGAGTTCTTATAGCTGTCCTATGAGATAGCATTAGAGCCTCCTTATTGTAACAATTCTGCTAGTAATGGTCGTAGTAATATTATATTTAATGACTCATTACAAGTGAACCTACTATAATAGGAACAAATATAACTAAAAAACAAGAAACGAATAAGCAATATAAATATCATTGATCGCAACTTATTAACACACTTCAAACTTCAAAATTCCTAGTAACCGGTACTCATTTTCCAAATACTGGTATCAGGAAACTGGTACCCGTTTCCCAAAAACAGCTGAAAACAAGTCAAAAACTGTACCCGTTTTCCAAAAACTGATACCAGTTTCCGAAAAAACCGGTACCTATTTCCTAAAAAAGTAGTTATTTTTAGAAAACGAGTACCGGTTTTCCACCATAAAAAAAGTCATTCTGCTTTGGTTCTATTTTTAGATTTCCAAGAATTGTAATGACACCTGCAGAGGTCAATGAGCTTTGACTTTGCCGAAGTAAATGAACTTGGCAAAAACGCATGACCTTGAGGCATGGCAACGGTGTAAAGTGAGCTAGAAGTGAGGTAGCTATACTACTCCCTTTATATTTTAAGTTGTTAACAGTACTGAACAGCAACGTGTTCAACGGCTGTATGACAGCTGCCAGAAAAAATGCTATTTAGAAATATTAACGTTTGGTCAGTGTAACAGAGAAACAATAAGTTTATGAGATAGTGCTTCGCAAACCAAAATTTAATAATTTAATTGCGAGAAAAAATATAAAATAAAATACTGCGCATTTGCGTACATACCGTTAAAAATCCATTTGTAATGACATGATATCGGTAACACCCACGTATCATTTACACTACGATTTGTAAATCGTTTACTTTTTCACGGAAAAAGATATTTGGAGTATGTTGTTTCTGAACTTGTTTCCCCCTCTTTTCCGATGGGTCCCTAAGATGATTGGCACAAAACTTTTACGAAATGCAATTGAGCACGTGACGGGACGAGTGCGTTTCGATAACTTTTGAAAAAATACATCGTGGAAATAACGTGAATTAAGAAAGCACATTTGCACTGTTTAAAATAACGGGGAGGGTACGTGAAGCTGGAACTTAATCATGAGAGGGATCGCACAACTGATATTAAACATGCTGAGTAATGTAAAAGCCGTGTCACCAATTTCAGCGCTTTTAGAGTTGAGACCGACGGACATTTTTGTGAGATCACACAGCTAAAAGTATTTAAATCGTGCGCCAAGTATGGGGTCAAACCATTTTTATACATGATCTAAATTATTATAAATTTTATTAAATGCATAAATAAAAAGTTTACCTCGAGTAGGATTTGAACCTACGACCTGTACTTTGCTAGAGTAATATTACATATTTACCTTTGAACGTATTCGTTCATAACAAAAAAAAAAAAAAAAAAAAAAAAACTTATAATAATGATCTAAATTGGTTAAAGTATTTTTGAGAGACAGAAAGAAAAGAATAAGAGCTTTCCAAATGTATGGGTTAATTTGTTGTCTCAAAATATTGATCCTAACCAAAATTCAACGCAATTAAAATCTGCGTGATGGGATGTTTCAAAATACTAATTCTAGCCAGATTTTAATCCCATATGGAAGTTGCATATATATTTAAATATAAAAATGTACACGTATGCTACAAAGTATAACGCTTAAAAATCAATAGTTCTCCTGTAAATAATATTTAAAATTACCGACCCTCAAAAAGCATTTCAAAACGTATCTGACGTCACACCGTATTGTTTACACGTTTCTACGCTGCAGAGGCAATAGTCCACTTTAATTGTTCGAGTACTATTTGTTAGGAAATGTGTTTTCCATGTCTATATTATAATGTTTTTTATAATTAACCGAAGGACTTATACGAGGGGTTAACCGTTATGGAAATCATTCGTACATGTTGTAATGGAGGCATTAGAAATTCGAATTTCGCGCTGTTATATGAAATTAAACGGTATTAGTTATTTGTATTTGAACATAATTAATATTAAGATAAAAAGCTTGAGCTTGTTTCGACGAGTATTTGCATAGTAAATTGGAAAGCTTTTAAATATACGCGGCAATTTGCGGATATGACTGTTTTCTAAAGGGAGCAAGTAGATACACTATCATAATGAGCTGTATTAGTTAGTCAGTCGCGCCAAGTAAGTGAACAGAAAGGGTCGCCTCTAGTAATCGATCAGAGTGGGTTCAAAAGCGATTGCTGCAGCTTGATTTATGCTGCAATTAAAATTGTCACATTATAACGAAAATTCAGTTGGTATTGTGTTAAGAGAATATAAGTGATATTTTCCTTATCAGTAATCAAGAAGAATTAAAAAAATTAAAAGTGCAAATGTTATCAAATTGGCCATAATAAAAGGATTGCGTAGTAGTTTACAATAGCGGTTTAAGAGCGTATTGAAAGTGTTCCAAGTTGACATTTTGATAGTGAGTGATAAATGCACAATAAGACAATCATCCAGTTAATAGATCGATATATAAAGTATAATAACTAAAAAACGTTGATAACGAAAAGCATGGTTTTTCGTAGCTCGCTTGCAGTTTTTTGCGCACGCTGTTTGTAATTAAAACTGAACAATTAAGTAAAAACTGTAGAGTGTAAATATATCGAGCAATTATTCACAAAAATCATTAAACTGAAGAAAGAAAATTAGAAACGTATTCATCTATAACAAAGGTATAAGAAAAGATAGAGAAAACAAATAGGAGTGGTTCCAGTCTGGTGACAGAGAACGTCATCAACCTAATCAAGGCCTCTTCACCGGTCCAAGGAACACAAGCATTACGTCACCAGTTCGAATAACATGATAACAAGTAAGACTTTACGATAATATAAATAAACGAAAATTGGTGTGTTTTATTTATTTTTAAATTTATGTTTAGATACAAATGCTGTTCGAAAATGTATTTCGTTGATCATTTGTAAAGGATTGTTTTCGCATGTTAATACTAACATAGAATTAGAATCATTTTTATGATATTTATATTATATAATTGCTTACGCCTTACATATGATACTCTTCGCAATGAATGTGAAATTCGATATTTGCTCACTTGTTCTAAATAAAATCTCAGCACTCATGGTTTAAAGAATTTTCTGCCAAAAACATTGTCCTTTATAACGTAGTATGCAGGTCATTTATGAGCTTTTGGGAGTTAATGAAATGTTATAACGGAATTGGAACGAAATTAATGAGAAAAAAGTGAACTTAGGGATCTTCATTTTCCTCCTTCCACTCTTTGTTGTAATATTTTTGTGATTTAGGAATATCTTTAGTACTATTTAGCTTAACATTGAAACATGTAATATTGGTGATGTACTCGGTGTTGTAGTGTTAAAAGAAATTTTTCATTAATACAAAAGAATAAAAAATTGATTATTTGTCCAGTTTGAAGATGAGTAAAAAAAATAATTCACTTGCAAGTCAATTTTTTATGTATTTTGCCGCCCCTGAAAACTTGCCGCCCTAAGCCATGGCGTATTTGAGGTCTTGGGAAATACAGCCCTGATTGTCAGTAAGTTAAATTAAATAAATCCGCTCGATTAAAAAATAAAATTTAGGCACCTATCCACCACGCAACGCTTAGCTGCATATAAAGTATCGAAAATTTTGTAGGTTCAAGGCTGATACATGGCTGGATCATTCATGATGGTTTCCGAGACTTGGTTGACATTTAGTGTGTACTTACATAAATAAGTAGCTGGAAGATGAACAGTTGTACATTTACTGTATGACATAAAGTAAGTCATGTATGGGTAAAATAACACCAATTTACTAGTGTAGCACAAAGTCCTGAAGAAGCAGTCATCTCGCTTTACGGTCGATCAGTGCTCGATTTGAGGGGGTATGCTGTGGTATGCCATACCATTACTTCTTTGAAAAAATGAACACATTCCACTACATCTGTTACGTATTTTAATAGCGAATTAGAACTCAGTTCCAATTTATACCATCTTTTGTTAAAGAAGTATTTGCTTTTGTTTTGTTTTGAATATACCTATTCGTGAATTTTTTAAATTAGAAAAGAGGGCCGAAATCACTGGAAAGCATATGAAAATCACTGGAAATCATTTGGAAATCACTGGAAATCATTTGGAGATCACTGGGAATCGTATGGAAATCAGTGAAAATCACTGTAAATCAATGGAAATCATTTGAAAATCACTGGAAATCATTCGTAAATCACTTGAAATCAGTTGAAATCACTGTAAATCATTTGGAAATCGATTGAAATCACTGGAAATCATTTAGAATGGAAATCTTTCGTACATTTTTTTGTTTTGAATACATCCATTCGTGAATTTTTTAATTTACAAAATAGGTCGGAAATCACTGGAAAGCATATGGAAATCAGTGATTGAAAATCACTGTAAATCAGTGGAAATCAGTGGGAATCACTGGGAATCATTTAGAAATGCCTGGAAATCAATTTGAAATCACTGGCAATCATTTAGAATGGAAATCTTTCGTACATTTTTTTGTTTTGAATACATCCATTCGTGAATTTTTTAATTTACAAAATAGGTCGGAAATCACTGGAAAGCATATGGAAATCAGTGATTGAAAATCACTGTAAATCAGTGGGAATCACTGGGAATCATTTAGAAATGCCTGGAAATCAATTTGAAATCACTGGCAATCATTTAGAATGGAAATCTTTCGTACATTTTTTTGTTTTGAATACATCCATTCGTGAATTTTTTAATCTACAAAATAGGTATGAAATCACTGGAAAGCATATGGAAATCAGTGACTGAAAATCACTGTAAATCAGTGGAAATCAGTGGGAATCACTGGGAATCATTTAGAAATGCCTGGAAATCAATTTGAAATCACTGGCAATCATTTAGAATGGAAATCTTTCGTACATTTCTTTGTTTTAAATGAATTTTTTAAGTTAGAAAAGAGGCCGGAAATCACTGGAAAGCATGTGGAAATCATTTGGAAATCACTGGAAATCATTTGGAGATCACTGGGAATCGTATGGAAATCACTGGAAATCATATGGAAATCAGTTAAAATCACTGTAAATCAATGGAAATCATTTGAAAATCACTGGAAATTATTTGGAAAGCACTGGAAATCATTCGGAAATCACTGGCAATCATTTAGAATGGAAATCTTTCCTACATTTTTTGTTTTGAATACATCTATTCGTGAATTTTTAAGCTAGAAAAGAGGCCGGAAACACTGGAAAGCATATGGAAATCACTGGTAACCATTTCGAAATCACTGACAATCGTTTAGAATGGATATCATTCGTACATTTTTTTGTTTTGAATACATCTATTCCTGAATTTTTTAAGTTAGAAAAGAGGCCGGAAATCACTGGAAAGCATATGGAAATCACAGGAAATCGTTTGGAAATCATTTGGAGATCACTCGGAATCTTATGGAAATCACTAGAAATCGTTTCGAAATCACTGGAAATCATTTAGAATGGAAATATTTCGTACATTTTTTTATGACGTATTAACCCCTCGGACTTATACCCTCTGACGGCAAGACCGTTCTAAGGTGCGTAATGGAATTTGAATTTTGTAGTCTTTTTCATTCCGTCTAGGGTATACTAACATATGAAAGTATTGTTTGATGTACCGGTGTGAAGAGAGCGACCAGTTTTGCTGATGATTACCGAAGTCACAGTAACGTATCAATGAAGTAATTTGTAACTCGCAGATGTAATGCATAATAGTGTCACGATCAGGTTAAATTTTAGGTACTCAACATAATTTGAAACAATAGAAAAATTAAAAAAAATTAAAAAATTTCCTTGCCGGCTGCCTTGGTGGTGGAATGAATACAGTGTTTGCCTTTCACCCGAGCGGCGTGGGTTCAAACCTGGACAAAGTAGCTGTAACGAAGAAAATCCAAAGCATTCGTTTTTTTCGGATTGGACGTAAATCTGTAGGTCTCGTGGCAATACGATGTTTGACATGTTAAAGATCCCTTACTGAAGGTGAAATTCTTTTAGTAGGACAGTGCTAATAACTCTGTGTCTGAAGAAATTTTTTATCAACACCCTATGTGTATATCGAAAAGCACGCATAGTATCAAATTGAAATTCTGAGATTATATTACTACCTACTTAATAATAAAGATAAAAACAACATCTGATGGCACTGCTATCTAAGAGGGCAAAAATTACCCATTGTTATTTATTAATTATGGAGTTAATTATGGTATTGTCCAGATATGGAACAACCTTGGGTTAAGAGGACAGAGCACCAGATACATGACAGCGTATAAGTCACGAACTACATTTTTGGTAATCGTTACATAAAATTAGAAAACACGTTTCGGCGGTGGGAGTTCGGCAACAGTATCTTGCGACGCCACGACGTTTCGACGCCAAGATATTTTGGCGTCATAACGTTTTAGAGCTATATGGTTCAGCACCAGGACGCTTCGGCGTCAAGCCGTTTCGCCGCCATGATGTTTCAGCGCCAAGATGTTTTCGGCGCCTGGACGTTTTAACGGCAGTAAGTAGAAGACGATTACAACAAATCAACTATCTCCTATTTTATTTCCATGTTCATTTTCTATTTTCTTCCCGATTTTTTTATCCCCCCTTTTTTTTCTATTTTTATCCCCTATTTTCCTACTTTCATCCCTCTTTTTACATTTTCATTCACCTCCCTTTCCATCCATTATTTTCTTCGTCTCCCATTTTCAATAACCCTCGCTTTTATTGGATCTGATTTCTACAGTTATGGTCTTTTCACAGAATAACTGAAATTCTCCTATCATGTAACGTTTCTTTTGGTAGGACGAGGGCGGTAACATTTAAAGGCAAGATTCATGAAGTTAGTCTAACATCTAAGGCAGATTCTTGCCCTAACATCTAGGGCCAATTTGACAGATTTTTGAAACTACCCTAGCATCTAAAGCGCCTTTGATAAAATTTGACCCTAACATGTAAGGCATTTTTGACACATTACTGAATCAACGGTAAAAGTACCTACCAATAGGAAAGATGATATTGAAATAGTCCTAACATCTCAGGTCTTTTTGCAGAGCTGATTCTTTAAAATGTTCCAACACTTAACGCCGGTTTAAAAATTTCAGCTTTACGCTATAAGCGGTTTTTGAGATCAAGGATAAGGTGGTTATCTCAATTTTCACCCTCTTAGACGGCAATGTCGTCACATTTCTTTATTTTTATTATTAATTAAATAGTAATATAATCTGAAAATTTTAACTTGATAATATGCGCGGTTTCGATGCGAGGACAAGTGGGTGATTTACAAAGAGTTGTACATTATCGCAGGCGGACGAACCCATATCTCAAGGGTAAGTTATGTTTAAAAATCAAGTACTGTGTTGGTTTGCCATTAAAATAATTTTATTTACCTATACTTTTTTTAAATATCTAGTTTCGAAATTAAGTACTCTTACTTTTTCGAAAAAGTTGAACAGTATCGTCGACATCTCAAGAGTAAACTATGTTTACGAAAATAGACGATTTTTCATTTTACTATTAAAATTATACTTTTATTTACACTTCACTGAAACGTTCACTTTCTGGATTAATTGCTCTTACCATTTACAAGTAGTTGAACATTATCATTAGCGGAGGAATCAATCTCTCAAGAGAAAACTATATTTAAAAAAATTAGACAATTTTTCGATTTACCATTAACACGATTCCTTTATTTACACTTTATCGAAACATCCAGTTCCCGTATTTGCTCTTACCATTTTCTAAAGGTTGAACATTATCGTTACCGGAGGAACCCATCTCTTAAGAGTAAACTGTGTTTAAAAAATGTTAACTATTTTTCGATTTATTATTAAAATGATTCCTTTATTTACACTTTATGGAAACATCCAAGTTTCCTTATTACGTGCTCTTACCATTTACAAACAGTTGAACATTATCGGTAGCGCACAAACCCATCTCGCAAGGGTAAACTTTGTGTAAGGACGAACCCATCTCTCAAGAGTACACTATGTTTAAGAAAATTGACGGTTTTTCGATTTACCATTAAAATGTTTCCTTTATTTACACTTTATTGAAACATCCAGTTTCCGTATGAATTGCTCTTCTTCTTCTAACGACAATAGTCAACCTTTTGTAAACGGTAAGAACACTTATTTCGTCGGGAAGTAAGTATGTGAATAAAGTGTAAATATAGGTATTATATTAATGACAACCCGAAAGATCACCCAATTTTCTCACTTTAGAGATGTGGGCAGAAACTGAATATTTTCGTAATCCATACACAAAGAAATCATTTTCATGGCTAAACGGAAAAGCTCCTAATTTTATAAACAGTTTACTTTGAGACATGGGTTCCTCCACTAACAACAACGTTCAACTTTTTGTGAATGGTAAAGGAATTGGATGTTCCGATAATGTGCAAGTAAAGAAATTATTTTGATGACAAAGCTATAAAGCGCCTAATTGTTTACACATCTCATCTCTTGACAGGTGGGTTCCTCAGGTAACGACAATGTTCAACTTTTTCTTGATATGAGTAATCAATACAGAACTTAATGTTTCGATAGTGTAAATAAAGGAATCATTCTAATGGCAAACCGAAAGAGCGCCCAAGTTTACTCTAGAGATGTGGGCCTCTCTGCTGATGACACCAGCCAATTTTTTGGAAAAGGTAAGACTGCGTAATGCAGAAACTGGATATTTCCGTAATCCATAAACAAAAAAATCATTTTCATGGTAAAACATAAAAGCGCGTTCTTTCGCAGGGACAACGTTCAACCTTTTCTAAATGGTAAGAGCTCATGATTCGAGAACTGGAAATTCATTACTAGTAGATTACACTTATGGATCACGTGCCTAGTAGTTCGGAACGATTAATTTTGTGAGTCGTGTATATCAGTTTTCACGGGTCAGAGCAGTTGCGTCATAACGAACTTTGTTTCATTACCGAGAGGATGCAGATAGAACTGATTTAGGTTGGCAATTCTGTCCGGTGTTGCCAATCATTTCTCGCATTAAACATTTGACATAACACATACATGTATTTTCTGATATTAATATTATAACCCCTGTAGTTGAGATTTGACAGTTGTCAAACTGTTATTTTTCACAATCTAACAGTCCTTTGACAGTATTAATATTAGTGACGCAAGTACTTTGACTCTTAGATATGTGTTACTCTTTATGTAATAAATGTTTTCAGATACTCATTTTGCAATTGGTGTGACGGGGGAGGGGGGCATCTGAATTGATTTTGCACTAAAAGTTTTACATTACCATTTAATTAACACCTAATTATGAATTGGGCGAGGGACTGACTTAATGACAATGCAATAATGCTGAATTGGTAGATATTTGTTTGTATTAATTCTCATTCAGCTTTGGTATTACGTGCCATTTTCCAGAGGTTTCAAAATTATTAAATATCATCGTGGAATTTTAAAAAGCAAGTTAAAACACTATCTTAAGCTAGACGCGCATATCACTTGTTTTGGTGTAATATAAGTGGTTCGAGCAAAATATCGCTTTACGCATTTTAGCCTACTTGAGTTTCTATTTGTACTTCAACAATTTAAAAAACAATGGGTTGGTTAAGTTTCTCAAGAGTTTTAAATTTAATTTTATTTATTAATTGGGTCCTTCGTTCAATGAAAATGATAAACTGTTCAATTTATTACTAGACTATCGAGAAAACCGCAGGAACAGAATTTTTGTTTTTTTTTTTACATTACAATTTTAGCAATCGCAACATTTACAGCCAATTAAGAAGTGATTCATACAAATACGTTCGATTGAACCTTGTGCCATTAAACTTTAATGGCACAATAAATGATTTATGAATGAGTGTACCGTCGTAAAGCACCATTGTAAGTTAAAAAGTTGTAATAATAAACAAATAATACTAATTAATTGTAGCGAGTGTAATAACTTCGTGGTTTTTATATACTCAAATGTGTAACGGGCTCAAACGGAATTAAAACATCGTGGCGGGCAAATAATTGAAAGCACCAACTAGCTCGTAGTGAGGTTGTGGATTTTATTCAAATTTCGTAGACAAAACGGTAAGTCTGATCGGATAATGTTTTGGACGCCATCCTCTCTTAATCCGGGTAAAAGCTACTCAAGTACATGCGGTGCACTATCATAAAACAAGAAAAAATACTCGCGGGTCTCTTAGGTCGTTTCTAAAATATAATGCTCTAAAATACCACAATGTAGTTCTTACTTTCCGGCACTTCAACTTTTAAATCGTCCTTAACAGGTGAATGTCCTGTTAGGATCCTAAGCTGTGCCCTGCTTAGTTTGAACAGTTATGTGGCTCTTTTGTGCAAGTTCCATTTATACATGATTTGCTATGTGTTAACCCTGGTCTGCTTATCCAGTATGTTTGATGTTGATCGCAGACCCTTCTATTATTTTCCCGCGCACATTGAAGTATCGCGTATATTTCGGTTTGGAAAACGATCGCGTGCTTGCCAAGAGGGATGGTAAAATCTTGCCCTGGCTTCACACCGTTTATGTCCGCTCCAGCACCCCCCTCGGTTTTTAAACCATCCGTGTACCAGATTAGACTACCAAGCGGAAAGTTGTGCCCCTGTTCATTCGAACAGTGTAGCGACGAGATGTTTTTGGCGTCATGTGGTGCGGTCTCATATCGAATATGGGACCCCCAATACTGTTAATTAACCTCATATGCTCTGTGTCTGTACGTAGATTGTACTGTGAATTCTGCAATCTATATAGCCCTAATCTAGCCTTCCCCTAATCACCAGATCAAGAGGAGGGAGGTACAATAGGCTCTCCATTTCAGCGTAGGCCATAGCCGCATAGGTTATTGTAGATTTAACTACCCAAGTATATAGCAGTGCACCATCTTGGTCTCAGACCCCATGATTTGTCATAGGAGCGCCTAACTATAGCAAGGGTAATTTCTGCTTTTCTAATAACTCTCAATGTGTTGGTTCTAGGTAAGCTTAGAGTCTAAAATAACTCCCAAATACTTTACTTCTCCCGCCATACTTATTACTTTGCCGCCAAGGAAAGGACATAGGCCCTCTAGATTCCTCCTTTGCGTGAAAGGTACAATGGTGGTTTTTTGGGGACTGACTTTTAGGCCGTCCTATCCACCTAGTTGTTACATTCAGGGCCATTTGCAGGCGTCTGTACTGCTAAATCCCCCTTCTACTGGGATCACTAAATCACCCGCGTATCCTAGGGGTGAAAACCTTTGTTGCTGAGATCTACTAGCAGCCCGTCCATGACAAGGTTCCACAGTAGGAGAGATAAAACTCCCCCATGTGGTCTTTCCCCTGCCACCCGGACTGCCAGTCGCATTCAGCAGCGACCTGTACACCACCCTGCCTCTCAAGATGCAGCCTATCCACCTGCGGCACGTTTGCCCTAAACCTAGAAATTCTCATGGCTGTCGAAATAGAGTTGAATTATGTATAATCGAAGGGCCCTATGTCCAGGAATGTCCCAGAAGGATCTCCTTGTTTTCCAGCGTTTTTTTACACTTCTAATCAGGTGGCGGAGCGCTGTTTCTGTTGATAAGCCTGCTCTGAAGCCAAACTGGTCTCGGTAGAGTCGTCCGGTAACCAACACGCCGTCCCTGATATGCCTATCGAGCAGTTTTTCCATTGTCTTAAGTGCAAACGACATAAGACTCATTAATCTATAAGTCTTTGCCTGAGAATAATTGGCCCGACCAAGCATGGGTGTCCTGGTTAGTCTCCATATTCTGGGAAGGTATTTCATGGCCAAGCTGACTAGCATATTCTTGTGAGCAGAAGGTCCGATCTCCTCTGCAGCATGGCTGGAATAATTTCATCCGTTCCCGGTGATTTATATGGATCAAATGAGCTTACAGCCCATTTGATTTTAGTAAACGTAATCACTTTCCAGACTATCACCCAGTCCGCCCTTAATACTGTTTCCAGATTCATCAGGTCCTTGGTTTTGCCAGTCAATTGCTGATTGATTACATCCGAGCCAGGAAAGTGTAACCGAAATAGTTCGGTTATGGTGTCCTTTCCAGTTTTCGTATATTGTCCGCTGTGTTTTACCAGATTACTTATTGAGCACTGAGTGTCCTTAGAGATTTAGGGACTTTCCTATTGGAAATCCTCACGGTTAGGGGATAGTTTTCCTTATATGTAGAGATAATCGTGTCTGTTAGTTGCTACACGGCTGTCTGTCTAGGATGTTGTCTGTCGAAAACTGAGACCCTGCCAGTTTACTATCTAGTTCCTCATTATAGGACTCCCAGTTCGTTTTCCGGGGGTTACGATAACTTTCTATCACGTGGGTAGTTTGTATCACAATCGACGAGCAGTTGCGATCGGTTGCTTCTGCAATTACTGACCAGTTCCTCCATCAGTTAGGGGAAGTAACTTCGGCCCATCAGAATGGAGATGCGCCGATCCGAGTACTAGATCCTGTGAACAGAAATTCATTTGCGGTAATATTTTTATTCCTTTTTAGTTAGTATACTGGATCTATCGGTGTCTCTGCTGTATGTTAGTTTAGCACCGATTACTCCAAGGCCTAATATCTTACCTCTGTAGATCCAGGATTCTTGTATAGGGGCTACATCATAGCCTCCATCAACTTACTGGAGGTTCACCTGTACAACCCTTATTATTTTATGGGACGCTCTGTATAGGCTTAAACGTCACTGTTTTTAGCCCATAAGATGCCCCACCCATTGAGAAGGCCAGGATGACGCCATCCTTCTCCGTCTTGGCACTCAGTTTGTGCCAGTCTCCCGTTTCAAGGGCTGGGTTTTGATGCTCAAGCCGGGTCCTGACAGTTCCTTCCTCTACGTGCCTGGTATCCACACCAGTGCCTTGGGTCGGTTCGTGAGGTTTTTAGTCTCGACAACAATCAAGCTTGATCCCTCCAAAAGTTTCGCCATGCTTTCCACTGACTGCTTTAGCCAGTTCTTGGTATTTTCGTTGGAACACGTGATTCATATGATACCTCCCATGTACCTACTTCCCTCAAACTATGGAGGGCTCGATCTGGTGGAAAAAAACTGTTTTCAACATCTTTAACAATTTTAATAGATATTACTACTGACGAAGATAACTGTAAGTGTTATCGAAACATTTAGATTGTATAATTTAAAATACACCATTACAAAACCCAAAAAAGATAAGTATTTTATTATGTGTGATAATGGTGAAAGTTTACATTTTCATAAGAAAATATGAATTCATTGTTTTGATTAACTTTGTTACAGACTGTTCCCTACTAACCGCTGTAATTGCTTTATAGGAGCCGGTTACCGGTCTAGTTCAGTAGAGGTTGTAGACGTTAGTAAATTGGTGAATAATTGGAATAATTTTAACACCATTCCCTTACCATATGTTAGCTCACAAATCGGTAAATAGGTCACCAAGGCGCCACTATAGTAACAAACTTGTAGCCTTCAGGACGACTACAGAATACGATACACAGCTTACGGCACACACACACACACACGCACACCCACGCACACGCACACCCACGCACACGCACACCCACACCCACACGCACACGCACACCCACACCACACGCACACCCACACACGCACGCACGCACGCACGCCCGCGCGCGCGCACACACACACACGCACGCACGCACACACACACACACGCGCGCGCGCGCGAAAATGAAAATTACAATAATTAGATGTTAATAGGTACGTTAATTTTAAACTACGCAACATTAATTCTTACATCAATTGTTGAATTATGCGTTAAAAAAATAAAACTTAATTTTCGAATTATTAAATTTTGACACATCTATCTCTTTAACAGAAAGGTCATCGACATCCTAAATAAAAACGTTTCTAATACATTTATTAGTAAATTAATAACTTAGGTTTAATTTTATTTTCTGCAGAATAAACGAAAGGAAATATCCTAAAATCTTAAACTTACCCTGGCTAACTAATACTATTTTCAAATAAAATACAAACTAGACCCCAACAGACAATTCAATCTTAAATTTTGGTTCAAATAATTTTGTTAATCCAAATTACAGCTTTCTTTAATTGAAATGGTTTCATTATCACATAATCTCAAAAGCCGTGAACTTCATTTGCTAATTTCCACTTTCTGCATTCGGCGTATATTAGTCTCGGAGTTGCGCAACAGTTAATTGGTTGAGCCATGATGACAAACTCACTCTATTCGATAACCACACTTTCTTTTATCGGCAAGTAACACAATAGCACTTATTTCTTTAATGCGATGAGTAAACATCTTGATTTGTTCTTATTTTCTTTTAATATAAAACACATTGAATGCGCTTCAGTTGTTTTACAACAAAAACGTATATTCGATTAAAATTTTTATACTTAAGTTTAATAGTTATATTATACCAACGAAACTATAATCTTAATTTTGCACGTAATGTTTGCTTGGAGTAGCACCTTCCACGTTAGTTATGAAATCAATCATCATTACGCAATAACAATAGCGTGCACTTTTTTAATTCAAACCTACCAAAAGGCACTTTTATTAAATAAATTGAAGATGTTTTATTTATATATAAAAAGCACACAATTAATAGTTTCCATGACAAAACTTTGAATCGTTTTAGTCCGTTACACGTATTCTGATTCCATTTAAATAACACTGCATACTTTATGTTATGGTGAAAGTTAAATATCTCCGAATAGAAGTGCCCGTGAGCACAAATTCGTCTCGCAACAAAAACGCTGCTCAATTCTACCCCGGTGTTTGCTACCTTTCTCTCAAATGTTTATTTACTGGAACTGGCCGTTTAATTAATTTTCTTACGTAAAATGTGACCTTTGACTAACGTTATGTCCTCCTCGGTTTTACATATTATCCCCTCATATTCCAACAGCCAGCTAATGTGAATTTTATACTGCAAAGCGTGTCCTTTCTAACTCACGTTCTTTAATTCTTAATCTAATAATTTTCTGAAATATATGCTATTGATTTGGTGGTGTAAGATACAACTCTCTTATTGAATGAAAGAAAACCTTGTGTGCATTGATTTTCATTAACTTTGACCTGAAGAAAAGCTGTCACGTATGGATGAAGTTTGAGTAACCTCATTTATATTTTTATAATATAGTTATTTAAAATTTTGGAAATGAATTATTTATAGCTTTTGTTGTGTACAAAATTACTTTCAACTTGTTTTGACAATGTATGTGACAATTGAAGCAAGTCCTAGTTGATTAAGTTTATTGAATTTGTTTTGAAGGAGCCGTAATTGTCACGACTGTTTGGTTATTGTAGTTAGGTAGTCCCAATGGGCCCAGGTCTTTAAAAAATATGTATCTTATAATCTGCTTTGTGAAGGGATGTTCGTAGAAATGGTTTTCTTTGACGTTTTTGTGAATGTATTTGGTCGCTTGTGATGGCAGACTTTGAGCCCTATCTAACTAAATTAGTTTTATGTTACACTGTGGGATAGGGCGTTTGCTGTTATCGGTTTCATCGAATTTGGCGTTTTAGCGTTTGTTGATTTCTCTAATTGGTTAATTGTATATGGTCTTATTAATAGATTAGATAGTAGGAGGGTACTGCGTTTACTTTTGAGTCAGAGTTGATTGTCGACTGCGAAGGGCATAGACGTACTATGTTTGTCCGACGCGAACGGTCAAGTGTCTCATGTATGAACTCGATTGACGAATGAAATTATCTTAAATTTATTTTGACGTTTAGTAGTAAGCATACTTGCGCGGATCTATAAATTATATCTGCAGTTACATCCTAGCTGGATAAGTTACCAGTTATACGAACTTTGCAAGAATCAATCAATAATAGCTAGCAATTCCGTATATCGTACTCTAACATTGCAAACGAAGCAAGTTTACAGAATTCTTTTTTCAGATTGTTTAGTATCAAGTAAAATAAGAAAACTACAACCCCGATAAGGGGATAAGTTTAATGTTTGGTCATGCTGTTAAATAATTGTTCATAACTTTACTTATTTATTCTCTCAGTGGATGGTGGTTATTACATTTGACGTAACGTTTTATTGGGAAGCGAATGTGTGCAGTTCACACCAACTCCTACTCACGATTTACGTAAAATTAAGTCTGCAACCGAAATCATATTTAACGGTGTTCTTTTAAAGACTAATATCGAATACAGGAAGCAGCGGTGGCTGTTTTTTTTTTCCTTTTTTTGTAGCGAAACAATTTGTGTACTTGTTTTTTCGCGAGTCTTCCTTCTTATTTAAAGAACTGGAAGTAACGCAAGTTTCGCAATTAGATATTTGACTTCCTCAGCTCTAACCAGGACATCCTAACGGAGGAATGGTTTTTTATACGTACTGTTTCTTGAGGTATGACGTACCCGGTGTCTTTTACTCATGTTGAAGATCATCTATTATTAATGGAACTGGCTGAAACCATGGTGTTCTTTTCAGGGGTTGGAGTTTGGTGAAACAATTTGTGTACTTGATTTTTTACAAGCCAAGCATCTTTGGTGAAGTAACGAACTGAAAGTAGCGGTACACAAAGTTTATGTTGTAAAATTAATTCGAAAATCTCGTAATTAGATGATTAACCACCTCCGATAGCTCTAACCATAAGATTCTAATGGAGGGGTGGTTTTCTTTATACATCCTGCTCCTTGAGGTATGACCTACCCGGTGTCATTTAGCTCACGTTGAAGATTATCTACTATTAATATAAGGTTTGGTAGAGTCTTTAGCTTTCTTCCCGTCATGTCTCATATCCGATGGGGGTTGATAAATTTAATTACTGGCTAAGGCAAATTAGTTAGTATAAGCTCATTCAACGAAGTTTAAAGAAAAGCGGGTAACGTGAGGTATGACATTATCCTGCTGGAAAATGCGATCATACAAGTCCTGCAAGTACAGAAATAGATGATGTTGCACCATTTTTTCAGAGTAGCCGCGGGCAGTCATATTGCTCTTAATGAATAGTAGTGAAGATTTGCTGCAATAATAATACCTTTGATTCGTCGATCTAATAAACTCTTCCTATCATCATCAGCGGTCGACTGGATGAACGGTATACAAAATTGATGTTTGGCATCCTCCATTAGTTTAAGCAGAAGATCCTAATGGAAGGATAGTTTTCTTTATACGCCATGTCCCCATGTGCGTTATAAATAAAGCAATGATAAGAATTTGAAGTCGAAAGTGCTGCAGATTATTTTATCAGATTGCAATGATTAAACTACTTTTAGAGTATTAGTGGAACGACAGACAAAGTTTTTTTTGTTCATATAGTTACTTATTATTATTTCTAATGAATCATTGTCTTTAAAGTAATCTAATTATTATTGTTTGTTTGAATTATTACCAACTGAAAGTTTTCTTAAACAAGTTTTATAAATAGTATACAGTAACAATTGCATTGATGTTTAATAATTACTCATTAGTAATAAACGAAATTTGCACTGTTATACCAGCTACTTACCAGTAATTGGAAACTTGCAAAAAACAAAAAACGGCCAATGGAACATTGTTTATTTAAAGAAAAACAAGAATGTGTTAGTTCTTTATGTATGGTTAAAACATCTAAATTTTGTTGCGCGCCCTAATACACTGTGTGACGTAAGACCGTATGATTCTTTTATTTGTTTATGAGGGAAAAAACAATGACATGTATCATAACAATGCAGCACATATTGTGCAAAATGATTATTTAAACAAATCAGTGGTTAGTATAATGGAGACACTCGGGTACCATTTTTGGTTATTATGATTATTATTCAATTCGACCGAGGGTTTTTCCCATAATGAGTTTTAAATTTCTTCGTTCTTATTTTATCATCTTGTTCGGTCTATTTTTCAGTCGTTCTCATCTTTTTGGGCCAGATTTTCAATCCTGTCATCTTCTTTGTCCCCATTCTGTGGGTTGCATATCTCAAACAGGTGCCAGCATCCTGGGTTCTGCATCTTTATTAAGTATTCTGGTCCATCATTTTGGTCCAGCACTTTCCTTGTATCTTTTTGTCTTTCCACCAGATTGTGTGTTTTGATTTCGTCTGTTTAGTACTTTGATGTCCATGTATTCGTGGTTACAAGTCTTATTGCCAAGAATGCAAATTTTTTTACTTATTTTTTACTTATTTTTCCCATTTTTTTCAAAATTACATCTTTTTATATCCGTTTAAAATCGATTCATTTATCTAACGATTTGTGTAAGTAAAGCAAAAGAAGCAAATTGCGGAGGATTGACGGTTAAGGATTATACATAAAACTTAAAAAAGTAAATAGAAGTAATTAATGAAATTAAAAATAGATTCGTAATTTGATTTTCAACAACGTTACACGGCCATTATAACTAGCACTAGTAAATGATGCGGGGTGGCGAGAGACATGACACCATTGTTAGTTCCTATTAACTTTATTCGTTAACATATGACCTTGATGATGGTATTATACAAGACTACGAATATGTTAATTGCCGAAACGCTTGAGAAAATATTGCTTTTATGCTTTTAAATTAACTATTATACATAAATAACCGAGATATTTTAGGAACAACGGTAAATATTAAATTTATATAAATCGTTTACGTATTTTTAAAATTATCGTGGCAACAGAAAACACACACACAACACACACACACACACACACACACACACACACACACACACACAAACAGTTACTAACTCATTCATTCACCCCACTCACTTTCATGTACGAACCCACACATACATACAACAACCATGTACGCACACACCCACACGCTCACACAGGCACCCATATACACCTGAGCCCCCCCCTCCCATTTACTTCCTCACACATCACTCACTGTCACTCGCTCTCACTCACTCACTCTCACTCGATCTCACTCAATCTCATTCACTCACTGTCACTCACTCACTCTCACTCACTTAGTCACTCACTCACTCTCACTTACTCTCACTCACTCACTCACTCTAACTCACTCTTACCCACTCTCACTCACTCACTCACTCACCACTCCTCACCCACTCACTCACTCACTCACTCACTCACTCACTCTCACTCACCTCTCACTCACTCACTCACCTCACCTCACTCACTCTCACTCCTCACTCACTCACCTCACCCTCACTCACTCTCACCCCTCACCTCACTCACTCCACCTCACCTCACTCACTCACTCACTCACCTCTCACTCACTCACCTCCACTCACTCTACCACTCACTCACTCACCTCACTCACACTCACCTCACTCCTCACTCCACTCCTCACTCACTCACCTCACCACTCACCACTCACTCACTCATTTCACTCACTCACCTCACTCACCTCCCTCACTCACCACCTCACTCATCTCACTCACTCCTCACTCACACTCTCACTCACTCACTCACCTCACTCACCACTCACTCACTCACTCTCACTCACTCACTCCCTCACTCACTCTCACTCATCACTCACTCACTCACTCACTCACCTCACTCCTCACCTCACTCCACCTCACTCACACTCACTCACCTCACCCTCACCCCTCACCACTCCTCTCACTCACCTCCCCCACCCACTCACCCTCACTCTCACTCACCACTCACTCACTCACTCACCTCACTCACTTCACCACTCCTCTATCACTCTTCACTCACTCACCCTTACCTCACCCCACTCCCTACTCACTCCCCACCCCACCCTCCTCACCACTCACCCCCCACTCACTCTTCACTCCTCACCACTCACTCACTCCTCACACTCACTCACTCACTACCTCACCAACTAAGTGCATCTCAGTGACCCACTTGAACACTATACGAACTAGGCTGATCATTCCTGCACACTCACCCCCCCCTCACCTCCTCCCACTCACTCCTCCCTCACTCACTCATCCTCACTCACCCTCCTCACTCACCTCCTCACTCACCACCACCTCACTCACTCACCCCCTCCCTCCTCACCCTCACCTCACTCACCACCCCACTCACCTCCACCTCACTCCTCACCACCACTCACTCACCTCCCACCACCTCCCTCACTCACTCCTCACCTCACCACCACCACTCCCTCACTCCCCCCCCTCACCACCCTCACTCACCTCACCTCACTCACTCACTCATCACTCATCACCACTCACTCACCCTCACTCACTCACTCCACCTCACTCACTTCACTCACTCACTCACCACCTCACCCCCTCACCCACTCACCACCACCACTCACCACCCACCACCTCACTCACTCACCACCTCACTCACTCCTACACTCACTACTCACTCACTTCACCACCTCACACTCATCACTCACCATCACCATCATCATCACTCACTCACTACTGCACCATCACTCACCTCAACTACCAGTACTATTATATCAGCACATCAGTGTGAGTCGAGGTGATAAATAAGGAGTGTGTGACAGATTGTTGAGTTATTATGGTGTGTGTAATATTGTGATGTGTATTTATGTACTGTATGTGTGTGTGTGTAGTGTGTGTGAATGTGATTGTAGGTGTGTGTGTGATGTGTGTGTAGTGTGTGTGTGTGATGTGTGTGTGTGTGTGTGTGTGTGTGGTGTGTAGTGTGTGTGTGTAGTGTGTGTGTGTGATAGTGTGTGTGATGTATGTGTGTGTGTGTGTGTGTGTGTGTGTGTGTGTGTGTGTGTGTGTGTGTGTGTGTGTGTGTGTGTGTGTGTGTGTGTGTGTGTGTGTGTGTGTGTGTGTGTGTGTGTGTGTGTGTGTGTGTGTGTGTGTTGTGTTGTGTGTGTGTGTGTGTGTGTGTGTGTGTGTGTGTTGTGTGTGTGTGTGTGTTTGTGTTGTGTTTGTGTTGTGTTGTGTGTGTGTGTGTGTTTGTGGTGTGTGTTGTGTTGGTGTTGGTGCGTGTGCGTGCGTGTGCGCGTCGTGCGTGGCGCGGTGGTTGGTTGGTGTTGGTTGGTGGGTGTGGTGCGTGCGTGCGTGTGTTTGTTTGTTTGTTTGTTTGTTTGTTTGTTTTCTTTTGCCATAATTTTAAAAATACGTAGATTTATATAAACTTTATATTTACCGCTATTCCTAAAATATTCCGTTTTATTTATGTATAATTGTTAATTTAAAAGCGTAAAAACAATATTTTCTCAAGCATTTCCGTAATTAACATATTCGTAGTGTTGTATAATACCATCATCAAGGTCATATGTTAACGAATAAAATTAATAGGAACTAACAATGGGAAGTAGTGTCATGTCTCTCATCACCCCGCATCATTTACTAGTGCTAGATATAATGGCCGTGTAACATTGTTGAAAATCAAATTAAGAATAAATGTTTACTTTCATTAATTACTTCTATTTACTTTTTCAAGTTTTATGTATAATCCTTAACCGTCAATCCTCCGCAATTTGGCTTCTTTGCTTGCTAAACAAATCGTTAAATAAATAAATCGATTTTGAAAAAAATGGGGATAATGAATATATAAAAGCTTTTTTTAATTGAAATGAGTAAAAAATTGAATTCTTGGGCGTATAAGACTTACTAACGCACGAATCACATGGATACAAGATGTCAAAAAGTAATACGTAAGCAAGATAACACAACATCAAAAAGGCACACGAAAACAAGCTGGTGGAAAGACAAAAGGTACAAGAAAAGTGCTTGATCAAAATGATGGACAAAATTCTTAATAAAGGTGCAGAAGAGGGATAAAGAAGTTGACAGGATTGAAAATCTGGCTCAAAAAGATGAGAACGACTGAAAAATGGATCGAACAAGATGATAAAATAGGAACGAAAAAATTAAAAACTCATTATGGGAAAAACCCTGGGACAATGAAAAAGCATTGAATAATAATTATAATAACCAAAAATGGTACCCAAGTGTCTCCATTTTACTAACCACTGATTTGTTTAAATAACCATTTTGGACAATATGTGTTGCATTGTTATGATACGTATCGTTATTGTTTTTTCGCCTCATAAACAAATAAAGAAACATACGGTCTTACGTCAAACAGCTTCTTTAATTTTCTCTGCCATACATAAAAAACTAACGTTCTTATTTTTTTTTTTTTTAATAAACAATGTTCCTTTGGCTGTTTTTTGTTTTTTTGCAAGCTTCCAATTACTGGTAAGTAGCTGGTATAACAGTGAAAATTTCTTTAATTATTAATAAAAAAAAATTTGACTGTCGTTCCACTAATACTCTAAAAGTAGTTTAACCATTGAAATCTAATGAAAAAATCTGCAGCACTTTCGACCTCCAATTCTTATCATTGCTTTATTTATAAACCATTATTGTATACGTTATGGGGGCATGACGTATAAAGAAAACTGCCCTTCCATTAGGATCTTCTGCTTAAACTATCGGAGGAAGCCAATTTTGTGTACCGCTCTTCCAGTCGACCGCTGATGATGATAGCAAGAGTTTATTAGATCGACGAATAGAAGGTATTATTATTTCAGCAAATCTCCGCAACTATTCATTAAGAGCAATGTGACTGCCCCCGGCTACTCTGAAAAAGTGGTGTAACATCATCTACTTCTATACATGCAGGGTCTACATGATCGCATTTTCCAGCAGGATAATGTTAGACCTCACGTTATCCGCTTTTCTTTAAACTTCGTTAAATGAGCTTATACTAATTTCCCTTAGCCAGTAATCAAATTTATCAACCCCGATCGTATATGAGACATGATGGAAAGAAAGCTAAAGACTCTACCAAACCTTATAGTGTTAATAGTAGATAATCTTCAACATGAGCTAAATGACACCGGGTAGGTCATACCTATTTTCAGTTCGTTACTTCACCGAAGATGCTTGGCTTGTAAAAAATCAAGTACACAAATTGTTTCAGCAAACGCCAACCTTTGAAAAGAATACCATGGTCGTCGTTTCAGACAGTTCCATCCCTCCGTTAGGATATCCTGGTTAGAGCTATCTGAGAAAGTTAAACATCAAATTTCGAAACTTGCGTTACTTCCAGTTCTTTAAATCACCGAAGAAGGCAGACTCGCGAAAAATCAAGTACACAAATTGTTTCGCTGCAAAAAATGAAAGGAAAACACAGCCACCACTGCTTCCTGTATTCGATATTAGTCTTTAAAAGAACACCGCAAATATGACTTCCGTTGTAGACTTAATTTTACGTAAATCGTGAATAGGAGTTGGTGTGAACAGCACACCTTCGCATCCCAATAAAACCTTATATCAAATGTAATAACAACCATCCACTTAGAGAATAAATAAATAAAAGTTAATGAACAATTATTTAGCAGCTTGACCAAACATTAAGCTTAACCCCTTATCGGGGTTGTAGTTATCTTATTTTACTTGATACTAAACAATCTGAAAAGAGAATTATGTAAACTTGCTTCGTATGCAATGTTACAGTACGATATACGGAATTGCTAGTTATTATTGATTGATTCTTTCAAAATTCGTATAACTGCTAACTTAACCAACTAGAATGTAACTGTAGTTATAATTTATAGATTCGCGCAAGTATGTTTATACGGGGTGTCCAGAAACTCTACGGACAAACTTTGCGTAGTGATTCTAGACCCAAAAATAAGAAAAAAGTTCATATAACCCAGGTCCGGAAACGCTTCGTTTAGGACCTACAGGGTGTGAAAAAGTTTTATTTTCCTTGGTTTTATGGCGATATTTTACGAACAAATTTGAATATGATCCTGAAATTTGGAGCACGGGGGTTTTTGTGGTCGAGAAACTTAAATATTTTATTGATTTTGATGCTGCATGCAGAGGGCGCCATCTACAGTGGTATGCTAAAAGTTAATTGGCCTTAACTTTTTTACCACCCGGTATATTGACGTTCCGTTTGAATTAGTTTGTTCCCTTTTCAGTTCTAAGCAAAAAAGGTATACTTGGTCGATACTTCTCAGATCAACCGTTTTCGAGATATTGGTTGATGAACAGTTTAATTTATTTAACCAGCTATTGAATCTCTTGCCATTTTAGTAGGCTTTGACTAAAACAAAATGACAAGTTGTTGCTTAGATACACAAATGTATTTATGACATTTGATGTTACTCTTGTTGATACAGCGTCCCAAATTTCAAATCAACATAAAACCGAGGAAAATAAAATTTTTTCACACGTTGTAGGTGCCAATGAACCAAAATAAATTGCGTTACGGTATCAGTTAATTGGCCTATACAACAAATAGTGTATTAAATTTTGATGCTCCTACCTTACGTTGCTGGAATGGTTCAGTGCAGCATTCGCCTCACAGACGTTCATAGTTCCACCTTAACACTTATTTTTTGAAAGCAGAAATCCTTTGAAATGTATTTCAAACGCTCTCGTGCTGTCGTAATCCAAAACAAAGGAATGTTTCGTTTAGTCAGTTATGTCACGCACGGACAGTCTAAAGATTTACTTAAAATATTGGATGCAAACGTAAGCTTTAACGTTGGTCTGAAAGGTAGGTATTTCACTAAAGTTAACTGCGATACGCATGAAATATAGGTATAGTACATAGTGACACAGTACAATAATACAATAAAGTATTTAAGTATTGTGTTATTTTGGTGGTGCGCTGATCAAGAGTCTTCGTTTGCTTCAGCACGCGGATAGTGTGGTTGATGGATTGGTGTTGTTGCGTCGAGTTGGGTGGACTGTCTTGTTGTCGCTCGGCTGGTGTAAGTGATGCTAATGTCCCACGTATCTGAAATAAATAGAAAATAATATCAGTTATGTGAATAATAATTATCGATATTATCAGAACATAAAGTAAGTAAAAATGATACGGTAATACTCATCCTGGGGCACTATTCATCACGGAGGACCATTGTATGTTCACTCGAAAAGATCAAATACCTCCTGACCGTGCAGGAAGATCACTCTCCTTTAAGAAGATATGTAATGCATTCTCCATATTCTTCCTTGGCGGTGATGGAGGGAACTGTAGGTCGCGGGTGATCCCCATCGCAGTTAACGCACTTTGCCTAGTCCATGCGGGGTTTAGTGCATTCACTGCCGTGGTGATCGCCGGCGCATTTGACACAGCGCGCTGCACTTCTGCAGCAGCGAGTGATCCTGACATCGGCTACGCTGCCCGATGGCAGCGCGTTTTTGCTGCTTCATCCTGGAACAATAATAAACGTTAAAACCACGTTGATGCAGCTCTGAGATCACGTCTTTTTCGGTGATTTCTACGAGCACGGTGTATCATGCCTATCCATAAACCTGAATAGCCCGTCTCGCTGCTTGGTTGTATCCGGATTCTCTCGCTCACGGCCTTGGTTCGGGTGAAGGCAATTGCACGTCGGTCAAGTTCTCGGGAGAAGTTGACCAAGTTCTCCATACGAAAGACTACAAGGGGCACCTTCTGCTTGGGAACGGTCTCCATGGCTTTAGGGGTGGCTTCCAGGGACTCGATCGCGTTGGTGGTCGTCGACGGCGTTCACTGGCGGTCCTTCAGCGTCTTCTTTGGTTTCTTTTTCTGTTTCCGGAACAGGGGATGATAGAACCGAAACGGGGGCCTTCTTTTTTTCTTTCCACTGGTGGTAATCGCGTAACCACTCTTCTCGGCTGTAGGGCTTACCTATCGTGCTTTTTTTGTGACAAATTTGTCTTTGACTCGTAGAACCTTACTGTTCGAGATGTGAACCTCGATGTATACCCTCGTTATGCATATTATATACCCGTTCAAAGTATCCCCTGTCAACTTCCTTTAACTTTTAAACCTTACCAAACAGATTTTAATGTTTAATTAGATCCCCAATTTTTAGAATATTTAATGTAACGATTGACGATTATAAATAATATAAAAGGTTGCATTTAGGGTTGGAAAAGAAAAGGCAACGTGTTTCATTCCCTCTCCAAGGGGAAGGGGGGCTGCTCTCCAAGTTCCTACAGCCACAGTCATGTATTTCCAAGATCCATACATTAAATACGTATACATGGTTGGATTAAGGATAGGTGCCGTCAGGATATAATTGAAAAGAATGGAGTTAGAGTTCTCAGAGGGAAGATACTACTCCAACATTCGCCTATGCTATGTCGTTATATGTGTATGAGGAAAAACCCCTGAAAAATCCTCATACAAGGTAGACGATAATTGGAATCGAACCAAATTACCCCTAAGCTGAGCGTGTTAATTTAGGGTTAAATCGTGAATTTAAATAGAGATTTTATAAGCTTGACACGTCTCGGCACAAATTACTGCTATTGCCGTCAGTAAAAAGAGAAACGCCAGTTCTTGCTGTGTTAATTAGCATCGAATGTAACGGCCCTCCAGACCTTTCGGATGAGTTCTATACGTAATTTAAGCAAAAAATAATAGAAAAATACTTTTTAAATTAAAGAATCTGGAAAATATTAGTTTTTTAATTTAATTTGTGGGGCATAAAATCAATATTTCATCAAATGTTCCTTTAATTAACACTTGTTTAGAGTTCTACATATATTTTCGTATGCAACGTCAAGTGCTAAGAAGTATAATTAGCACGAAGCAGAAATGAGAAACAGTGTCTGAAACCAAGCAGATATCAAACTTTGGGTTAGTAACACTTCTAGCTACACATTTATATAGATCTAAATGTTAGCAATTCGATATCCGCCCCAGACACTGTGAACCTTCGGGACATCACCAATCGTCGGGACGTGTACCAATCATCGGTAAGCTTCAATTTTTATTACATTTGTATCCAATCATTTTCAACTGCGGTCAATTGTTATTTTATTGTTAGTAAATCAAACTATGCCAGTTCTTTATTTTTTTTAAGATTATTATTCACCCATTTTAACTAGGAAATCTTAATTATCTTAACGAAAAATTCTCACATTAATTTAAATCACAACACATGTACTCACAATTTAAATAACAATTTTTTTACGGTTTTTATTGGTATTAAAATCAGATTTGATTACTTATTTTATGCAATGAATATGTAAAAATTTTTTAACCAAACAAATTAGCTGCTTCTCCACTCTTAATAATGAAAAATGGAATGTAATAATTTTTTTTGTATACTGGATTTAATAAAATCCGGGAAAAAACCTTGTTTGAAAATTTTAATTAAATTTAAATTAGTTTAAATTTAGCTCAAAATTCACATTCAATTCTAATAAATAACCTTTACACGCATAAGAAGAAGATAATAACTAATAAATTTATTAATAACATTGTTAATTATGAAAATTAACTCAGCAGTTGAATTTAAAATATTATCATTTTTATTTTCCTTTTCCTGTATTAATTAATTCAGTATATTGTCACGTGTGGTTGAAATTTGCCGCAGATTTTTTTTTTCGAATATTGGGATATTGAAAATGTTTTATGTTGAAATTGCAGGAGTAAATTCTTTGTTTTGTTGTATTGGATTATTGAAAATTTAAGTATATTCGAGTATAAAGTTTGGGAACCACTAATTTAGTTACTTTATTTGGCGATGTTTGGATTTCTAGTAAATTGGAGTAGGATATAGTACCCAGCTGTATGTGAATGGCATATATAAAAAAAAGTTTTTGTTTATTTGTAAATAGATTAAAGTTTTTAAATTACTATTAGGTTTACACGCGTTGGTGAGAGTAAAATAGTAAAACGAATTTTATATAGAAGTGTAATATTTTAGTAAATAGTGGTTGGTCTTGTTTTTAAGTAATGGTTAATTTATAGTTTAGCTCGAGTTGGAATTACGTTATTGGAAATTGCTTCTTTGTAGCTAAAGTTACTTTACGAAAGCGTAAATTTGCTGATTCAGAACGTCGGCGACTGTATGACGAGGAATTCATTTCTGATAAAGTAGTGTAAGTAGACAATAATTGTGGTTTGTATAATACTCTAGTTTAGAGTCGATTTTTCAAAGTTTAAAGGCGACGAAAACAGATCATGTTACGATATTTTTTTCGAGGTATCTTGACGGTGTCGTATTTTCCAGTTCGTGTTCCCGAAAATTTTCTCGTTTTTACCGCGCTTATGGTTTGAAGGAATTGATTTTTTATGATAGGTGATGTGGCATGAAATGTAAGATGGTGAAATCTGTTAAATTCGTAAGGGAGTCAAAGTCGAGCTGTAGAAGAAAGAGGTTGGACGCTGAACGTGGGATGTGATCTTGGGACGTACTGAATTTACTAACATCCTTCCGGGGTATTTCAAGATATCGTAGGGAAAGTTTTCCCGTTCACCTTTGTGTAGATTTTAAAGAGTAATTGACCACTCCGGCGACTTTTTTTTCTGTTGTGTCAGAGGTGGCATTTACGGGGTCCATCGAAGAGGATTAGTGTTTAGTTTTAGTGCTATTTCCTCATGTTTGAACTAATTCCCGCTTCTTATATCGTAAGTTCAATATATTTGTGTCACCAAGGTATATCCGCGTCCACAGCTGTTTAAAAGAAATTGTGTACATGGACAACGAACACTTTGTGAATAAATTTATGTGTATATATATATATATATATATATATATATATATATATATATATATATATATATAACCAGTTGATAGTTATTAATCACCTGGTTTTGGTTTAAATAATTTCAGCGCTAAATTTATTCTGATATAATCCAAAAATAGTCGGATCGTAGGCGACTGTGAAGTTGCTGTACTAGTAGCCGTGTCAGGGGGATTCAAGCGCACTGGTGTCCACCGTTCATTTACTAAAAGGGTCAATTGCATGAGAATTACCCTTACAAAGGAAAGTGAGATCTTAGAATGAACAATTGTGAGAATTATGGTAATTACCTTCCTTCGTTTATTTTGTTGTTGGTGATTTTAATGATGTGTTTTATTTGTGTTTGTCAGGGGGACGAATAAAAGCCTTTTAGGCGGTTAAGATAATTTTATGAAAGTGTATTTTTTTCAAAAATCGCTCGGACCCGTCGATTTTATATTTTTTCGGGGCATATTTTGCGAAAAAAAAAATTTATACAGGGTGTCTCAAAAGTTTGCTAAAATTTTTTTTTAATTGCAACTTTTTATTGCATTTTGGATTGCCCTTACAATTCTAAACATTTGTCATGTAGCATGCTATACCTAAGTCCAAGCGTTTTGGAGTTATTCGCATTCAAAATTTAAAATTGAAAAGATCATGAAGAAAACAAAATAAAATAATTTTTATAACGTTTTATTATATCGAAAACAAAGATTCGTAAACTTAAAAATAATTTTATTTCAGCAAATGTTCGAAATGTCCTCCGTTAGTCAACTAACGCCCGAAATGGTTCGAAATGTGCAGCAGGAATTTGTAGATCGATTAGGCTATTGTCAGTTGACTAACGGAGGATATTTAGAACATTTGCTGAAATAAGATTATTTTTAAGTTTACGAATCTTTGTTTTCGATATAATAAAACGTTATAAAAATTATTTTATTTTTCGTTTTCTTCATGATTTTTTTTCAAATTTTGAATGCGAATAACTCCAAAACGCTTGGACTTAGGTATAGCACATGCTACATGACAAATGTTTAGAATTGTAAGGGCAATCCAAAAATGCAATAAAAAATTGGGTTGCAATTTGAAAAAAATTTTTAGCAAATATTTTTGAGACACCCTGTATAAAATTTTTTCGCAAAATATCCCGAAAAATATAAAATCGACGGTCCGAGCGATTTTTGAAAAAATTGTGCTTTACGAGATATTGAATTTATTCCTTACTTTACGACCACCATATATATATATATATATATATATATATATATATATATATATATATATATACTGTAATAGATTTTTGTTTTCGCCATCAATATAACCTGTTTGTAGTCGTCTGTAATCAATCGTAAGTAGGTGATGAACTTATAAATGAATCATTATTATGTGAAACCGAGTCAATAAAATTATTAGTAAATGTAAACAATTTCTCACAATTAACATAAACGCAAGAAAATCTATTAAACTTTAATAATGATTGCGTATAAAAACAATCAATCAGTGGGGATTGATGTATTATATTGTTTGAAGTAGTTTCAAATATCCATTATATTTAAAATAAATTTATACAGGGTGTTCCAAAATTAACTCCCCAACTGCTGGGGTTATACTGTATGACCAAAAATGAGTCGAAAATCACATGTCAAAATTTCGAAAAGTTCCTCCTTACGAAATTTTGGCGATATTAAAAATTGCAAACATGTTTTCAAATATCCAAGTAAAAATAGTTTATTAATTTAAACCAAGTGACCTATACACATAATAAAATTAAAATACTTAAATTTATAAAGGCATACTGTTTTGTTTGTAATTTGAGTTAAAGCTCCATAAATACGAACAATAACGTGATCTTCATTATTCGGTAGGACTTTGTATACCGCATTTTTCAAGTAACCCCAAAGCCAAAATTTTATTGGGTTGAGATCCCGGACCTAGGTGGCCAAGAAGTAGGTCCTGCGCGGCCGATCCATTTATCGGGAAATCGCCGATTTAATATCTCTCGAACTATAAAATGTGTATCTATGATGTCATTGCCCAACAGACCAATCCATACATTTACATTCTAGGGAACTTGCTTATGTGATTTTCTAATTCGATGTGGATTTTCGGAACTTCAGCTATGCAAGTTGTGCTGGTTAAATACCCCTTGTTAATTAAAATGGGCTTCATCACTCCACAGTACTTGCTTAAAAAAGGTCTTCATTTGTATCTAAGTAATTTAAAAACCATCTGCAGAATAGTAAGCGCAGCTCACTATCCCCAGGATGCAATTTTGAACAGACTGTAAATGATAAAGATGCACATTTTCTGTTTGCATGAATTTGAGTAGTACTGCGACGATGGTGACGATTGGTTTCCAAGATCCTGGTACTTACAGACGGATCTTCTTCATTATCGTGAAGTAATTGCTCTTCCTGTTGCCATGTTAGTTGAGTAGAACGACCAGCATGTATCATGTTAGGAGCCAAACGTCCAGTTTCAAGTAGACGAACTTCAACAGCACTTATTGTTTTATGATCAAGGTGTCGCCTGGTAGGAAAACGTTGGCGGTACAGACGCTCTGAACCACGAGCATTATTATTACAAACTCCAAGTAGTTTAATCTTATCAAATATTCTTGATTCTGTACCTTCTGGGCATTATAATAAGCATGAAAACTTAATTGTTTACCTTTGTACGTCAGTTTACAATTGAAATATTTTACAATCAAACATTGACACACAAAATTTCGTATTCTGTCTTCGTCAAGGATGACAATTATAAGTAAACTATCTTTACCTGAATACCTATTTCAAAAATGTATTTGCAAAAATACCTTCATTGCCATAATTTCGTAAGGAGGAAATTTTCGAAATATTGACGTAAGTGACTTTCCAGTTGTTTTTTTTTGGTCATAGAGTCTAATCCCGGGGGCTGGGGAATTAATTTTGGGGCAATATATTCATCGTTACTCAAACTGCGTAAGATGGGAATATGACTCCATTAAATCTAAATAGCGATTTTGGGTCAAACCCCACTTGCGTTCTTTTTCACTCACACACACACACGCACACACACACACACACACACACACACACACAAAACACACACACACACACACACACACACACACACACACACAAACACACAACACACAAACACACAACACAAACACACAAACACACAAACTCACAAACACACAAACACACAAACACACAAACACACAAACACACAAACACACAAACACAAACACAAACACACAAACACACACAAAGACACAAAGACACAAAACACACGCGATACACACACGCACACACAGCACCACACACACACACACACACACACACACACACACACACACACACACACACACACACACACACACACACACACACACACCACTACTTATTCACACAGACACAGCACACCATGCACGCACACACTCACACACACACACACACACACACACACACACCCTGAAGCTTGCAAATTGAAAACCCAAAATTAAATAATCATAAACCTTTGATAAATATTAAGTCGTAAATGTAAATACACAATAAAAGAAAATAATAACGTGAAAATCACAGAAGACAGGGTAAAGCCGCTTTGGTGTTTGAATAACAATCCCGAAGGACGCTCTTATGGTGATTTACAACAGCGCTTTCGTCTGTTTACGTAAATACAAATACACAACTTTATTTAAACAACAGCATAAAAACTGATAGGTTACGTTCATACAAACCTTTAGTCTAGCTTTTTCCTTTCCCAACGGACTGCGATAGTATGCAAAGAGGTCCGCCTCACATACAACTAATCCTTTTATTGATCGGAAAAAATATACAGTTGAATCTTCAATTCTTTCAGAGCCTCCAAACTCTCTCAACTATTACTGACTGACTCATAGAACCGAAAACAAAGACCCTTTACCCCCCCCCCCTTCCAAGATCATGTCATTTTCCAACAAAATAAAAAAAATCCACACTGAAATGCAAACTGGACGTTTCTCAGGAGAAAATATACTTTAAGCCACAAAACCCTGATAACGAGTATGGAGATAACAATTTCTTTTTTATTCCATCAACAACCAAAATAAATCTTTAATTCCCCCATTAAGAACTATATACGAATGGATACACTGCAAAGTACGTAGAATACATTATCAGCTTTACGAGATTCAAAACATTCAGCACCATAAGTTTCGATGCCGGCAACTCTTATAAAGCAGTTTTCTGATAAAAGAAACATGTAATATCTCGTTTCTTAAGCTCTTCCAACAATAATAAAATTTAATTCTCAATTCATTTCCATTAACGGAATTACGATAGCAAAATGAAATAATATGTACGGAAAGTAGACATTTATTTAAACTACGGTATCTTAATATATTAAAATTCAAAACAAACATTCTAAGCCACACGTGACATCTGTAGGGTCATTTTATTGTACTTCATGAGTGAAACTCATATCTACCTCATGTATCGCGATCGTAGACCATCGTTGTTAATCACCTAACAAAAAAAACTTCCAACATTAAAGATAATTCTTCGTTTTTTATTATCTCATAAAATAAATATTGGTTGATAATCCTCCCATTTTTTAATATTTTTGTGTAAAAGAACTTACCAGTTAATTTAAAACAAAAACAACTTGAATTTCCTTTTTTTTTAAATCTTAAAGTTGTCTTTAAAGTATTAATTAATTTGATTTGTTTGATTATCTTTTTCATTATTTGGTTACTGATAAACAGTGTTGGGTAAGATCCATTTATTTAGGATCTAGATACAGATCCAAACACATTTTTAAAAACTGATCTAGATAAAGATCCAAGATCCGTACGTAAAATGGATCTAGATAAAGATCAAAGATCCTTGAAATGGGATCTAGATCTTTTATAAAGATCCGACATTCCTAAAATTGTTTCGAGATTTTTCTAATTATTAATATTATCTTTAATTGCTAGTATTGCTACTGATGAGTAGTACTCCCATTCCCATGATCATTTTCATGTAATACAAATGTTAGTCCGTAAGGTTAAATTATTAAGAAAAATAATATATAAATATAATTTTTATAGGTTTTTATTGAAAACTTACATTAATTATTTAATTTACTACAAATACAAATTACAACATTAGTATTAGGTACACATTTACACTTGCAAGTTGCAATGTTAATTTAACTTAACACATAGTTATACAATTATAAGGATAAGGACATGTATCTAAATTATTATAAGTATTCATTACATAATTACATTTTATTATCTAATTTTATTTTATTTTGTTTTAAAATTAATAGCATCTCAAATATATCATCACCTAATCTATTCCTACGAGGAGTTAAAATTAGTCCACCCATACTAAATATCCTTTCAACGGGGGCAGATGAAGGAAGTATAGAATTATATTTTAAAAAGATTTCTTTTATAGCAGGGTACATATTTAATTGCTCATAGTTAGTGCTTGTGTCTTTTGCGATTGAGAATTTATTTTTAAAAAAATCAAAGAATTCGTCCGTGGCAGAGGATTTTTTTTCAGTAAGTGTGAACTGAATTTCTGATTCTGAATTATTAAGATTTTCTTGAAATCCGGAATTGTTAAGTTCACACAATAATTGCGTTTGACAGAATGCTGTTTCATTTTAAAGGGGTAATTTTAACCACCATAATTTAAATTTTGGGTTAGAAATTGTGGATAACAGGTATGGTCGACTACTAGAATTTTTAATATCCATTATATTAGAGAAACGTCTTGTAAAGCCGTTCAATAAACATTCTCTTAATTTAGAACAAAATGTCAGTTTTATCATTGCTTCTAAGCTAGCTTTAATTTTGAAAAGTGTTGGCAAAACAGTACCTAACTGACAAGTTTTTCATCTTGTAAAATATCTATTGCAACGGCTATAGGTTTTGTAACAGAAATATATTCGTTTAAAACACAAAATCTGACAGTTGGAACACGTCTAATTTTAATAACTTACAAACATCACTTAATTTTGCTTCAATATTAATTAGTTTAACACATGCGTCATACATGGAATTCCAACGAGTAGGACAAGGAACTTTCAATTTGACACCGCAAACATTTTCTAACTGATCCGACGCCTTAGTTGACCTACTCACTAAATTCCATAAAGAATAAGCTTTCCCAAAAACAGTATCGTACATTTTTTATACCTTATCTTTTCAAATGCTTTAGCTGCATCTATCGTAATTACAAGGCTGAGTGTATGCGAACAACACTTAAAATGTTCGGGCAAAAGCACGTAAGTACTGTCAGTATCAAAAGCAGGTAATGATTCAACATCTACATCATTTTGATTTTGCAACTCTGTTAATTCGCTATCGCTGCTCTTATTACATATGGAAGCAGTAAATACGTTAAAAGCTTTATTAAAGTTGCTTGCGTTATCTGTTACCGTTCCTGAAATTTTACCGAGATTTAATTTGTATTCGTTATGAATTTCACTTATTAATTCCGCAATTCTGTCAAATGTGTGTGCAAATTTAAATCGCCTACAGCTTAATGCAAAAGATTTACGTTGGAAGCTATTACTATCGATAAAGTGTGCAGTCATACCAAGATAACTTTTGTTATTGGTGCTCCAAACATCTGCAGTTGTACAGACGTATTTGGTTTTATTTAATTCTTCTATTACAGCACCAATAACTGCTGATTTCTCTTCTTCTAATTTACTCTTGAGCGTTTTTCGGTCACAAGGTTTTTGCCAGAAAGTCCTTCTACTAAACTAATAAATGCGGGTTTTTCGAGTGTAGAAATAGGCCTCATCTCTTCAATTATATAATCTAAGACGAGTTTGTTAACCGAGTTCTTTGTGGTAGAACTGGTAGATCGTTGAAAATGTTAGTCTTGTTGAAATTCTTCATTGATAAAATTTCGGTTTTACTTTTTTGTTGTCTTTTCTGCATCGAATTTGCTAAATGTTACTGGATGCTTTCTCTAGAAAAAAGGAGAAAGTGTATGTTAATTTATAAAATTCAGATTGAAGTCACTTCAAGTTTCAGTCAAAATTTAGATAACACCAATTTTGAAAGCGACTGAATCCCATCTTTTATGAATACAGGTATCATAAACATTTAAAAAGTTTTTGATGCATCAGGGACTTTAAGAAATAAATCTCAACCTTTTGTAAACGTTCTTTTACACGAGAAACTAAGTATTTTGCAACAAAAAATACTTTACGTAATTCATATAGAATTTAATAAGAAAAATTAAGTCTACAAATCACGTTTTGATATATCAGATGATGTATTTCGTAAGAATCCAATAAATGATACTAAAATTCTGCCAAAAACTATATTAATACATACCTTCATATGCCGAATAAAATTTCCTGTTGAAGTCACATGACCTTGTATTTGTGCGGGACAATTTAGACACTGGGTCACTATCTTGTTGTCACATTTTGATAAAATTTTATAAAATTTACCGCTTAAGATTGGCGGAACTTCCATTAATTCAGCTTCGTCACTCATTGTTGATCTAACTAACAATTAACAAATGTGCTTTACTTAAAGTCGTATTCTTAAGAACTGAAGACAAGATTGTTGTTTTCTATACCTCCTTTTGTTCGATTAAATTAGCAACAGGGAATTCCAGTTCCTCTTAACTTAAGTACCTACTTTAATGGATGGATGACCCCATTGTCATTACTCATTAAGTCATTAGATTAGCACTTAGCTGTCATTACCTGCCTTTGTAGCTTTGGGAAACAAAACAACCGACGGAAATATTAACAAAGGAAATGAATAGTTCTATTATTGGTTATTTCGAATTTAACATGCCTCAGGCAGTAGGTAATTGTGTAAATGTGTATGTATCTCTGTGGGGTACGGATGTAACGGTCGTAACGGAGCATAATGTATTTTTAAATATAAAGCTCTGTTGCCTCAAGTTAAAAATTTCACAAAATACCCTTAAAATACATTTTAAAATATTCTAATGGATCTTTGGATTCAAGTACTAAAGATCTGTTAAAATGTGATCTAGATCCAGATACTAGATCCTAGCAGAGCAAAGTATCTAGATCCAGATCATAGATCCGTTTAGTAGATCTAGATCACTTTGATCTAGATCCTACCCAACACTGCTGATAAAGTCTGCCTTTAATTGATTTTGGCTTTAATAGTATTTTTGGTTTTTAAATAAATCTTCTCCGCCCTCTTCATTTTTCTATCCTAACAAAGTATTAGCATATACGCACTTTTTTAAAGTTTGCAAGTACACTAATAATTTTTGTAGGTATGATTTGTATTGAAATGTCGGAAAGTATGTTACCTACTATTACCGTGGTTTTTATTTTTTTATTACAAGGTTTATACTCAAGGTTCTCACATTTTTTGTTGTGTGAAATAAAAAACAGTTTTGTATATAACTGATATAGAAGGCTTATATTTTTAATTTTTAAAAAGCAAAATTATATTGAACATCAATGTTGTTTGTGATGAACATGTGAAAAGCTAAAATTGTATTTATTAACGTAATAACATCCCATGAACGTCATTCACACGAAGTTAATGGTCAAATTACTTTTTGGACAGTTGCCATGGAGACACCGAAGAATCCTGAAATCAGCCACTTTTGGTACGAAAAACTGTTGGAAAAAATTTTTTTTTCTCCAACCACTTCAATAAGACGCTATATTGTGACAGTATTTCATACCAAAAGTGGGCGATTTCCGGATTCTTGGGCGTCTCTATGGAAACTGTACAAAAAGTAATTTGACCTTCATTAAACACCAACTTCGTGCGAACGGCGTTAATGGGATGTCATTACTTCAATAAATACAATTTTAAAATTTTCACATGTTCATCATAAACGTTTTCAGTCATAAATAAGAAATACAATACAATTTTCCTATCTATTTTCGTTTTAAGCAAGTGTAAGTTTATTTTAATGTTTTGAGTGAATATCTTCTATGAACAGTAATCGACATTTGCGCTGTCGCCGCACAGTGGGTCGAATTTAATATCTAGTAGGACAAAACTATTAGAACTACAATTGAAGTTAACAAAAACCATTTTATTTATACAATTGATTTAATATATTTAATAATTAATAGAACTGTCACTGTTATCACATGTTTCGCCATCAGTACCATTACTAAACTTCAAGTGACTGTAACAGGTTTAGCATAGCTGCCTTTAAAGACGTTTTTGTGGTTTGATGAGATGACATTTTGCGAACTATTATCGGATCTGTAGATAATAGAAGATTGCATTATATCTAAATTTGTAAGAAATCGCGAAGTTTTCCTTGCATGCCCCTCGTAAAACTTTTTAAAGTCTTTATGCCGAGATTCTTGCACCTCTTCCGATAATTGCCCGATGGGTAATAAAAATTTACTTATTGTAGATCCATGAATAAGCACATTGTGAACTGTAACTGGCATGGAATACCACTAGTACAGTGCTACATATAACTGTGCAGTTTCCATGCAGTAGTTATTAAAGTTATTAACATTAATTTTATATCCAACGGACATAGTTTGTAAACTAGTAGAAAGTCGTTTCATGAGTTGATGGTTTATACCTGTTATCTCCGACGTTATTTGGCTATTTTTGAAAAAGCGCCTCGCGGAAATGCCGTCATTAGTGTTTCCACCTCCTTGTTTAGGAGTATCAAGCAATAATCCAGTTAGATTTCTAAACTGCGCTATTATTTGTTGCTTTTTTGCTTTTTACCAACGTTTTGTCTTCTACATCACGAGTTTGCCATTTCTTTATATCCAATTTATACGAGATAAACAAAATGCATTCCGTAAACCTTATGTATGCTTGCAATGTGGATAATCCCCTAGAAGAAGTTTCTTCATTGCACGGAAGCTTTGTCACTTTAGATAAATTGTTCATGCACTTGGAAGTAGCAGTGCAAATATAACATTTTTGTGTAGCCTTGTTAGATGCGAGAGTATTACAAATCTTTCCATCTACCGTGGTTTCTACAAATGTATGTGCCACCTGAAACTCAATAGTGCCTTGACGGTAGCGAATTCTTCGAGAACTGTTCTGTCACTTTCCTTTACAAAACGAAATCGAAACATAATAAATGTAAGCAAAAACCGCATATTTATGTATCGTTATAAGTAGACTTGAAATACATATTTTTTTTACCGGAAGACAAAAAAACCCTTTCAAGTCTTATTTTATGTTTGTTTCCGTTCGGTTTATGTTTATTTTAATAAATGTTGTGCACTGTTTAGTGCCCAGATTCTTAATTTAACGCAAACATTGACAATACTAACACCGCATCACTTTTCGAATTATGCCACATTTAATAATTAATATCGCGCATACTGCTTCAAATAATCCCAATAAATAGGGCATTTTTGAATTTAGGAGAAAGAGTTGCATCGATTTCCGCGAAGAACATACAGTGTTGCCATTTAAAAATATGAACTTTGACGTCATATCCAGAAAGTATGCAGCGCCATCTACATGTGCGACACAGCATAAAGTCCGGAATCAAAACAAAAAATCGACGTGTCGCAAGATTATGACCACAAATTAACGATTTCGAAAATAATGAATTTATCCGTTACTTTCTAAGCGCACTGTATATATGTATATATATATATATATATATATATATATATATATATATATATATATATATATATACCACTTCTAATTTTCATTACGGAACCGTATTACGTAATGGAGAATTTACACATATAGTAGAGAGTTTCGTTATTCGTGTGTTACGTATATAGGAGTAGACAAATATTTTAATGTATCTAAATTTTAAAATCAGATTAGTGATCAACAGTAATGGTCAAAAAGTATTGGTTATAAGAACACTGTATTAATTCCCGCTCGGCGATGGCTTTTGGCAATCCTGACACTTCCGGTGCAAAATCCCTCCTCTTATCTCTATTTAAAGGGATTATGAATAAACGCTAGTTTTAAATAAATGTTACTCAAATTTGGCATCTATCAACATTACATTATTTTTCTATCCATAGGCATTTTTTTCTAATAAAATTACACGCTCAGCTGTCTTTTGATTTAAACATGGTTTATTCAGAATTTAAACCCGTATCAACACCCCTGGTACGACAAAACATACAAGGAGGTAATTTAAAATGTTAGGGACTGGGATCATCTTTAGAGACTTAATTGGGGTAATTTCGTTTCATGTAGGGTTAACGAAAACCGAAACAGGAAGGTGACACATCCTATATACCAATTACGTAAAACGTGGACATTATTACTATCACTACTAATTGAAAATTTAGGTACCCTCGGACATAATGTTGCACAAAAATGAAAAGTCACACCATTCATAGTGTACGCATTATTATACTCGGAGTGATGACATATAAAACGTGTTCATCATTGTGTATATATGTAACTATAAAACAATTTTAATCTATATCAATAAACAAACATTTCAAAGGTTAATGTTATTTATAAGTATTGAAGTATGACCTTCTAAAAAATTTGTAGGCCGATTGCTTACAATGTCATAAAAAACTATTTATATAGATAATATCAAAAGATCGTTAATAGAATTTTCTTCATTACAGAATAAATATTACAATGTTAATTCGGGCTGCTGCTAGAAATTCATTATACATCAAAACAAAGTATAAGTTTAAACCAAAATTTTATTCAACTCAAATCGAGTATAAACCAATACGAAGTGTATTAGTGGCAAATAGAGGTGAAATTGCTGTGAGAGTATTTCGTGCGTGCAATGAATTGGGAATTAAATCTATTGCTATTTATTCCAAAGAAGATAGAGCACATATACACAGACTTAAGGCAGATGAAAGTTATTTGGTTGGAGAGGGGTTAGCACCTGTACAGGCGTATCTCAGTATTCCAGATATTATACGTGTGTGTAAGGATCATCATATTGATGCTGTACATCCTGGTTATGGATTTTTATCAGAAAGACATGATTTCGCACAGGCCATTATTGATTCTGGGTTACGATTTATTGGCCCTAACCCAAAGGTTGTACAACAGATGGGGGATAAGGTAGCTGCTCGTGCGGCAGCAATTGCGGCAGGTTAGTAAGTGTGATTTGTTACAATTTGTATTAATCAACTTATAGGTGTTGCGGTTGTTCCTGGTACTGATGGGCCGGTTACCACTAAAGAGGAGGCGAAAGAATTTTGTATAAAACATGGATTGCCCGTTATATTCAAAGTAAGTATAAGTGTACTGGTCGAAGAACTGGCGCTATCTAGCGCATTTTCTGGATTTGATCGCTAATTAAATTTCAATTAAAATAGGCTGCGTATGGTGGTGGAGGTAGAGGTATGCGAGTCGTACGTAAAATGGAAGAAGTGGAAGAAAACTTTCAGCGGGCATCTTCAGAAGCGCTAAGCGCATTCGGAAATGGAGCCATGTTCATTGAAAAATTCATCGAAAGACCTCGACATATCGAAGTACAGCTTTTAGGGGATAAAGCAGGAAATGTAGTGCACTTATATGAGCGTGACTGCTCAGTACAGCGTAGGCATCAAAAGGTTGTAGAAATTGCTCCCGCCCCTAAACTCGATAGTAAGATTCGGGATAAAATGACGGAAGCAGCTGTAAGACTCGCTAAACACGTGGGCTATGAAAATGCTGGTACAGTTGAATTTCTTTGCGATGACACCGGAAACTTTTACTTTATTGAAGTGAATGCTCGGTAAACTTAGTAAACTTTTTTGTTTTTGACAATACACTTTTTTATAGGCTACAAGTAGAGCACACGGTTACGGAGGAGATAACTGAAGTAGATTTGGTACAGTCTCAAATTCGTATCGCCGAAGGAATGACCCTTCCCGAATTAGGTCTAACCCAAGACAAAATTCATACAAACGTATAAAACATTTTACCATTTATACACAGTACTAAAATTTCATATTACAGGGTTTTGCCATACAATGTCGTGTTACAACGGAAGATCCGGCGAAAAACTTCCAACCCGATACTGGACGTATTGAAGTGTTTAGATCGGGAGAGGGTATGGGTATACGATTAGATGGCGCGTCTGCATTTGCCGGTGCCATTATTTCACCTTACTACGATTCGTTACTAGTCAAAGTAATTGCCCATTCAAAGGATCTGCAATCATCATGTGCCAAAATGAATCGCGCTTTAAGAGAATTTAGAGTAAGAGGAGTAAAAACAAACATTCCATTTTTACTTAATGTGTTGGAAAATCAAAAATTCTTAAATGGATCTGTTGATACTTATTTTATAGATGAAAATCCTGATTTATTTAAATTTACACCTACACTAAATAGAGCTCAAAAATTGCTTAATTATTTAGGAGAAGTATTAGTAAATGGACCTTCAACACCTTTGGGAACTAAATTACTACCTGCTGTAGTTAAGCCTCATGTTCCACCGGTCTCAAAAGGTACAGTATTGATTGAAGTTAGTACTAATTTCAGAATTAAAATCCGTCAGTGTTGCTTTATTTACAGTGGTTGTTATCAGCTTTCTTTACTGAATTGCACCCAGCACTGACTATTTATAGATTTCTGCAAGTGTTTCAAACATTTGGGGAAATTTTGTGATGGTGTATCACTCAAAAGTGTTATCGTTCTTTTTTATTTACAGTATAATCTAAGTTACACGATTGCTGAACGATTAGATTGTACTGTATATTTGCATCCACTTTTATATATTTTTTTAAAGCACGATACATTAATTAGGCTGCTTTCACATCAAAGTGCATGAAGCTAATATAGCTCATTCCACAAGTGTAGAATATCCTTATTTCGCTGAAGTTCTAAACAGATGGAATGAACTATAGACTAAATGAAACTTAACACTGTTTTTTTTTTAATTATTAAACACTTTAATTGGACCGCTAACTAATTCATATGATGGTTCGAAAACTAAAAGAAATATGCATGGGGTTACCAAAGTCGAAATTTTTATACATATGCTAAAGATGTATTTATTTGAATTTTCAATCTGTCCGGATTTAAAATTAAATAGATTAATGTAAGCTTGTAAGCGTTGACTTTTACAGCTGATCCGTTACTCATTGATTTATAACGCAATTATTTTACAATTTCAATGAAAACACATTTTATTCTACTCTCAGAAATTTTTTGTTGGTGCATAACACCGCATTTTAAATCTTACATAGCAAAGAAGCGTACATATGGATGTGTGTTTTGGTAATGAATGTCATCCCAATATTTTCGATTAAAAAATCAATGTAAGCTTGTGTAGTTGAATGCGTTTTATGGTGTCATTCACTTTTATAATTTTTTGTAGTCACATCTATTAATGAATAGAAAAAATGTATTCCGTTAGTTTATCGCCTGCGTAGCGGATTCGATGTTCATTTATTTATAACACAATTATTTCTCAATTTTAATGAAAAAACGTATTAAAAAAAGATGAATGTACGATTATACAGTTATTTCTCAATTTCAATGAAACCATGTATACATTTTGTTCTATTAAAAAAATTGTAGTGAGTAACATTATATTAAATTGTACGTATTACATCTTGTTTTGCCCATGTCAACTGTTTTTGTATTACAAGGATCAATTATGTTAGCTTGAATAGTTCTACTGTGTATTATGTGTCGTTTGTGTATTACACGAGTAGCAAATCGGGCACAATTATTTCACAATTTTAACGAAAACATATAATTTTACATTTTATTCTACTCAAACAAATTTTATTTACTGCATATTTTAAATCGCACGTATCCCGTGTTTATGTATATTGTTTTGCCAAAGTCAGTTGTTTTTCTATTAGAAGGGAGATCATTGTTAGCTTGAATTGTTGTACTGTGTACCATTTATCTATGATACCCGAAGCGGATCCGATTCTCATTTATTTATAACACAATTATTTCTCAATTTTAACAAAGAAATATATAATCTGACATTTTTTTGGCTCAAATAAAATATTTGATGTATAATATTTTACAACGCATTTATCAGATGTGTTGTGGATATTTTTTGTCAATATCGGCTGTTTTTCTATTACAAGTGAGATCAATGTTAGCTTGAATAGTTGTACTGTTCATTAATTCATTTATTCATTCATTCATTAATTTTCATTTATATGAAAATGTTTAATATGTAAAAGGTGTTATTTTTTAATGTAGTATTATTTCTCTAATTGATTGTTGAAAGAGTTAGTTGAAGAAGTAGTATTTAATTGTTTTAATCGCGGTATAGAATATACATTTATTTAATACTGAGACATGCCTTTGATTATATTAAGACAAATTTCCTAATCGGGAAATTCCACATGGGAAAACATTTGAACTTGTTAACCAACGTTTAAGAGAGATTGATTGGAAATTCAACTTATTTAGGTAAAATTGAAGTTACCTTTTTTATAGTAAGATGTGCAAAAACGCTACGTTGCGGATTTATAAAGAACGACCAGAACGCCACAATTATAGGAGAATACCTTGTGCTGTAAAAAAAGAACGTTCAACAAGTTTTAGATAACGTGCGGTATAGTTTGGTACATCGACAACACAATTTAAGGCTTTTGTACCCATACCATTTGCAAAAAGTGCATACAATTACTACAGGCGATTTTATGAGTAGCCTAGGGTTTGCAAACTGGTTATTAAAACTACAAAATAATGGAAACTTTATTAGCACCATTCTTTTCGCTAATGAAGCCTCGGTTTTGCCAAAAATGGTATTATCAATACACACAACTTGCAAGCATGAGCAGACGAAAACTTCATTGTACAATTGTTTCACGTTATGTAATGCCTGGGTAGGAACTGTAGGGAATGCTTTGATATGACCCTTTCTATTGCCAGCACGATTGAATGGGCAACTTTATTTAAAGTTTCTTCAAAATCTGCAAAATTTATTAGATGATATAGCACTAGAGGCCCACTCAAATGTGTGGTGTATGCACGATGGAGCTTAGCCTCATTTTAACGTTGGATTCTTTCGCTCTCTCGACTTAAATCCATTGGATTTTGATTCCTGGGGACATCTGAAAAACTTGGTTTATTAAGCTCGTTGGTACCAGAGAAGAACTGCTATTAAGATTTATGTATCACTACGGTCAAATAAGAAACAATGTAATTTTTTGTTTTAGATATTAAAGTAATATTTTTTCTCGTAAAAGGCTCATTTCAAAGATATCGAAAAATACCATTATTTTAGTTGTAGTGTTAAAAAATAATCATTCTGTTGAAGGTAGTCTGTCTCTAGCGAAGCCAAGTGTGTGATAAAGTCACCATTTTAGGAAGCCTTAACTATAGTATCCATTATATTAAACAGAATTGTTCAATTATATCCAACACTTTAAAATTTATTTAGAAAATCGGTTTTTGGGAGGCCATATATCCGTTGAGTGAGCCTGTAGGAAAAAAATTATATGAACTATTCTATTTTACTGTATTCTATACGAATCCGGGAGATTATCCACATTTTCCAGGGTACATTGTATACCTTTTGTCTATGACCCGCGAAGCGTATTCGATTATCATTTATTTATAACGCAATTCTTCCTCCATTTTAATAGAAATACATAATCACACATTTTGTTCCTCCAAAAAGAAATTTTATTTTGGTGCATAACATTTTAAATCACATTTATCACGTGTTCTTGTAGATTTTGTTTTGTCAATCAATGCCAGCGGTTTTTTGCTGTTCAAAGCTTGAATACATAGTTCTATTATTCGAGGTTGTTAGAGGCTGGTGCACCTAGCTCGTATTTTAGTTTTCTTTAGTTTAAGGTTGAGAATTAGTTAAAGCCGAGTACTTATAGTGGACATTATTTTATCACATGTACCGTCAAAATTGATAACGGCATCGTCTTTCTTGGCCTTAGGAACTGTAGATTACTTATTTTAGTTGAATTTGAAAGCAATCTTCAGAGACCTTTCACCTAGTTTTAAGTTCTTGAAATTCTACTTTGAGATTGTTTAAAAGCATGTTTGAAACCTTGTAGTTGACCTTCATTTTTTTGCCATTCAATTCCAGCTTTTTGAATTAAAATGAAGATCAACTTAAGATCATATAGTACGGCTTCCTTAATTTTTATAATTGTTGGTCATAGTACGGCTTCCTTAATTTTTATAATTGTTGGTCATTACAATTATTTATGATTTTATGATATGTACCAATTGTATACGGACCTCGAAGCGGATCTGGCACTTATTTATTTATAACGTAAATATTTCGGAATCGGAATGAAATTTGAGACTAGATTGTAATTTAACTTGCCACCGGAATACCCAGGAAATTTAATGGGTTTTTATATAAACAAGATAGGTTTTTTGGGAAACTATATTTCTTTTGTTGATTGCCATATTTTTACCAGATAAGAGAATTGGATGTAACGTGCTTCTAGATGTAGACCCGGTTTAAATATGGAATCATTAAGAAGTAATCTGCTGTTATAACGAACCTCAGCTTTGATAAAGCAAATCATGTTTGACCGAGTTAATTGAGAAATTACTGTGAATTATTTAGTTTTTTTTAATGGGAAGTAAAAGGATCAGAGATAAATAGGTTGGTGCAACAGGTTTCAGGGTGAAGGTACAGAGGAACTGAAGGGACTAGTTTTTTTGCCCTTGTGTGCTTTTTTGTTTCTTTTATGAATGAAGATAACTCGAAATGAAAGTGACTGGATCCCATGCCCCGTCTTTAACAATATGAATGGATTGTCTGGGGGTATGAATGGTAGGGATAGATTGGTTCGCCTCTTATAGGTGGGCGATAAAAAATTTGTCCTTTGCACATCAGAATTTTTGGCTTGACTCTAAGCAATTTTATTTTAAATTTCTCATATCAAAGCTTGTACGTGTGCTGATTAACTATGCAAACAATTCAATAACTTAAAAAATATGAATATTTGGAAAAAAAAACAAAAAGAGATGTTATGATTTAAATGTTTGCGCATGTTTTAATTCATTCACGGAGAGGGTAATTGATCTTAAAATAATTTTCAAGGACAACTGGAGTGATTAGACCTTTCTTATTTTCAAAAGAAATCGCTCTGTTAAGACATCACTTAACTTCCACTAGTGACATAGCCTCTAAGTGGGGACTAGGTCAATTAAAGGTGAATGTTTTGATCCACTTTCAAGGTCAAATAATTTAAAATCTGATCAAAGTCAATTTACTTGTTGGTCTGGACACTATGGTGTAACGCACGAGCTAATAATCAAAACCTGGTTGAGGTCATCAGTTCCATAAACAATTTCCAACGGTAAATTCTAGGAACTCAAAACGAGGCTGAGTTCTACTACTAGCAATAGTTGGAACAATTTTTCGTTATGTAATGCGTCGTATTTTGTATCTGCAGGGATTTTAACAATTTTTACTTCTTTTGTTATTAAATCAAATAAGCATGGTTGGGGGTTTATAATGGCGTTCGGCTAAACGTCAACGGAAGGCCAATAATAATCCTCAACTTTTCAAAATTTGGTTAGTTACCCACTCTGGACAATATCAATCCAAATTCCAGGGTGGGTGCGTGCGTCCGTGCGGGGTGCCGGGGTGCGTGCGTGCGGGGTGTGTGGGTGTGCGTGTTCGCGCGTGCGTGCGTTTGTGTGCGTTTGCGAGCGTTTGCGTGCGTTTGCGAGCGTTTGCGTGCGTTTGCGAGCGTTTGCGTGTGGTTGTGTGGTTCTGGTTGTGGGGGTGCGGGTGCGGGTGCGTGTGCGTGTGTGTTATGCAATTGTTTGATACAACGCGTAATTTAGCGCCAAGAAATTCCTAAGGTAAAATTTAAGTGTTCTTTTTTTCAGTATCTGAATAATGATTAATTTTATAAGAAAATATGTAGACATATTTTTAAAGAAAATTTACTTTTACATCACTTTTCTTTATAAAGTTTCTTAACATAAAACGAAATTAGTGTAAAAATTAAATAAGTATGATTGAAAATGCTTCAACTGTATTATCGGTATTTTTACAGAAGCGGGCGGCTTTGGAACTTTTTTTAAGTTGGCATCTAGATGTAGATTACCCTCTATCTGACATGAAGTTTTAAACGTCTGTTTGGCATAGATTATTGTTTTTGTTTTTATAATGTTTCCCATGTTAGTAATGAACTTTTTAGAAAAGAGGTTCCACAACAATCCTAAAAAAATTTTTATTAAAATTATTTCATTTTTTTTTTATTCCATTTTGTAGCTTGGAAGGTCGTGTGTTGCTCCACACCGGTTATTTGAGGTTCACAACTTTCAGTTAATCTTATATCTTGACACTTTTGTGAGGTTAACAATCTCTACCTGACCTGTGTCTAGTTTCAACAGGTTGACCTTAAATTAATCAAAAAGTTGGTCTTGGCCTAATGAAGCGTGTGAAACTTGACCTTGGAAATCGTGTAAGGTTAAGACCTTGATCTCGATGGACAGTTCCTGGAATTGAAAATTTGGTCAGTTATTGACCACATTATTATGACCTTGAAAATTGGATTTTGCTCATGATCCGCACTGATATTGATCATAAATTGCTATAAAGCAAAATGTAGACTTAATTGAATTTATCTCTAGCTTGTTTCAGTGAGCTTGAATTAAGTTTACTCAGTTTCCTATTAGTGACACTAAATTTTCGATTAGGTATTGTGATATCTACATTTATACACATCTTTGGCAAATACTCATAACCAAATGATTCAATTTTGTATTTGCTATTGTTTTAGTGACTGAATCTAGACTTTCGTTTGCACTTTTTCTGTTTTGTGTTTTTATAATAAATCCATCATCAAAGGAAATGAGTTTTAACTTGCAAAATAGAAAAAACAAATGTGAGTGAGCAGTTCAGTTTCTAAACTAGAACGAGCGCAATAAAAATCTGTATTATGAAACTTAATTTTTAGTATGCTAATGTATAATATACTACTATCGAAAATAATACATGTCACTTTTTTTCTTTGCATTTATACTGACTTTTTGTTTCCCGACTTTCTTGAATTCCAAAATATTAATCTAATCAATGGTTATTATACTATGGTCAAAGTTTAACCAATCGCAACTCTTTCATTTAACCCAAATACTCTGAGCTTGATTTAATAGAAAAATCACTCGTTTTCTACACAAATCTTTAATTTCATTAAACAAATTGATGTGAAAGTAGCTGAATGTACCACAGTTTTTTCATATAGAAATGGATGAAAAATTGTAATGTCTTTTCTTGCAATAATCACCTCTTAGTTAATAGATATCACATTTTTTTCTACAGAGTACCTGGATGTTGGCCCGACGGAATATGAAAGTAATTAACCTTTTTTTTCTTCTTACATGCTTACATTTTTTAATTTATCTTTAACTGAAGTGTTCTAATTTGCTATATTTCGCATATTAACAAATTTTGCTTATCATAATTAACTTGTCAATTTACTAATGATAATTATAAAATTAGATGTAGCACCGCCGAAAGGTTTTCGTGATATTTATAAAGAGCAAGGACCTGAAGCATTTGCTAAAGCTATACGAAACCACAAACCGCTACTGCTTATGGATACTACATTCAGAGATGCACATCAATCACTTCTTGCCACCAGAGTACGCACACATGATTTGTTAAAAATATCACCATATGTGGCTCATAATTTTAATAAATTATACTCGTTGGAGAATTGGGGTGGTGCCACGTTTGATGTGGCTCTACGTTTTTTACATGAGTGTCCATGGGAACGTTTAGAGGAGATGCGAAAAATGATTCCAAATATTCCATTCCAAATGTTGCTAAGAGGTGCTAATGCAGTTGGTTATACAAATTACCCCGACAATGTTGTTTACAAATTTTGTGAAATGGCTGTACGTAGCGTTTATTAGACGATTCATAAAATTAAAATTATTTTTGTAGGTGCAATGTGGCATGGATATATTCAGAGTTTTCGATTCTCTTAATTACGTTCCAAATTTGATAGTTGGAATGGATGCTGTCGGTAAAGCAGGTGGTATCATCGAAGCTGCTATTTCTTACTCAGGTGATGTTAGTAATCCTAAAAAAACCAAGTATGATTTAAAGTACTACTTAAAAATTGCGGATGAGCTAGTTAAGGCAGGTACACACGTTCTTAGTATTAAAGACATGGCGGGACTTCTAAAACCAGCAGCAGCAAAGTAAGTTCGAGTGTATTAAAATAATACTTAGTGTAATTATGATTATAGGATGTTAGTAACGGCTTTAAGAGATAAATACCCTGATTTGCCAATACACATCCACACTCACGATACAAGTGGAGCGGGTGTAGCGTCCATGTTAGCATGTGCTGAAGCAGGTGCTGATGTAGTTGATGTAGCTGTTGACGCAATGTCTGGTATGACCAGTCAGCCAAGTATGGGTGCTATTGTTGCAAGTTTACAAGGCTCACCGTTAGATACGGGTTTCACATTACCTGTAATTTCCGAATACTCTGCATATTGGGAACAGACTCGTACTTTATACGCACCTTTCGAATGCACAACTACAATGAAATCAGGAAATGCTGATGTTTATCAAAATGAAATCCCTGGTGGTCAATACACCAATTTACAATTTCAAGCATACTCCCTAGGTTTGTGTATTTACATAATCAACGACCTCATTATAATTTCTTTTAGGATTGGAGGAATTCTTTGAAGATGTTAAAAAGGCTTATGCCGAGGCGAATTTACTACTAGGTGATATTATTAAAGTAACCCCTTCGTCAAAGGTAGTAGGGGATTTAGCTCAATTTATGGTGCAAAATAAATTATCAGCAAAGGATGTTGAAGAAAAAGCGGAAGAGTTGTCTTTACCCAAGTCTGTCGTTGAATACCTTCAAGGGCATATTGGACAACCCTACGGTGGTTTTCCTGAACCATTAAGATCAAAAGTATTGAGAGATATGCCACGAATTGATGGTAGACCTGGTGCATCATTATCGCCTTTGAATTTTACTAAGTTAAAAGCAGATCTGCATGAACACTTCCCTAACATACGCGATCATGACGTAATGTCTGCCGCTTTATATCCCCAAGTAACGAAGGATTACCTCAATTTCCGCGAGAGATTTGGACCTGTCGATAAATTAGATACTAGAATATTCTTAACTGGTCCTAAAGTTGGGGAGGAATTTGAAGTATCAATTGAAAAAGGTAAAACACTCGGTATTAAAACTTTAGCAATGGCGGAAGATTTAACTGAGAATGGTGAACGTGAAGTTTTCTTTGAATTAAATGGAACATTACGATCTGTGTTTGTTAGAGATAAGGAAGCTAGTAAGGAAATCATTGTGCATCCTAAAGCTGTTAAAGGTGATAGTAAACAAGTTGGTGCTCCCATGCCTGGCACGGTAATTGATATTCGTGTTAAAGTAGGAGACAAAATCGAAAAAGGTACACCATTAGTTATTCTATCTGCTATGAAAATGGAAACAGTTGTTCAAAGTCCAGTTTCTGGAGTTATTAAGGCAATCAGTATAGATATGAATATGAAATTGGAAGCCGAAGATTTATTGGTTACTCTAGAATAAACTTGTAAATATAGAAACCTCGGCCTTCGTTCATTGCAAATGTAAATCGGCTGTGCAGTTAGAATGTTATAACTATTAGAACAGAGATAGATTTATTTTCGATTACTTAAATATACTCTTGTTAATTGTAGAATGTTTTATACTGTTGGAATAATAGGTATACTGCTGTAAAATGTTTTTATCTATATAGAGTTCAATTTTATTATAAATTGTATATAATCATGTTTTTATTGTACCTTAACTTTTAACTACTAAACACTATAGGTGTAGGACACCACATAAATTGGCTGTAACTTGCACCACTCAGTTTTGCTATAACTTTTACTCCTTCACTATGACAGTAAAAACAATTTAACTTCATACAGATAGATTAAAATGTCAAACAAGACCTGTTGTTATCGGTCATTGTAGCTGAAGAAGTTGAGAAGCTCAAGCAACTAAATTTGAAAGGTGTCTATATTCGTTATTACCATTTTTATGTATCAAATATAGAAAATTGTATTAAGTATGAAAGAAATTTTTCTCCCAAGATTTACCTTCCGAACATATCGCATCACTTATTTGTAAGCATATGTGACATATACAAGGAAGGTATTGTGATGGGATTTGAAAAAAAAATTTTTTTAACTTTGATATTTGCCCTTTCTTTACGTTTCGGAACATTTTAAGACATTATTGAGACCAACTTGGGTTTGATGTTTATGTCTGCACCTTGTGAACAAAATTCAAGCTATACACTGAATGCATTTCAACAAAGCTTTTTATTTTGGATTGGATTGGATTGGTGCTCGCATAACCTGACAAGTTTTGAGCAAAATCAGCTCGCACATACATATAGTTTAGTTGAGTAAAAAAATTGTTTTTCCAAGAAAAGGTGTATTAAGATAAATTTTTTGAGAACATGTTTTCAACAAAATTTATAGAACAAATAAAACTTAATTCTCTTACTTTGAACTGGGATACAAAAAAGGATATTTGATGTAAATGAACAAAATTGAGCTTGAAAATGATTAAAAAATGTTTCAAATGAAGGTTAGAGGGGTGGAAATATAAAATTATACTTTTTCTGTAAAATTAATAAGTGAAAAAATTTAAATTCTCATCCAACATACTGATGCTATAAACATGTTACTACAGGCATTAGATAGGTCTATTGACTCGTTTGTGACACTTGCTTAGTGAAACCGATTTTTTTTAGTTGCTCTGACTATGAGTGACACAAATTTCGAACAGCGGTGTGTGATCAGGTTTTGCTTCAGACTTAGACTCAGTGCAACAGAAACATTTACCAAACTTCGACAGGGAAGAATTTTGTTAAGAGCTCATGTGTTTCAGTGGTTTAAGGAATCTTCAGAAGAAAGAGAGTCAATTGGAATGAACCTTTTTGATAGCCAGGGAATTGTTCACAAACAGTTTGTGCCCTCAGGCCAAATGGTTAATCATAATTTTAACCGAGAGGTTCTTGAAAGACTTGACTAAAGGGTCACACGTGTGAGACCAAACATCAAAAACAACTGGGTGTTACATCATGACGATGCCCCTTCTCACACAACAATTTCAATAAAGCATTTCTGGTCAGTAAAAATATTTTTATGGTTCCTCAGCCTCCTTATTCCCCAGATGTCTTTGTGACTGTTCCTGAAATTGAAAACACGTCGTGGGACGTCGTTTTAGGACCCTGAACAAGATTCAAAAGGGTGTAACCAACTAGCCGTACGCCATTCCTGTTTCCGAGTTGCGACACTGCTAGGAGGAGTGGAAGAACCGTCCCTTGCACTGTGTGGCTTCCTAAGCCACTTACATTGATGAAAACAATGTTAAATTGTAATTCTATTGGAATAAAAGTGGTAAAAAAATCTGTCATTACTTTTAAAATCCCTTAATTCATACCGCATATGTGATAATTTAAGACAGAGTTAACCTATCAAACTGAAACTTTTAGTGTGTATAGTTTGGCAAGATGAAGAATGACCCCTAGAGATATAGCTTATAATCATATAAAAAACACTTCCCATATAACTAATCCATTTTTGGTTTTTAAAATAGATTTTTCAATAGAATTTGGCATTATGTAGCAAGAAATTCCATCTATTTTGACTAATTAAACTTCAACTTATGGTTACCAGATATAAAACAATCATAATTTTTTGTCATTATTGATTTATTTCCAAATAAGTGGATAAATTGAGTTAATTTCAGTGTTGCTTCCTTTTTATTAAATTAACCATTTGAGTTAAAATTGGATCAGTTCATTTTGTAGTTGTTGTCTTTAAAAAATCGCAACTCGTGGCAATATCGTCATAACTATTCATGATCTGACATAAAAATTACGGGAAAAATTCCTACCACTTGTATTATACATGACAATCCAACTCAAAATTTAGCAACTAATTGAAACAGTCTATTTTTTTAATTTGAGTCAATTAGGATTTGATACACCGGTAATCTTTCTATACTAAGGAGCAAGTTCTTACAGCGATAATACAGGTGAGAATAAAGGTAAGAAAATTCAACAATTAACTGCATTAATAATAATTATTTATAACACAATTACTATGAACTACTGCATTTCGAAAAACCTTCAATTTTCTTTGGATTGTCATGCTAAATCCAACTTGTAGGATTATTTTTGTCAGTCAGTATCATTCTTAGTTGTCTTCAGAAAATCGCCACTCGTGCGTGGCCGATTCCCGGCTGTGCACTTTTTTCTGCCTCTTAGGTTACAGTAGTTTTATTTTGATTTGTTAGGTTATTGTAGTTTTGTTTATTTAATTATGTTGGGTTACAATAGTTTTGTTTTTCTTATCTAAACGAGATACTCGCTAGCGCATCGGCACATCGTATGTCTGTCTACGTTCCTTTGTTTACCGGCCCTTAAGAATGACCCTGGAATGACCTTTTTCAGTCCCTCGTATGGGACTACATCCACATCCTCAAATTTATTATAAGTTCAGACACCCGGATACTACCAACCATGATGTAGAAAGACATCATGCTACCAACCATCACACAATCGATTTCGTAACTTTAAAACATAACCTATTATTTTGTAAATATTATATTTTTATACGAAATTCAACTTTACTTAAAAATGTCCACAAGGCTGTAAATTATTTTCTTCCGGTTTTTTCTATGTAATTAAAACACGTAATTTAAGGTATCCATTATATCAAAAAGGAAATCCACAGTTGCGTGTATTTCTTCCAAATTTTTGGATGAAACTTGTTCGACCTACACATAAACAACCCCCAAATGTAGTACAGTTTATTTGTTCAATGGAAATGACTAAAATTGATGTCAAAAACTACTTAGATAAAATTTATAATGTGAAATGTGTTGACGTTCGAACAAGAATAGCATTAGGTAAAACACGGCAACTTCACGAACGAGGATATGTTGTGAAAGACGATGATGTTAAATACGCGTATGTAGTTTTAGTAAGTAGAATTTGCGTTTAGCTTATGTTTAAAAGGTGACAATTTGTAGCAAAAAGGAGAAAAATTTGAATTTCCAAATATATTTCCGGAAATTAAGCAAACAGAACGGAAAGATCATGAAAAAGCATTAGAGGAGATGAAAAAAAATCAAGAATTAAATTTAGAAAAGAATAGTGATCGTCCTGGACTTCCGGGGTGGTTTACATTTTAAGTTGTGATGTATTTCAATTGTATTAACCTTAAATAGTAATAAAGTTTTCGTTACCTATGGTTGCTTAATAATATTGATCAATCATGTCAAAAATTTTAGTAACTAACGATGAAAGTGACATTTTGTACAGATCTTGACAAAAGTGTAGTTGTAGCTAATTGTGAAAAACGGGGTTGGGTACAAGTGGGACCAGAAGATGATTGGAATATATATTGGGCCGGCACACTTACATGCCGTAGTTTGTTTAGTGTGGATAGTGGTTATAGAATGAATGATAACCAATTGATCAATCATTTCCCCAATCATTATGAAATTTCTAGAAAAGATTTATTAGTTAAAAATATTAAAAGGTATAGAAGAGAATTAGAAAAAGAAGGAAATAGTCTTGCAGAAAGATGGGAATCGAAGTATTTATATTTGGATTTTATCCCAGTCACGTTTGTTTTACCTGCAGATTATAATATGTTTGTGGAAGAATATCGTAAAGCACCTCAAAGTACATGGATAATGAAACCATGTGGAAAATCTCAAGGTTTCGGTATATTTTTAATTAATAAATTATCTAAGCTGAAAAGATGGTCAAGAGAAGCTAATAAAAACCCTTTACAACCACAGCTTTCCAAAGAATGCTATGTTATATCACGGTACTAAATTTATATTTGTACAAATTTAAATTAGTGCATTGTTTATAGATATATTAATAATCCTCTCTTAATTGGAGGTAAAAAATTTGATTTACGCTTGTATGTACTCGTAACATCATTTCGTCCATTAAAAGCGTACCAATTTAAGCATGGATTCTGCAGATTTTGCACTGTCAAGTACGATACAAGTGTTGCTGAACTGGATAATATGTTTGTTCATCTCACAAACGTAGCCGTCCAAAAACATGGAGTAAGTAGTGGTCAAACTCAATATGATAATAGCAAGGTTGTTGCAGGAAGAATATAATTCTTTGCATGGTGGTAAATTAAGTGTACAGAATTTACGATTACAGTTAGAAAGTACTCGTGGGAAAAATATTACCGAAAAGTTATTTGACGAAATTAGTTGGTTAATTATACATTCGTTAAAAGCAGTTCAGCCAGTTATGGCAACAGATCGTCACTGCTTCGAATGTTATGGTTATGACATCATAATAGATAATAAACTGAAACCATGGCTTATTGAGGTAGAAAAAAAATGTCTCTCATTTTACAAAAACATTATTTACAGGTTAATGCCTCACCTTCACTTACATCAACAACTGCTAATGATCGTATCCTAAAACATAAACTAATCGATAACATTTTATCACTCGTTCTTCCTCCATCTGGTTATCCTGAGTAAGCTAATTTAAATATTTTCTAAGATTTTTTGATATTTAATTTTAGTGTTCGTTGGAATAAAATTGTAGTACCTGATGGTTTAGGTGATTTTGATTTACTTATTGACGAAGATTTAATCATTCAAGAAGAAGCTAACTCTGATCGTCATAATAAATCTGGTTATTATCGATGGAAATAGATTATATTGTATACTTTTGTTATTAATATATTTATTATAGAATTTTTAAATTTTAATTTTATTATTCAAGAAGACCTTTTACTTTAATTTTCACTAAAATTCCCATTTCACGAGGCTGTTTAGTTAACCAATTAAAAAATTAAACCAAAATGTATTACTTATTTACTTTTTACTATATGCCAAATGATTTTATTTATGAACAATATGTCATCGTGTGTAGATATTGTGATATTCTTAGCTTTGTTGTATGATTTTATTGAAAATTTGGTAGGTATATTCAGTTATGAAGTTGGGAAGCACTGATGTAGTCCTGTTTTTATGGCATATTTGGCGCTAGTTATGTTTATTAGAAATTGTATAGTATGGTTATTGCGTTTTTTTTTCATAAAGATGTTTAAGTTCTAAGTTGCAAATATATTTGTCGAATATTTTAGGTATAGTTTGTAGGTAGCGGACCGCAAAAATTTTATTATTGTAATAAACGTTTGTCAAATCACCATTGTTACTACTAGAGAAAAGATAATAGTGGATTTTTAATATCTTGTTAATACGTCGTAATTTGCTAATGTTTTCAAAATATTTTATGTAAGGAATGTGGGGTTATTTATATTTGCCTAGGGGTGTAAAACACATGTGGGGGGGTGAGGGGCAGGTGCACGCTTAAAAATGCTTTACTGAAGGGGCGTAACGAATCATTGGTATTTCTTATGCGCGCTCTTGATGTAAAAATGTCATTGATCTAATGATTAATTGTGGCGGTATAGACCGGGATCAAAAGATATTTTTGTTACTTGGAAAGTCGAGAGAGAAATGTAGGGTTTGTTACGAACTAATGCATATTTTTAAAATTAAGATGTCGTGCAATAATTAATATGAAACTGTTCCAACGCAAATTAATGTTTCTTGTTTTTTTAATACTTTTGATAATCGGGGGTGGTTTTTCGGGAGTAGAAATAGTTAGTTTTGAAATCGACGGGGGGCAGTTAGAGTGCCAATCGAGCCAGATCGAGCTTTGGGTTAATTAAATACCTTCGTTGTAAACCGTTTGTCTTTAAAAATATTTCGTGCGTGTACATTTTCTTTTGAATTAGCCAACACTAATTTGTCTTTTCTTTCGAGTCTTAGTAGTAATGTGTGTTTCAAATATTAATCTATAAATAACAGTCGTCCTTTTAGTTAAACCGCGTAGGTTAACGATTTGTGTCTGTGGTCAATTAAGAGAATATTTATTCTAGTATAAGTATGTATTTTTATATAACTGAAAGCTCGCAGCAAGTCGTTTTTACCAGCCTAGATAACATATTAAATACCAAACATTGTCTTGCAAAGGTATCTTATTTGTACGCGGACTCATTAAACTGAAATCTGCTAAAATAAAAAGACAATACAAGGGCCTCTCACTCTAGCATTTGTGCGAATTAGCATTGTTGGTTGTAATATTTATAATTGTGTAGAGGTGGCTGGTTACTAATTGTAAAAGGCAATTGCCAGTAGGTACACACTCCCAAGCTAGACCATTAAACACCTCAATTTTTATTTCTATTGTTTTTATTTGTTGTATAGATGAATGTGTAACCTCAGAGAGGAGCACCGTATTTTTCTAAGGCACTCAAACTTATATCGGTCACGATGTTGGTGATCTATTTATAACTTGCCCTTGTAAGGCTGTTTTAATGAGTTTTTTTTTGTCAGTTTGTTTAAGTAGAATTATTTGCCAGCGAGCTGATTTCTCTTTGTATCTGCTTTATTGTAATTTGATTTAAGTATTCTGTGCTTTAGTGGTCACTAAACAATTGGGTACGTGCAAATTCCTTGTCTATTTTCTTTTCTCCTTGCTTTTACCTTATTATCACATGTGAAATTTTACTGTTGTATTTTATATGTACCGTAATTTGCTTTATTGTTTTATGTGCTTATTTACTTAAAGGCCGGTATGATTGGTTTTTAAAGAGCCACATGTTTGGTGTTACGATTTCTATTATGATTTTTATTTTGATTATTTATTACCCAATTGTACGTGCGACTACATGTGTTTTTTTCTTATTATTGTGTTTCTGTATAACTAAACTGCTTTTTATTCATTTTCTCTTAATGTTATAATTTTGTACGCACTTTAACCTGATTTAATGGTGTTTTGTCATATATTTAACCCTTTCATTGTTTGTTTTTTGTGTTATTTGATTTATTAATGTACTTGTACAATTACTTATTTATGAATAAAGTAAGTTTTATCGGTGGTTCTTTCCCACAATAGTAGATTAACGGGCTGAACCACCGCTGTGCAACGCTCGTTGATTTTAATTTGAGTAGTTCCACTTTTTTTTAACTGCCCCTCATGATGCAACACTTACCTCATTCAGCCTATCTAATTTAATTAGTACAACGTACCTAACACTAGACGCCACTTCGTTTAATCAGATTTGAGGTTTGCGAGTAATTAAATATCCGACTTGTAATGTTTTAATGTTATAAATCAAGGTTTCTAATGCTTTTCTCACTTCAGTTAAACTTTCATAATATAGATGGCGCAAGCTGTCTAAAAATTATTCTTATAGTAGTTAGTGTGTTTAGGGTTTTTTCTTTTTTTGGTCAATTGTGATATAAAACATACATAAATAGAAAATATTAGAGATGGGCTTACCGGTTACTTTTGAGTAACCGGTGAATCGGTGACTGTTACTTTTAATTCACTGTTCCTTTTTACAGCGACCGATATCACTGCTAGTCGTAGTTGACGACGGTCGCTGCAATGGCGCCACAAGCGTTGGCACTGACAAGGTTTTACTTCGCACTAATGTCACTGTTAAAGATTCTTCAATATTTAAAACTTTCAAAAATGTATTCATTTAAATTAGGCGATTAAGGGTTAGAAAAATACTTTGATATTACTTTTTTTATGAGCGTTAAAATACAAATTTATATTTACAAAACATAATGAATTGCACAAACATTGAAAAAAAAATAACCAAATTTATTTTTAAACTGAAAAATAAATATGTGAATATTCTTGCGTATTTTATCTACATTATAAATATTGTTCTTTCATTCAGAATTGAGCTTATAAATTCTATAAGTTCACATTTGAATGAAGAAACAATAATCTTTCAGTATTTTTTGGGAATAAACGATTTCGGCGGTCGGACAAAATTGTTCCAGCCCGTGAAAATAATCTTTCACACGGCACTGACGTCGCGATTGCACATAGTTTTTCTTTGGCAACTACACTTAAATTCGGATAATTGTATCGATGCTCTCGTCACTATTGTAATGGATCTTTATTTTTGGGTAGTATATCGTCCTCCAAGTATCGCTGAAGCTCTATAATTGCCTTTGACAAATTCGATTTGTTTGTTTTAGAGGCCGATATATTTCTTTTAAAGTCGCTCCATATCGATAACTCGTCATCGTCGTCGTCCGCGTCAGGTTGTTCCTCATCCTTTGAATTTGCATTTGATGGACTTTCTAATCGAGCCTTTGTCATTTTTGAAGTCAATGCGGTCAACACAATCTTTTTGGCATTTTCAAAGCTGGTCTCATCTGAAAATCCAAAGTTTTTAAATCGGGGATCCAAAAACGTGCAAACTGAATAGGTATTGCTCTTTTCTATTTTTCCGGGTCGTTCAAATAAACCGGAACTTATTTTTGCGACTATGATTGTTATCGGATGGCAAAATTTTTTCCTTTCAGGTTGTTGTAGATTCTTATTAATCCATTAACAAGAGGTACAATTAATGAGCCGGTGACATATTTTTCACCGATGATGGCTACCGTGCTTTTTATTGCATCCTCCAGGAGTACAAATCTTTCCACCATATAATATGTGTAGTTCCTCCTAGTGGAAACATCCTGGATCAATTTCAAAGGCTGCATTCCTTGCGCTTCTTGGTATTTTTTGAGTTTCTCACTCGCAAGGCAGCTTCTTTTAAAGTGAGCTACGATGGGTTTTACTTTTTTTTCTAATAGACCAGAAATATTTGTTTCGATTTTGAAAGCATCTTGATCAACTAAATTTATAGTGTGGGCTAAACACCCAAAATGCTTAAAATGCAATTTAAATTTAGGCGCCGTCAATGCATTTTTAATATTTGAAGCATTATCTGAAATGGCGATAACAATTTTTTATTTGTTGATGTTCCATTTCTCCAAAATTTGTAAAATTTCACTGATTGGAAAACGAAACCTTCATCAACAAAATGCAGCGTGATGGCCATAAAATTGCATTGATTTATTGATGTCCAACAATCGGTGGTTAATGAAAATGATTTTTCTTGTTGCAGAACGTCCCTTACTTTGTTCACACAAGTTTCATACGCTGCCGGAATTAATGTTTTAGAAATGTATTTACGAGAGGGTAGGTCGTAATTGGGATTTAATGCCTTTACAAAATCTCGAAAACCCTTATCTTCAACGACACTGAACGGTTGAAAATCTAATGTAAATAACTTCATTAAGTTGTCGTTAATTTGCTGCTGATTATCCAAGCGATGTTACAGATGATTGCAGGACACGTTTTTGAGCCACTGGACGCTCGTCTGTCTCTGTACCTGATTTTGATGAACACGGGATTGTAGAGTTTGTTGTTTCCGTATGTGTTGTAATTGTTGCACTGGTACCGGGTATGGGTACAGGTTCATCATTGGATATCAACGTTGATGGTGCCAAATTTTATCGTAGGATGACAATTTTTTTAATGTTTTTTTTTTTTAATTTGAATTCGTGGTTTTGAATGAACATTTTTTCCGACAAATATTGCACGTCGCAAAGTGGTCATTCGGAATTGGTGTGAAGAAATTCCACAATTCGCTTCGTTTTTGTCTCGTAGCCATACTATAAATTGTTCATATAAAAAATACTATTTTGATCGTTAGAAACACATATAACTTTTACTTATTTTGCGCCCTTCTGGTTTGGTAACCCAGCGCGGTTTTATCTTGCCTCGGCTTTGCTCAATCGGGTTTATTTTATAAACGGGGTGTGGTTCGTAGTAATTACTGGATGGGCTTAACACTGTAACCTTAAATAAAATTCGTAAAGCATTTTTAACACGTATATTAATGTGATATTTACAATAAATAAAATAATGTCAGCAGGTAATTAACACAATAGGTAGGTGAACTTCTCGGTCCGGGTCCTGGCGTCACTGGGTGCGACGTCGCTTCTGTGAACAAAAGAGAGTTGTGTTTAATCTATTCCTTACCTAAGAGGCCAAGTTTAGGTTACGGTCCTGTATGTACAGTAGCGCGAGTGTTATGCTCGATACAGTGGTTGATCGAAGCGCCAGCGCAATGAACTTGATTCGTTTGAGAAAATCGATATCGTGTTTGTATGTCAGTAACTCTGAAGCGCTGAAGCAGGGATGTCCTACTCCTCGGGAAATAATACACGCTAAAGCGCGTCTGCAAACGCGAGCTCTCTCGACGGTCTTTCTCTGGTTATAACCGGTTTAATGTAGGCAATTAGATAATTTATCTAACTAAATTAATTACCGATCTCTATACTTATATTAATTATTTATAATTAATTAAGGGAACAAAATACTTAATATTAAAAACTACTTTAATAGGTTTACGTAAAGATAGAATAATTTACGTACTATCTAATATATTTACAAACAAGCTCGCACCAGGTATTTACGATGGTTAGGTGAACTACTAATTTATACTATAGGTTATGGAGGTATTCCTCTGCAATTCAAAGACACCGTGTATGGTTATTACGTGTTGTCTGTAGGTAGTATATGAGTTTCGAACGGGATTTCAGTAAGGTCCAGAAGACGAAGGCGACGGCCTGTCTTTACTGTGTATACTAAAAGAAAGGTCGTAGGTCTTTACAGCCCTGTAACAACCCTTCACCCTCAAGTGTTGGTGAGATACGTCGGGGGCTACCCCTGCGTTCCTCTAGGTGTACTTTGTGGTGGCGAGTGACGATGGGATCTACCCTTCGTGCTACTCTAGGTGCTAGTGTGGTTTGTATTGGCGAGTTCCGTCGGGGACTACCCCTGCGTTACTCTAGGTGTATGTGATATAACTCCTGGAGCTCAGCCCGGAATTATTTACGGTCTGTAGTGTTTGAGTGTAAATTGTCAGAATGTATAACTTTACAACTTACGTGTCTATTAAATAGCAGTACAGAATTGAACTTTAGGTTGCCCGATCGCGACGGACTCTTCGTCGATGAACAACAGGTCGGTGCTTACGCTAAGCAAACGGAGCGGCTGCGGCTACTGGTTTCTGGAACGGTCAACGGTACGGTGGCGGCTGCTGGATATCGGCTTAACTTGAATCTACTGAGATTCATCTTCCTCCTTTTCATTATGCGCGTCGCGAGTTTATAAAGGTGCATCTGTGGGCGGTTTTGCGACTACCGTGCGGGGGATGCCGTTACGTGGTTGGTTAAAATCGTTCTGACGTGCAGAAACTTACGGTTTCTTAGAACTACACGTCAGCAGTGATGAATAAATTATTTGTTGTGCAATATCGCGTAAACTTATGAAATCTTACATACAGGATGGTCCGCACCTAATTTATTCTAAAACACATACGTACAGAACGCTGGTTCTTTACACACAAACATACCTTGCAATTAATAATAATTATAATCTTAACTGGGCCAAAATACTTTAACTGAAATGAATCAGTAACAAGTTTAGTAAAAATCCACTATAAAGGCGGCGTCGAAAAAAAAGATATAACTATTGAAAATGAGAGCTGATCAGCATTCACCAGATAGCAGATAGTTCGATAGTAGAACTGAAAGAAGAGCTAAGACTAACTATTTTAGTACTTTTATTTTATATTTTATTTTTAAGAATTGCCATTTAGTATAAGCAGGAAATAGGGGTGGGCGGGGGAGGGGGGGGGGAATTTAAATTATTTACAAGCCGATAGAACAGGCGGCTTACCTACAAAGCAAAAGAACCCTTTCAAGTTATAAAATAATAAAATTATGAGGTCGCACAAAGGCCGGTACGTGCTACCAACACTAAAGAGAAGGATCTTTTCTGCGTTTTTGTGTCGGCAAATTGCTTTGAACAAAATTGCAATAATTTCTGCTATTTTGCATAACAATAAGAATTCTGTCGGTCACCCGCTCCTACGGTTTATATTTATACCTTCCGCCTTCAAGTATTAGGCAAATTTAGTAGGTACAAAATTCCTGTAGACATAATTATTTATATATTTATTGTTAAAAATAAGCAAACGAATTCAAGCAGCTTGAAATGATTAAAAATATTTTTTATTTCTTTCATAAAGTAAAATCGTAGAACGTATTGATCGACTATCGATTTTTTTAAATAAAAACCGTACGTAATAACCTATTTTCAAAAATCGGAATAATTTTAACTCCATTATTCAGTTTCTTGTGTTATTTAAAGCCAAATGCTAGTAAATACATGAAAAATTGAACATATTAAAAAAAAATTCAGACATCGGACACTGATATGAAATAAACCAAACATAAGAAATAGTAAAAAATGTGTCATTTTCTTTATAAACCAGCATTAAGTTGATAATCCAGTATTCTATTTTCTCTTTCGCGTAGTATCATAGAGAACTGTACATTTGTACGTTCGGGTGCCGACAGTGAGTAGTGAGTGCGGTTCTTATTCCAAAAAGTTCAGTATTCAATATCGAGATGAAATAACTGGAAAGTGAAAATCACACTTGGATCTAGCGCCAGCATCCCTCATAAATGATCCTAAGATTAACGGAAATAAAAAGGGAATCTAAAATATACAGTAACTTAGGATCCAGTAGCTTGGATCCTAGGTTACTGTAGATTTTAGATTCCCTTTTTATTTCCATTTCTTTAAACAGATTTAGGTTAATTTCGCGTGCGGATCAATGACAAATCAAAGGTGAATAACTTAATACGGAGCATGCGCATCTTAGGATCATTTATGAGGGATGCTGGCGCTAGATCCAAGTGAAAATCACTGCTTGAAAAAAATCACCGGTGGCTGGTAACAGTATCTGCATGTCGCTAGTAGTTCCAGTGATTGCTAAGTAGCGGCGACAAAGTCACCGATACCGATATATCGCCCATCTCTAGAAAATGTGGCTGAACAAAAATAATGAATGATAAATACTCTGATTTGTAATAACACTTTCTTTGTATGTAAAGTGTAAATATAATGAATGTGATTGACTGAAAATATTGAATTCGCTTCCACGATTATTAACAGGTTCTGAGCCCAGAATTTTTATGAGTTGATACCTACGTGTGAAAAACAAGGCAACGAAATGGCGGCCGCAAATATTGGCGGAAAAAACTCGTATAATGTAGACTTATTGAATGGCGAAAATTTTCATACATGGAAATTTAGGATGCATGTGTTATTAGAAGAAAAAGAAGTTCTCGATTGTATCCAGAAGAATTTTAAAGTAGAAGATTACTCTGATGAAAAGAAATGTAGTGAAGCTAAAAAAAAGATAACTGTTGCAAATCTGATATTGTTCAATGTTTAGAAGATAATCAGATCGATTTAATAAGAGAAAAACAAACAGCCTACGAGATCTGGAAGAATCTAGAGGATAGGTATGAAAAGCGTGGAATGCCTGGTCAATTAATGTTAAGAAGAAAATTAATGCAAATGAAACTCACAGATATAAATAATTTAGAAAGGTTTTTAATAGATTTTGATGAAACTGTTAGGCAATTAAAGACTACTGGTGCTGAGTTAAAAAGATCAAGATCTAATTTGTAACTTGTTATTGGCCTTGCCAAGTTCGTTTGACACAGTTATAGCAATTTTGGAAAATATGCCAGTGGATGCACTAACATTAGAAGTTGCAAAATCAAAACTAAGAGCGGAAGTGGAGAGAAAGAAGGCAATTATAGGTGGTTTAAGACAGAAAAATGACAGTCAAGAAAATTCCAAAAAATTCCAAAGTAGCTGCGATTCAGTCAAATAAAGTTGTCTGTTATCGCTGTGGACAGAAGGGTCATTATAAAATAAATTGTGATCAGAAATTGAATAATGAAGATTGTGCAAGAGGTGGTTATAATAGAGGTAGATTCAGCCGAGGATTTAACAGAGGACATGGATTTGGGGGTTGGAATGCTAGAGGAACTGGTAATTCTGGTAATTATGGACGAAGAGGTCATAGTAGAGGTTACAGAGGTAATAGTCAAAGAGCCAGTGTAAGAAGTGGTAATGTAAGTACAGACAGATTTGGCAGCAACTACACGAGTCAAGATTTTAGTCAAGACGACAAACATGAAGGTCAGGGAATTTGTTTTTTATCAGATAATGTAAATGAAAAGGACTGGACTCAAGTAAGTGATAACCAACTAGTTTTTTATATTGACTCCGGTTGTACGGACCACTTGGTCAACAGTGATAAATATTTCTCAGATGTGGTTTATTTAGACCCGCCCGTTAAAATAGCTGTTGCAAAAAACAATGATTTTATGTCAGGTATAGCTGTAGGTAATATTAGAGTGACCAGTAAAGTTTATGGCAAAAATAACGATTGTACTATTAAAAATTGTCTTTATGTACCTAATTTGCGTAAGAATTTATTATCAGTTAAAAGATTAGAAACAGCAAATTTGAAAGTAATTTTAAAAGGGTCAGGTGTTTTATATGATAAGGGAAATTTAGTAGGTCTAGGTAAACGAAATGGTTTGTATGAAATTTTATTTTATGTTAAAAATAATGAGTGTTTGAATGTTGAAACAAATCGAGAAAATTTGATGTTGTGGCATAGAAGATTAGGCCATATGTGCCATTCTAATTTAGAAAAAGTTATTAAAAATAATATGTTACAGGGTATAGAAAGTGTTGCTTTGAGTAAAATTGATTTCTGTGAAGCCTGTGTAAATGGTAAGATGACTAGGCAAAAATTTGGCACTCATTCTAGAGCTAAAAGAGTATTAGAGATAGTACACTCCGATATAGCAGGTCCAATAACCCCTGTTAGTCATGACGGAGGCAAGTATTTCTTGCAATGAATAAATAGTGTCAGGAAGAAGCATATGCAATATTATTGTGCGACTGCGATGGCCTGTGCATATGGCCGATGTTATTTCCTGTTTGACAGTGGCGTGCTGTCACAAAAAGATACTTGAAAAATAATATTAAAATATAGATTTCTACTTTGACTGTCTTCTTATAATCAGTATGTATTTTAGTGCAATAAAGTGAATTATATAAAACTTTATTGCTGGTTTTCAGTGTGACATTAATATCGAATCAAAAGTGATGGGAAATGATTCGATTTTCATCTTAATGATTGTCCATACTTCTAAGCTTATCTTCACTCTCACTATGAGGGTAAATGTTCTATACTCTCTCACATATTTCTAAAAATAACAAAACACATTGCAATTTTCAGCTTGTCCTGACAATGGTATTTACCAAATCGATCGACAAAAATAATACATATAAACGTGGTTTCATTTCCTATCAATTTTGATTCCGATACCCCAATAGAAAAAAACCACGAGAAAATGGAGAAATATCAAACATACGAATTAAACCTACTTTAAATTTTCAAGTAATGAATTATAAATAAAAGGAAGGCCGTCCAAGTCTTGTATTCATGTGTTGCAAACGGTATTACTCTTCATTTTAATATATTATATCATTTGTAGAAGTAACCGTTTTGATAATTATTTTCAACATCTAAAATTTGTGTGTTGTAAATTGAATGAATGTTTATTTTCGTTTTAATGTTTAGCCAAAGCGTCGTTTGAGTTTATATAATTTTACAATTGTTACATGGAATGTTGTACAGTGTTCGTAATTTGATCTTTGGATGTTGACAACTTTAATTTTGTAAATAAAGAATTTTTAAATAAATAGCATTTGGTAATAGATTTTATTGTCCTTTAAATAAAATTAATTTAGTATACATGTTGCGTATTCTTTCGGGCAGGAAGAAAGTTTTAGAAATAAAATTAATTGTGTTGTTACATATGTAGAACATATACTTTTAATTAACAGTATTTTGTGGCTTTCTAGTGGTGAAAGATCATGCATTGCCATACCAGAAAATACATCTTTATGTACAAAGGATTTTAAAACTTTTAAAGACACACTGGTTTTATCAATTTTAAATTTATTTTGAGACTGCAGTGTCCTTAAAAATCTTTCACATCTCATACAGATTTCAATAACATCGTCACTAGGATAACTCAACCCTCCTCGTGACTTGTGATAGATTAATGAATGCAAGAAGTCCTCCTTATTCCCATATAATTGCGAAATACAATCTTCACACTGCAATTTTCGACCCAATTTAAATGCAATAAATCCTGCAATATATGTAACGACTTGCACACTATATGAGGATAAGGAGTTAACATCAAAAACATAATTGTGATCGTTTAAAAAGTTAGAAATCACAGTATCATCACCATCAATATCTAAGCGATTTGCTAAAGATTCATTAATAATGTCTAGAGGTGATTTATACAAGAACTGACATTTAATATGTTAATTTGATCCAAAGGTACACAATTCCCAGCACCTCCCTCTCTTACCTCGGCATGAATTAATATTTTTTTATAGGTTGCGGTGAACTGCCTGCAGGTTGGGTTATTATTGTGGCCTCCATGGGACCTAATTGTACCAAAAAATAATTCCAAATGGTCTTGATTTAACTTATAGGTAGGAATAAATGTTAACATATTTTTTGTGACAACATATTCTTCATATATGCTAAGTAGCGCTTTAATATCCATCAACAACCCAACAAAACCAGATTTTCTTGGCGAATCTAGGACAGCAGTCCCATCGCTAAATTTTAGATTACGAATATAATTGCAAATTTCAACAAAAAATGTTTTAATAGCGTCAATGTTATGTGCACATGCGGCCTGCTTAAACCTAAAATCATTTAACTTATGAGAGTTTAGAATGTCAAATGCATTATTTATTAATAATATGAATTTGGCAGTGGGACCACAATTTTTAAACTCTTTCAATTCTAACTGGTCTCTACAATAAAGTAATGCATCGGCAACTGATCTACTTAACAACTGTGTGGCTAATCTAACCTTCATTTTTTGTTTGAAGAATTTAATATGTTGAGTTCAAGTTTAGTGCCCAAGTGTAACCCCTCCTTTTCCTGTAATTCATTCAAACTTTCTAAAAAACCAAAATCAACATAATCTCCATTAAAATCAATAAAAGTTCTTTTCTCTCCAAAACAGTTCCTTATTAATTTAATCATGTGCACAGGATCAGGATATAAAAAGTATTTACTATTATTACACGTAAAATCAACGTTTATATTGTGCTTATTAAAATGCGATTTCATTAAATTATTGCACATGCTGAAATTAGCTGCACATCCATCAAATGTAATATTTGTGACTATAATGCCAATGTCTTTTAATAATGTTAGTGCCTGAGTAGTTAAAGAGGACTTTTGTACACTATTAAGGCTTGAAATAAAAAAATAGCCTAATGGTACTTTGCAAGCCTCATTAATACAAACCAGCATATATACTAATGCCTCTCTAGCTAATTCTATGCTGTCACCTTCCAGTCCTTGCCCAAAATCTACATAACCATAGTATTTACCACCGCTATACTCTAAATGCTGCCTAATAGAAATTTCGTCAAATACTAATGAGCATACAAGCTTGTCTTTTTCGGTATTTTTTACTTTTGTTTTTAAAAACTGCAATGTTTCATAGGTGAAGCCTGGTTTACAATCTACAGACAGTACCACTTGGCTAAAGTTTGTGGATGTGGTAAACACTTGGAAAACTTTTCTCTAACATAGTTATAGGCTTTAGGCGAGAAAAAATGTAACGTTACAGCAAAAGCCCTTACTGAATGTTCATATTTTTTAGTTACACATTTGTTCTGTGTTTTACTGAAATAATCTTGTTATAAGATCGGTATTACATTCAAAATGTTGCAATAAAACATTTTCGTGCTTTCCAACACTAGATTTTTCTTTTAATTCAACTATAATGGACTTCATTGATGATATATTTTTGTTCTGTCTCCAAACCATCTTCTGCAATCTACGGATTTTCTGACTCTTCACAGTGGTTTCAACTTGTAATTTACTGATTTGCCTTTTTAAACTTATTTTCCGTGGGGTATCTTGTTGAGAATCTTTTATATTAAAAGAGTCTACAGCAGGTGTAGGAGTGGTACAACTTTGTCTATGCGGTACAGGTAATATTAATTTAGAAGGTCCAGGGATCGGTTCTTCATTATAATTAACTTCCTTTACAGCAATGTTATGTCCAGTTAACATGTTACTAGTAGGATTATTTACAGGTTGGGTGCGAAGTGGATTAAAAGTTCTTACCTAGAAAGTAAGTATTCTACTCATTAATCTGTACGAATAAATTTAAGACTACTTCCATATTTCAAACGACTTACTGCAATTGTAGGCCAAGCATTTTGGATTAATCTTACTTTCATTTTCGATGATCGGTCAAAGCAGTTTTCCACAAAATGCTGTGAACAAAGGTAACTCGTTCCTGGTACCCACCCCGGTTTATTTACAAAGTTCGTCCACACTGTTCTTGCATCTGAATGTTTGGGAAACCTAATTTTTAAAAAATCGTAGTTACAATTCAAGAATAGAAAAAGGGTAGGTATTCACATTTTATTATCATTTTTGGTTTGTTTAACTAGTTGAGGCCAGATTAACTTTCACATAGTTATTGCCACAACAGGAATACAACTTTCACACTATATCAACATGAAAACAAAATGTTTAAGCCCTAGAAACAACACAGACGCGACGCCTATGTTTTAACCTCAAATTATGTATTAACAAAAAAGCTTGTAATCATGAACTCTACATAAATTAAATGAACTGAATTACTTACATATGAAATGTGATTCCCACACTTTTGTTTGTGGGAGTTTTGGAGCACCCACACGCTGCACAACTAACCATAATTGTTTTTAAAATAAAACTTAACTATGTACAACACTAAATATAATATTTACACCAATAATATTAACTAAAGTACAAACACGCTAACGTCTACAAACAATGGAATAAAAATCAACACTAATTTATCGTTAAAATGCAAATTTAACAAAAACGAAGTACACGCCTACGCAACGACCATCAACTATCAACAAAGTGAGTCAAACTTGGCTTGTCATGGCCGCATTTCCGTCCCGCCCTTACATATACAGGTGTATGCTATATGCTCCTTCCTGACACTATTTATTCATTGATTTCTTGTCTTTCATAGATGATATTTCTAACTTTATTATTGTGTATATTATTCAAAGCAAAAGTGAAGTGTATAGTTATTTTAAAGAATATGTGAATATGGTGCAGGCAAAGTTTATTATATTAAAGAGTTTTGCAAAGAAAATGGAACATATATAGACTATACAACACCTTATACATCGGAATTAAATAGAAAAGCTGAACGTTATAGTAGATCCTTAGTGGATAAAGGTAGGTCAATGATGGAAGAATCAAAAGTCCCCAAGATTTTTTGGAATGAAGCTATTCATGTGGCGGCTTATATTTTGAACAGAAGTCCTTGTAACAACATAGATAAGACAACGCCAGTTGAAATATGGAACGGTAAAAAACCCGATGTGAGTAATATGAGAATATTTGGAACAACAGCTTACTCTCATGTACCTTAATCAACTAAGAAATAAATTTGATCAGAAATCTCAAAAATGTGTAATGATGGGGTACACACAGACAGGATACAGACTTTAGGATGTTAATAGTTGTTTTTAACGAAAAAGAATATTTTTATAAAAATAATAGTGTTTTAATTGAAGAAGAAGAGTTTGAGGAAAATAATGAAAGTAAAAACATGGAAGATAATGAAATTGAAATGATTGATCATGCAGAAGATATGCAGCAAGAAAATGAAGAATCAGAAGTAAAAGAAAGAAGAGAAAGGACAAGAAAAGTACCAGAGAGGTTTAATGATTATGAGATGTACACAGGGACTAGAATCTTTTTGAAATAAAGGTTTCGGTTCCAGTTATAATTTCACCACTTCCAAAATATGGGTTTCAGTTCCGGTTCTGGTTCTAAACAAATATATAACAAAGGTTCTGGTTCCTAAATTTTCAGGTTCTATAACGGTTCTGATTTCAAAAGTATTTTTAGCTCTGTACTGATTGTCAACATAAAAAATTTAAAACTAATTTTGTAATGTTTAAACTAGTGAATGTTCAAATAAAACGTAGATGTAAAAAATAAACCATTGAATTGATGTAGGTTAATATAATTTTTCATAAGCTTAGATTCTGCTACAAAGCTTAATGTCCTTCATATTTGAATAAAAAATAATTTTTTTGTAAACCTTGTATATAATATTGTATTATACACAGGGGAAAAGTAATTTTTGCACTCACATAATTGCTTTTTTCTCCTTGTATAATAATATAGGTACTATTAATAAAAATAAATTTTAATTACTTATTATATTTATTATGCAACTACAGATATGCAAGATATTTTGACATTTTATTTTCTACAAAACTCACGTATGTTACTCTGCTTCTTTCTTTTTAAGGGAGCATCACATTCATCACTGTTGTTTGAACCTCTTTTCTTCTTTTCAGAATCTGACATGTTAGGGACAGAACTGACAGAAGGCAATGTGTTATTATTGTCATTACTGATAACTAAAGGTGGTGTTAGTATTGCTACAACAAATATTAGTAAGTGTAATATAAATACTTCCTTGTTAAATACATACTATTCCGAATCTTCGATTTTTGCTTTCTTCTCAAATAAACGATTTGATCTAATAAGAAGTTGATCTTGTAATGCTTGTGCTGCTATGTTTGTTCTTAATGGGGATAAAATAAATTTTAAACCTGAAAATAGGTGTTCAACGCTTACTTGTGTGACTGGTACACCAAGTACAACCTGGCTTAATACAAACAGTGAACAGTTTTAATATTCTCCCAAAATTTTAAAACATCTGTTTTTCGGTTTATTCTTTCTTGTTCTGATTTATAATTCATCAATAAAATGTCTATTTTGGGAGTGATTACATTCTTGTTAGTAGCTCTACAATTTTTTTCCTTTGCTTTTAGTAATAAATCAAGCTCATCTGATGACTCATTTGTTACAGGACTAGTAGATGAATCAGTCAGTTGTGAGACACTATCAATAGATACATGAAAATTTTGTTTTATGCATTGTATTTGAGTCCACAATTTACGCAAATGATCAATTGCTTGATTGGTTTGATTTGATTTGTATCTTGGGCCCATAAATATAGCTGCTAGTAAAACTTCATTTGAAAGAATGTTTTTCTCACGATTATTTAAATTCTAAAGAATTGTTCTTGAAAATGGTGTGTCTACGGTTTCAGTTTTAATTTTGCACATTAACCAGTGGCGATAGAAGTCACTTGGGGTTAACTGTTCTTGTTGTAGTAACTTTGTACAAATTTTACTGGCATCAAAGCTGCAATAACAGCATTTGTTCTTTCCCATTCTTGCCTAGTCAAATTAAATTGCCTCAGTTTTAGATCACTATCTGAAAGGTCGTTTATAAAACTTTTTAGCTTGACCCATACTAACATATCTACTGTTGAATGCCATCTGGTAAGGCAATCTACAATAGGTTTTTTTAAGTGTTGTTTCTTCATTAGATACAAATACATAGGAGTTCTCAATTTCTTCACAAGTTGACGCACTTTACAAATCATTTTTGTCACATTTGTATCTTCTTTCAAACTATCAGAAACTGCTAATTGTGATGTGTGAACTGCACATCTCATACCTGCAAGTTTTGTGCTGATTATTTGAACTTGGTATATGGGATATTAACTGCTATTCCAATGTGCCGTCTACAATAACTATTCTATATTAAAAATGTGTAAAGTACACATTTTATTTTTTAACAACAAAGTAGATGTAGAAGTTATTAGTCAAAAAGTTACTGCAAGTTTTATGTTTAACCTAAAATAAAAAATTCGCTGTAATAAATATAGCAAGGATATGCCACACCCGGTATTATAGGCAGCATATTGGAATAACACATATTATTATTAGAATATTATAAGAACTAATCTCAGAATTAATTTTCTGGAAGAGATCAATAAAAAAATTTTTAGCAGCTTTAACTCACATTTAAGTATGTACCTATACTACCTATCTTACAGAATCTTTGTGTAAAACAATTGTGCTGAACAACACTGTGGTAGGTAATAAATTAATAACAATCTACCCAACGAACAACTTACCTATAGATGCAAATCTTGATTCACCGTTTACCTTTCCAGAAATGCTCTGAATTTCTTCAAGTAAGTATTCTGCTGTAGTGTTTTCTCTCATTATTGCATCTTCATCTTCATTATCACTGTCAGTTTCATGTTCTATTTCAATATCATTTGGATCTAATCCTTGTAGAAAACTTAAATTTAAAACGTTTGTGTGACCATCTAACTTGTTAGCTTCAGCACAATTATCAGATTTAGGATTAATGGTTGAATCAGAATCGCCTCTTAAATACTTGATAGCTTTCAGCATATTGCCCCCATTATCTGAGGTAATTGAATATATACTCTCACGACTGATACCATAAGATTTTAAAGCATTGAAAATTATTTCTTTCAAATATTCCCCTGAAAATGATATACTTGTTAGTTTTTATACTTTCAATTCTAGCTTCAATATAACCTGTATGTGCTTCGGTAAGTTCAACTAATGCAATTGTTTTTAAAACTATTTTTGAATTTTCAATAAATTGTAGGTTAATGCCCAAGAAAGATCTATCCAATCTAGTAACAGCATCTATTTTTAATGCGATGTCAATCGCATTTTCATATTCAGACCTTTTGTTATTGGATCAATAATTTTCCGAAATCCAGAATCATTAATTGCAGAAAATGGCCTTCCATTAAAAGTCACCATTTCAATACATGGGCTGATTAATAATTGCTCAGACATTCGTATTTTAACGTTGTATAAATCTTCTATTTGTCTTTGCTTTTTTTATTGTAGCGCACATTTTGAGAATTGGAAACTTGTTTTTCAAGACTTTCATTAAATTCTTTCAAATGTAAAATCTTGAAATGCTTCATCAGGTTTGTTGCATGATTACCCTATAAACAAATGTAATACAAGACAAGCCACAACTCACAAGTACGCATATAATTATAAATTAATTGATAATATGCTAATGCTAACACCTCCATGTCCATATAATGAAAATAAGTAACTAGGTAACGTACCTGTATTTCCGTTTTACAAAGATTGCATTCTCCTAAGTCCCTTATCTTGTCGTAACTAAAATAGTTATGCACGGGGTTTGTCTTGGTTCTACCCATTCTAAATTTCTAAGCAATCTAAATATCAAACCCGAGAACCGAGAACTAACAAGTAACCATAAAAAATGAGGATTTTTTATGCAAGTAACAAGCAAAATTACCGCCAACGCCAACCATTACCATAGACAGAGACAGATTAAAAAAAAAGGATACGCCAACAATAATTTTTACTCTGTAAAAGTGGCTAAAGTAGCACCATTTCTATACAGTGATAGTAAATGCGTAAATTTTGAATGTTTGGGAACCTAAAAATACCGGTATTACTGTAAAAATAAAAGGGTTACGATTCCGGTTCAGGTTTTAAATAAAATACAAATAAAGGTTTGGGTTCCGGTTTCGGTTCTAATAAAATCAATCGGTTCCAGTTCTTTTCGGTTTGGGTTCTGGTCCCTGGATGTACATGGCGTTCAATTGTTTGTCTTATGTTGAGAATGTACCTGAATGTGTAGAAGAAATAGAAGATAGAAAAGATAAAGAATTTTGGATAAAAACAATGAGAAGAGAAATAGAGTCAATAAAAAATAATGAAACATGGATAGAAGTGAAAAAGCTAAACCAAGCAGAAATTTTAAGTACAAAGTGAGTATTTTCGAAGAAGCCATATGAAGATAAGATAGAGGAAACATATAAAGCAAGACTAGTTGTGAGAGGCTTTGCACAAAAAGACAGTTTTAATTATGAAGAATTATACTCACCAGTGGCAAAATTAACATTTTATCCAATTAGATGTGAGAACAGCATTCTTGAACGGGAAATTAAATGAAGATGTGTACATCTATCCGCCAGAGAGGGTTGTATGCAAAGGTGATAATATTTTAAAACTTCAGAAATCACTATACGGACTAAAGCAAGCAGCAAAATGCTGGAACACCACGATAAATAAGTTTTTAACGGATAAGTTAGGTTTTATAAAGCCGTTATCAGACTATGCATCTTTTCCTGCGCAACAAAAGATGCTGCAACTTTGATGCGGCATCAAAAAATGCACAAGTAATCCCACTGCATGCATCCATGATGCATTGACATGCGTCTATATGTTCTAAACCAACCAAACAAAAATTGTGTGCCCTAAAAATTATTCTAACCTCGCATTTATACTCGTGTCACACCTCGTATTTTATTTCGTTTCCTCGTGGTCACTCGTTATTATAGCTTAAAATGGAAAGTGAAGCTGAAATTGCTTTATTATCATTAATTATCGGCGCCAGTACTCTATTGTTATTGCCATGTTCATGAAGAAGATGGTGGGTGAGGCCTTGGATAGCCAAAAGGAATGAACGTGGCAGTTTTCGATTAGTAAATGAATTTGAGGAATGTTCAGATTTAGGAAGTTTTCGAAATTATCTGAGAATGGACAGGAAAACTTTTAATATGTTATTAAAAATGGTTGAAGCCGATATTACTAAACAAAATACGCATTTAAGGGATTCAATATCTGCCTCTGATAGACTAACCCTGACCCTTAGATATTTGGCAACAGGCGAATCTTTTCAAAGCCTTCATTATTCTTTTAGAATTGGACAATCAACAATTAGTGAAATAATACCAGAAACATGTCGAAGTATATACTGTTGTTTTGATACTTTATTTATGGTATTGATCTGGATAGTTAATTAATATATTTCAGGATTATGCAATTATAAGTCTGTACTAATATACATTTTATTTATTCACCATCATGCATCTGTATATATAACATTTTCTACCTTACCCACCGGTGTCTCCCGTACCCGTAGCGGTACTACAGTGAGTCCCACTCCACATATACATGAGATTAAATGATGATTATCTCAAGATATAATTTTCACATTATCATATACAGTAATTCTCTTAAATTTAAATGCATTTTGTTGTAGACTCCAAGTACTACAGCAGAGTGGCTGAATATTTCTCAAAGATTTGAAGATAGATGGAATCTTCCAAATGTTCTAGCCGCAATGGATGGTAAACATATTTGTTTTCGTCCACTTGGATCTGCACGTTCGAGCTATTATAACTATAAACAGCAGAACAGCATAGTTTTACTTGCATTGGCAGATGCAGATTACAAATTTTTATATGTTGATGTTGGTACAAAAGGTAGAATTTCTGACGGAGGAGTTTTTCATAGAAGTAGTTTGAACAATGCAATAACAACAAATTCTTTGAATTTTCCTGAGGAAAGACCCTTGTCTGGTAGAAGAACACCTGTTCCATTTGTAATTACTGCGGATGCTGCTTTCCCCCTGACACATAACATTTTGAAGCCATTTCCATATAGAAATATGTCTTGGCCACAGCGTGTATTTAATTATAGATTAAGTCGAGCAAGAAGAATAATAGAGAATGCATTTGGAATTCTTACAAATAAATGGAGATGCTTGCTAAATACCATCCAATTACTTGTAGAAAAAGTGGAACTAATTACCCTAACATGCTGTGCCCTACATAATTTTTTAAGAGTGCATTGTCCATTGAGTTGTGAAGATCAGGAAGATGCTGGAGTTGATCATCGCTATACCTTCAAATATGAACTAAGTCAGCAAGCAGGAAACCGAGCAAGTAGGCATGCAATTGATGTTCGTAATGAATTTATGGAATACGTCAATAATGAAGGAGTTTTACCATGGCAGAATGCTTTAGCATAAGCATAAATTTTCTTTTTAAATTTAATTTGTAGCTTAGTAATTAGGTTAATTAGTAATTAGTTTCACATATTAACACAATTCCGGATTATCAAAATCAAAATTAAACAATTTTGTATTTATTTAATATTCTATATTTATTAATCTATTATTATTTATTTAGTTGGTAGCATCCAACTCTTGCGCATCCATAACTAAATTTTCTTTTTAAATTTAATTTGTAGCTTAGTAATTAGTTTAATTAGTAATTAGTTTCACATATTAACACAATTCCGGATTATCAAAATCAAAATTAAACAATTTTGTATTTATTTAACATTCTATATTTATTAATCTATTATTATTTATTTAGTTGGTAGCATCCAACTCTTGCGCATCCATAACTAAATTTTCTTTTTAAATTTAATTTGTAGCTTAGTAATTAGTTTAATTAGTAATTAGTTTCACATATTAACACAATTAATGTCAAAATCAAAATTAAACAATTTTGTATTTATTTAACATTCTATATTTATTAATCTATTATTATTTATTTAGTTGGTAGCATCCAACTCTTGCGCATCCATAACTAAATTTTCTTTTTAAATTTAATTTGTAGCTTAGTAATTAGTTTAATTAGTAATTAGTTTCACATATTAACACAATTCCGGATTATCAAAATCAAAATTAAACAATTTTGTATTTATTTAACATTCTATATTTATTAATCTATTATTATTTATTTAGTTGGTAGCATCCAACTCTTGCGCATCCATAACTAAATTCAAAATTTTTCTTTTCGTTTCCGTTCGAATTGATTCATTTTTTATTTTTCCCAATTCTAAAGATATATTTCTAAAAATTTAAAAAGTTATGTCAAAAGGTTAATCACTGAATTATTGGTCACTTGCCATCCGTAACAAGCCAGCTCATTATCATTTTGAATAGTGCTCAATCTTTCTGAGGCACTTCTAATTAAGTCGAAAGCAGTGCATTGTAGCTCAGGCTATGAAATTTTCCTCTTCTTCGGCAATGTTGGCATCACTGTGCCCCCCGATCGACTTGTTTTGGGACATAACTCTAGGGCTTAAATTGTGTAGTTCGTCTATGCTGCCTTCAAATATAATTTCTGGTTCCATACTATCTGTGATTTCCGATTCATCTACATTGAGGTTTGAAGTCGACTCACGTACTTGTGAAGAAAATGAAGTAATGAAAAACACCACAATTTTGGAGTATACACATCTTGACTGCCACATCCACTTCTCTGGCTATCCTTATATTTTTTAACCTCTTTTAAATATTGAGTTCTTAGAACTACAAAAAATAAATGTACAAATATTTTCATACTAATATAATATACAACATACCGTGAATTTTTTAATTAATCTCTTCAATTGTGATCGTCACTGGATATTTAGTTTCCAGTTCTTGTTTTATATGCAATAATGCATCATGGCGTTTATTTTTTAGTTTGTATTCCTTCAAATGACTCATATAGAGCACTTGTTGGCTTTCATATAATTGAATTAATAATTTTGTAATTTCTCTACTCCATTCCATCGCGAATTAGTTAAATAGGTATACCTTCACTACCTTTGCAAATAAATTATGCACACACGGAATGTTACATGGAATGATGACGCTTTTTATTTTTAAGTTGGCGATTCTGAATGTTACTAAATAAGTAACTAGAAATGCATGCAACTCCTACAAAAAATAGAACATGTTCTATTTCCATGCATCACGGTTGCAGCATCAAAATTGCACAGTGTAATAACAAAAAATGCAACAATTGTGATGCGGCATCAAAGTTGCAGCAACAGAAATGCATAGTCTGATAAGGGCTTAAGAAGTGAAACTGATTTTTGTTTGTATAAAAGGAAAATTGATGGTGATATAACTTATATTTTGCTTTATGTTGACGATATCATTTTGGCAAGTAAAAATATGAGTGTAATTGTTGAATGTAAAACGAAGTTAATGAATAAATTTGATATTAAAGATAAGGGCACATCAAGAAAGTTTTTAGGTCTCGAGATAGACTATGATAGAGAAAAGGGCGTTCTAAAAATAAATCAAAGTAGGTATATAAATTCCATACTAAAAAGATTTAACTTTGAGAATTGTAACCCTTGCGTTACACCGATTGATCCCAATTTAAAGTTGAACATACATAACATAGGTAATAAAAATTCAGAGAAAAAACCAGTAAGACAATTAATAGGATGTTTAATGTTTCTCATGCTAGGCTCCAGACCGGCTATAAGTTTTGCGGTAAACTATTTTTCAAAATTTCAGGACAAAAATTCGGATGAAGTATGGATGCATTTGAAAAGGGTATTACAATATTTAAAAGGTAGTATAAATATGTGCTTAAAATATAATAGAAGTGAATCAGACTTACCTATAGTTTGTTACGTAGACTCGGATTGGGGAAATGATTATAAATGACAGGAAATCTACTTCTGGATGTTTAATTAAAGTTTTTGGAAATAGTGTAAGTTGGATAACACGTAAGCAGAGCTGTGTTGCACTATCTAGTTCAGAAGCCAAACTAGTGGCTTTATGTGGTGCGGTACAGGAATGTTTATGGTTACGAAAGTTATTAGTAGATATGGAAATAGAAGTTAAAAGTTTTAAAATGTTAGAGGATAACCAAGGATGCATCGCTCTAATAAAAAATCTCAAAAATAATAAACGTATCAAGCACATTGACTTAAAATATAACTTCATTTGTGAGAACTTAAATAATAAAACTTTGATTCTTGAATATGTTAGTACCAAGTTACAACTTCAGATTTCTTAACAAAAGGGCTGCACAGAATGCAATTTTATTCAAACTGCACCGATATTGGTTTAGAATGTGAGTAGAGATAAACTCGAGAGAAACTATATATATATATATATATATATATATATATATATATATATATATATATATATATATATATATATATATATTTATTATTAGTCTTACATACAATGCAAAATATGTTGTGATGATTATTGATTAATGTACATATAGGGGTTTATGCATATGTTTATTGCTAAGTAATACTTTTCTTTAGTTTTAGGTTTTAGCGTAATGCGTGTTAGTTACTATTTTAGGTAGTGCAATTTAATTTGTATTTTGTTTTGAAAATGTTTTTCATTTCTCACTTAATATTTTTTTTTGTTTGTATGATGAAATGAGAAAATCATAAAGAGAGGGTGTTATAAATCAAGGTTTCTAATTCTTTTCTCACTTCAGTTATACTTTCATAATATAGATGGTGCAAGCTGTCTAAAAATTATTCTTATAGTAGTTAGTGTGTTTAGGGTTATTCTTTTTTTGGTCTATTGGGTTTATTGTGATATAAAACATACATAAATAGAAAATATGGCTGAACATAAATAATGAATGATAAATACTCTGATTTGTAATAACAGTTTCTTTGTATGTAAAGTGTAAATATAATGAATGTGATTAACTGAAAATATTGAATTCGCTTCCACGATTATTAACATTTAATTATTGCCCGGAAGGTCAAAGTAAGGCAGGCAATTAAGTTGAGTAATAGTGACATTATTATTTTTTTTTTTTATGATTGTGGACCTGAACAGGCTAAATTAGGCCTATCGGTCTAAAGCACTCAGGAACACTTAGGAGGATGGATAGAGGGATAATAGATGCCAATAGATGCGTATGAACAGCTACCTTAAATTTTCTCACATCATAAGTGAGAGGAAAACAGGAACTAGGGAGATCATTCCAGAGTTTAGAAGCCGTGTAGAAAAATGTGGATTGCGCCCGTTTGGTACGATAAGTGGAGATTTGTACTGCATACTGATGATGTGAATGAACGAACCGAGTGTTTCTCGCAAAGATAGCCCGAGATGGTATCAAAGAATATAATTCAGCAGCACAATAGCCGTTGTAATAACGATAATACAAAGGAAGAACTGAAACCATCCTTCTATGCTCAAGGGACTGTATGTGAGAAGTTAAGGACGGGTCATTTATAATCCTAATCGCTCTCTTTTGAATACGATCAACGATATCAAGAACGTATTGGGGAGCACTAACCCAGAGGTCAAGTCAAGATAAATCACTTAGCGATTGTTTTGTTCTTGAATTTGCATTATTGCAAATAAGTTAAAATTACGCTTTTCAAGATAGGGTACCTGGCGGATGCTACAAGATGTTTACATTTAATCCTTGTAAGAGAAATAAGTAAAGACAGTAGATTTTATTATAGTCAATATCGGATAATCCTAATTTTAGGCAATTGTTAATGGATAGCTTAGTTTTGAGCGGCCATGGGGAACTGTTTGTAATTAAGATTACTGCAGGAATCGTGCGAATGCCGAGTCAGAAGAATAAAACTACGCGATACTGAGAACTTAAGTTATATAAGAAAATTAAGGGTAGACAACTGTGGTGTTTATATTATGTTAAATTAGGTTTTTTCCAAAGTATATATATATATATATATATATATATATATATATACATATACATATATATATATATATATATACATATACATATACATATACATATACATATACATATACATATACATATACATATACACATACACATATAGGGTGGGTGTCTACTGAGAGGACGGAGGATTGTTCCTTAATTATTAGAGATATCAAAACCAAGTTTGGTGTGGTAATACACGATCATTGGACCTACATTCTAAAAATATTTAGGTATATACAAGGAGATTGACAAAAATATGCCAACCCAAACTTGTGTTATTTTTTAATGGAACTGTATCTGTATCACTAACCGTTCTGCAGATATCGTCACCTTAGTACCAAAATAGAGTTGACTTTGGAACCACGATGCGAGCGTTGACACCAAGATTTTGTAAATCTGTTTATAATACCGACTATTAATAATAGTCTACTAACAAACAAACTGGGAAAATTTTCGAAAACATGTAAAACTATACAGAATGATTAACTTACGGCGAAAATGTAATTTTTCTCAATTTTTTTCAAATGCAACACCCTGTATATTTTTTCACATTTCGATTCCCCGTGAAAAGTAGATACTAATTGCTAATAGAGTCCATAGCCATAAGACGAACACTTCTTGAGATACTGACGCTTTTACGTAACAAATAAAACAAAATCGAGAGCAAATAAGAAAATAAGAATGGCAAATAAATTCTTAAACTGATAGGAAAACTTAATAACTAAACAATAAAATAATTCTCTACACCTAAACATAAGTGAAACAAGTAAACATAAATGAATAAAACGATAAATTCAAATTAAATGTTCAAAATGATGACCACGCCTAGCTAAACACTTTGCAATTCGCTCGGTAAACGAAAGATTCACTCGCAACAACATTAGAAGCGAAATGGATTGAAACGCTGCTCTAATTCTATTTTTCATATCTTCGCTTGTGGTGGGAGGGTGTTGGTAAACTTTTTCTTTAACGTGGCCCCAAAGGACGAAATCAAGGGACGTAAGATCCGGTGATCTGACTGGCTATTTTTGCACACCACCTTGTCCTATCCACCTCATCGGATAATTTCTATCGAGATATTTCCTAACATTGGTTGCATAGTGTGGAGGGGCACCATCCAATTGAAACCACATAGTACGAATATTATCTACCTCTATATTTTCCAAAAGCTAGGGTAAATCATTTTCCAAAAATTGTAAATATCTTTCTCCAGTGAGATTCCCATCAAAGAAAAAAGGACCAACCACATTAAAATTGATTATACCACCCCACACATTAACAACTCTTAAGATCAACGGATTAGTATCTGAATAGTGATGATAGTTATGTGTATTATTATTGCCATTATTGAGAAAAGTTGCCCCATCCGTAAATTGGCAGAAAGATTCACGATTTTAAAAATCTATTTCACTTAAAGCATGATGTTGCTCGATACGATAAGGATGCAATTTGTTTTTTTTTTTTAATACAGCTGCGAACTGTATTTCTATTTAGGTCTAGGTGTGTACTTAGCTCTCTGGTACTAATTTGCGGATTTTCTATAAGAGGTGCCACAACTTGAAACTCAATTTCTTCATTTGGGCTTGTGATAACACACACTTCCAGAATTTATAAATCTCTCAGCTACATTCATAAACGATTCTTTCCGCGTCTGACTTCTCTATGGGTATCGTTCACAGTACAAAACTGGTAGCCAGCAAAGCATTTCTTTGAGCTTCGCCTTATCTTATGTTTACCGTCTCCTCTTGTTGAATCAAGTGAAAGGGAGATGCAGGGTCGTAGTTCTATCATTGTATATAAGGTTATATGGTTCTATCTATCTATAGGGCGATGTGTGTAAATCACGCAGGCGGCAGACTTAAAGGGCGGCGAAAACTTAACGAAGATTTCTTCAAATATTTTATTTTTATACATTTACACAAATATTACTAAATTTTAATTTTCGCTTAAAATACAAACATATCGCTGGCTTACCAGCGTATGATACGGTATATAATTTCAAATGAAACATCATCCAGCAGATAAAACGCGAAACCCAAAATAATCACGTTCCTATTGTATTTCGTGCTGACACTGACCCTAGTAATTGTAAACACCATATTATTTATGGCTTTTTGATCACACAATTGGTAAGACTGAAGATTTCGTTGCACTTACAAATAGGTACTGTGGAACGGGGTAAAGTGAATCATAAGAGGTAAAGTGAATTACTCTGTTACTTTCGGGAATTTTCACGTATCCTGCGACTGTCAAGCACGCCGCACTGGTGGTAACGTCGGTATATTAGTCGATCAGGTGATATAGTTCTGCAAATTCCTTCACGTAAGTAGCAAGCACGATTAAATATGCCGAACCGTTATTTTTAAACATGCAGAATACCGTGTATTATGACTTTTGAACATTCATCCTCCTGAAATAGCTCCCTTAATGTACTAGCAATAATATGCGGCATGACACGTATCTCTAGTTGCTTAAGTTTATTCCTATCGGCGTAAATTAAGGGGTAAGATGAACCACAAAAAATCGAAATGATTCAAATTAGTGTTAATGTATGAAAAGTCGTAATAAGGGAATTTTATGTTAAACTAGGAATATCTATGGGACAGCAGTTTCTATCAGTTAATGTAGGCACCTATGTGATTTAATTTTTTCCTTCTTTCTGTTTAGAATGCCTCGTTGCTACAACAGAAATAGGGATAACGGGAAATTGAATTACAATCCAGAATTCGTTCAACAGTACAAAGAAGAATCCGCGAACCCACGCATTAAAATATGGGCGTCCATAAATTTTAAACAATGCAGACAAATCAGTGAATCATTGCAACTGTGTGCGAATTGAGGAATCCCACAATGAGCCAAAAATACAAAACAGAACGCTGCAGGAGTGATGAATACGAGCAACCATGGGAGGATTGTGAAGTGAGGAAAATGTTGGTAAGAATATTTCGGAAAGCTGTACAGGTTGTCCCATTTTGGTTGTCCTCGCAGGGTATCTCAGTTATTAGCAAAGATACAGAGATGCGGTTTTCGCGAACGTTGGCTACTTTTTTGTGAAACGAAAGATGACACAAACATAATTACTCTAGCTCTTCTCATTTTTGAGATACAGGGCGTTTTTGAAAAAGTTGCATTTTGAGACAGCCCCCGTATCTCAGCTATACGATAACTTATAGAAAAAGTGAAAAGTGTTCTTTATATAATTTTTTCCGTAGAATGCAGTGCTGTTTTCAGAATGAGTATACGGGGTCAGGTCAAAAGTTATTGGGATCAACTTCATTTTTTTTAAATGGGACACCCTGTCTATTTTCTCATAATTAAATTTCTCTTGTTCTAAGCACTTCAAATATATATAACAATTATCACTTATTTTGATAAATAGCGTGGTATTTTGTATTATTAACTGAATTTCTTAGTAGGCTTTGAATTCGTAATCTTCTATTGTTTTTTTTTGTGCCTAATATAGAAAACCATCATTATGTAATTATATGTCATTGAATAAGATAAACATTTCGGCAAAATAATTTATTTTATTTCCAGAATTTTTGATTTGAAACTCATATAAATATTGGATGTATTTATTTATAAATTTAGAGACAAACGAAAATAAGAAGAATTAAAATTTTATAAATATTGCTCAATTTGCTGACCATTATGGTCAAGACAAATCCTACATCTCCGAAGAATTTCTTGAATGGATCTTAATAAAAATAGGGGTCTTAAACGTAGTTCTTCAAAGGCTTCTCTTGTAGCATTCATCAAAGCTTCTTGAGTTTCATACCGTCTTTGATGAATTTTATTTTAAGGTAGCCCCACAAAAAAATCTAAAATTGATAGGTCTGGGGACCTTGCTGGCCAATTAACTGGTCCATTGTTACCAATCCAATGGTTTTGAAACATTGTATTGAGGTAATCTCTTACTAGTCTTGCATTGTGGCAAGGTGCCCCGTCTTGCTGAAAATAAACCTCTCTTAGCTGGGCTAACGGAATATCATCAATCAATTCTGGAAGGCAAATGTCCAAAATTTCCATATATCGTTGATGGTTCAAATTGCCTTCAAACATGTAAAATGTTAATCTGCCTCCTAAAATGAAACAGGACACATTGAACCCAAACCTGCCTTGCTGCTGACGGATCACGGTAACATGCCGATTTTCGTTAGACCAGAAACGATTCGTTGCACGATTGTAAATTCCGGCGGAGCTTATATGGCTTTCATCCGACCATATAACTAAACGACCAAAATTACCATTTTCTTCACTTTTCTGAATATACCATCTACAGAAATCGATACGCAATTGAGCATCACCCGGATGCAAGTGGTGGATGACTTGAGGTATATATGGTTTATAATGGTATTTTTAAATATTTTGATACTTTCGTTTTTGAAATGCCCACCGATTCTTCTATTTTTCTGCAAGACGTATAATTTTCGTTAACAGTGACCTCTGCAAGGACATTTATTTCATTATCTTCTTCGTTTTCTTTTCTATATGTTTTGGCGTGGCCTTTCAAACGATCCGTGATTTTCCAAATTTTGTTTTAACCTAATGAATGTTTTTTACACGGTTGCCTTCTTTCCGGAAATCTATAATATTCACATTTTATTTAACTCAAATGATGACTAACATTCCAGTAAATATAAATACCTTTCAAAATATATTTCCTTCGCTTGCTCTGCATTAAAATTTGTTTGGTAATAAACCCCAATCATATCTAATTTCTCATAGTTCTCGTACCCTAAATTATTCGCCATGGTTTGAAACTTTGTAAAAATTCAAAATAACGAAAAGAATATTGAAAACTTTACTAACAATAAGGATCTCAACAATCAACAAATTTGCAAATATTGACAAATGTCAAAAATGAAGTTGCCATGGTAAAACAATTGCAGTACCAAAGGCCACTAACAAATCCAGTTAATAATTTGAAATACTGCGCTATTTGTATAAAAAATGATGAATGCTATACATATTTGAAATGCTTAGAACAAGGAAAATTTAATTATGAGAAAATAGACAGGGTGTCCCATTTAAAAAAATGAAGTTGATCCCGATAACTTTTGACCTGACCCCGTATACTCATTCTGAAAACAGCACTGCATTCTACGGAAAAAATTATATAAAGAACACTTTTCACTTTTCTATAAGTTATCGTATAGCTGAGATACGGGGCTGTCTCAAAATGCAACTTTTCAAAACGCCCTGTATCTCAAAAATCAGAAGAGCTAGAGTAATTATGTTTGTGTCATCTTTCGTTTCACAAAAAAGTAGCCAACGTTCGCGAAAACCGCATCTCTGTATCTTTGCTAATAACTGTGATACCCTGCGAGGACAACCAAAATGGGACAACCTGTACAGTAGTGGGGAAAATAGACTGAAGGGGTAAACAAGGAGAATGTAAAAGGAATGATGAATGAAACTGAGAAGGATATTGGGTTAAATGAGGTAGAAAAAACAGTAGGGAGGTTGAAATTAGTGATGAAATATTAAAGTATGGAGATGCACAGCGTATACGATTGTGTGAATTATTCAATGTATGCCTTAAATGTGGAAAAGTGCCGAGTGATTGGAAGAGCGCAATCATTGTACCGCTGTATAAGGGTAAGGGGAACAACAGTGTGTGCAAGAACTACAGAGGAATAATTATGCTCACTGTACCTGATAAGTATTTGGAAGAGTACTGATCGACAGAGTACGAGAAACTACGCAAACTAAGATTTGGGATGTGCTTCATGCCAAGAAGAAGATGTGTTGATAAGATGGTTACTCTCCAGCAGGTGATCGAAAAGTGTGTAAATGTAAAAAAAAAGCTGTACTTTTCGTTTGTAGATCTGGAGAAAGCATGTGAGAGTGAATAGGGATATGTTGTGGGAAATATTAAATGAATATGGCGTAAGTAAAGGTAAAATAAACGGAATAGGGGCAATATATAACGGTAGCCGGACATGTGTAAGGGTGAGAGGAGGTATGAGTAAATACCTTCATATTGAGCAAGGAGTACGACAAGGCTGTGTGAGGTCACCGTCATTGTTCAATGGATAAATGTGTTAGGCAAGCATGTACCGATACGAGTGGTGTAATGTTTAGCGACATAAATGTACGCGTTCTTGCGTATGCAGATGATACAGTCTTGTTAAGTGACAATGCTGATTAGCTACAAACTGCTCTGAAGAAGCTTGATATAGTATGTGAGAGCATCTACCTAAACGTGAACAAAACTAGGATTGTGGTGTTCAATCGCGAAGGTGAAAAGGAGAAAAGAGTATTTAATTATTTAATACCTTTAAGTTTCTAGCTTTACCGCTAGAGGGTATAATCTTTATCGAAAAATATGTCCAATCATAATGGAGGCTGCGGGCTATCGTATATTGGACAGACCAGCAGAAAAATCAGCGCAAGGATAAAAGAACATAAAAACTCCGTTAATAAAGTTCAAGCGACATCATCCTTGGCCCAACACGTAACCACAACAGAACACAAAATTAAATTTGAGGACGCAAAAACTTTGGCAAGCATCGAGCACTATACAGCCAGAATTATCAGAGAAGTCATAGAGATTGAGAAACACCCACATAATCTCAAAACAAGAGACGGTGCTTTGAGACTACCATCAATATGCAAAACATCGTTAATCCCTAAACAACTAAAATCCATAACACCTAAAACTATCTACAAAAAAAGTGAAAACAGGGAAGCAAACAGTGAAATCAGTGAAGGTAGTGAAAGCAGCGCAAGCAGTGAAACCAGTGATTGAAAGCATTAGGGTACACAAGCAGCAGCACACACAACAGGAAGCAGGAGCAGACAATTACCAACCTGAGAATGGCAAATGAGACTTTGCCGAAACGTCGTTTTTCAACAAACGGTCCTTTGGAGACCAGAAGAGCTACGCGGATGAACACCGAACAAGTACACACAAACACACGCACGCACCCACACCACACACACACACACGCACGCACACACACACACACACACACACACACACACACACACCAACACACACACAACAACCAACACAACAAACAACAACAC